>CM070828.1:2820000-3137500 GCA_036326025.1 Chrosomus eos
CCGTGAGCGAGTCGCTGTAGTCGACCTCTTTCCTCTGCCGGGACCCTCGGCCGAACATCTTCTCCTCCTCTTCCTCACACGTCAGTCTCTCCACCTCCGCATCATCCTTCATGATCCACGTGGGCAGCTCGTCCTCCTCCATGAGGCGAGGCTTTCGCTTGGGGTTACGAGCGTCCTCGCGCCGGCGATCCAGATCCATGCGCTGCACACAAACACAAGCTCATTCGCACTCGCTCGGGACGCAGGGATTCGACATCGACATCGACTCTGTAAATGTAAGTGAGAGGAAATGAAACGAGACCATGAACTGGTCAAACTCGTCTTCGCTCCGAGCGATCATCTGATTTACGGTCTCGTCGTCCGGCACTTCATCTTCTTCCTGACAGAGACACGGGAACAGAGCTTCAGAAATTAAAGAAAGTACAGAAAATAACGAAAAGATTCATGAACACGTTCTGAAAATAAGGATTAGATGCTTCACAGCTATGGGGAAAGTCATATTAATCTTGCATATGTTCTGAACAAACAACATTCTCTCAGTGAATCCTGTAGATTTACATTAAAGTGCCCTTATTATGCGCTTTTACATTCATAAAGCACAATGTAAAAGCTCTGCAAAATGTCAAAGATCAAAGATAAATTGAGTTTTAGTCCATTCTGAACTGAAACGCGTCGTCAGTAATTCAGTCTCACTTCCTGCTGACCCTGCGTAGGTTTGTAACTAATTTGCATAATGACAGTCTATGGTCTTGATTGGCTGAACAGCGTCTCTTAGCTCCGCCCTCAAACACTAGTTTATCTGAGACTGGAAGAGTTTGTGTTGTTCATGTCGAGAAGTCGCTGTTTTCTGCTGACAAAACTGTGACCAAGAGCTGAGATTCAGATATGATAATGAGCGTTAGTTTCTGACCAATCAGAGCAGAGCAGCTCTCAGAGAGGCGGGGCTTATAGAGACTGAATCTTCAATCGAAGCGTTTCAGACACTGAGAGAAAAGAGCTGACGCTGCAGTGGAGATTATGAAGAAATTAAAGTGTTTTTTGATCTTTGATGCATGTAAATCTACTGTAGGCGCCAAAACAACATTAAAAACCTTTAAAATAGCATAATAGGGGCACTTTAACATTATAAAAATATGTTATTGTATATATGCACACAACAGGCCTCTTTAAATGTACTGTAGTAGTTTTCATGAATCATTAATTAATGAAACATTGGGTCGAATACTGGAATATTCTCATGCACAGATGATGTGCCGAAATCACAAACTATAAAGATACAACATTTAATCTGAAACTTGCTTTGCAACTGTTACAAGAATATTTTATATATAGTATTTAGTAAGATTAAATTTGCCATGTTGTCACTAGCCGCATTTCCATTACCCTTCAAATTGCGCAAATTGAAATTACGCTCAATGGAAACACGTCAATTTCGCAAAAACTCCCATTTATCGCAAACAAGTTTTTACGCTCGCATGAGGAGGTTTTTCAAGCAATTCGAAAAAGGAATATTTCGCAAAACTGCAATGGAAACAGTTTTTGCGCATTTACAGTCACCTGACGCGGTGTGTTTGGGGTCCGTAGTATACGCAAAATAATAATCGGCTAATAATTATCATCATTATTATAACATTTATTAGGCTACATATTTAGAAGACGCTTTTATCCAAAAAAGGAACAAAGCAATTCGTCAAATGTCATTCATAATGGTTAGACAATAATAATACAGAGCTAAGATTATCACAAATAAACACAAGATTTTGACGCATATCCAAGTGTGTGTGTGTGTGTGAGTGTGAGGCGCGGGCGCGAACACTTGCGTTTTCCTATCAACAGTGGAAACAACTAAAATACTCTATAATTTCTGGTCATACAGAAAATAATAATACATTATTCGCAACTATGATTTTATTTGTGTAAACTCACAGTAACAAGAAAACGTTGTGCTTTTGTAAAATAAAATAAAACAATCATGCGCGCTTTCATGATCTCCGTGAACTGGAGCGCGAGAACTGAAACAAAGTATAGCAGTATGTAGGCTAAAGCTTGAAATGTCCACTTTAAAACGAACAAATTTGAATCGAAAGCTAATACCTTCTGCTTATGTAATCCGTATGAAACAGGCTTGTGCAAAATTCAGAATTTCAGAATTGGCCTCCATTCAATTCATGAATTGGAATTTGAATTGAATTGACTCCGCCCCACAGGAGGTTGAATTTGAATTGGAATTGGAATGACAGGAAGTGGAATTAAATTCATGGCAATTCAAAGAAATTCCACACAGTCACACAACAGAAAGAATGTGTTGAATCTCACATACTTTCAGCGTTAGGAAGGTTACTTTGGAAATGTAATTGCTTACTGTTATAAGTTACCCATTATAAATGTGGGTTGGATTAATTTATTTGGATTACTTTATCAATGTAAAGCAATTTCCTTTTAATTTGATTAGTAACTAATTAAATTTCACCTTTTACCTCAGTAATACAACTAAATACAATTACATTAATTTTGTAATTCAATAACATAATTTCATTACAGTTTGAGATGTCTTTTCAACGTCTTTGTCACAAAAGTCGTACGTTGAAAAGACGTCCACTGAGGAGCCAGAATGAAAGTTTTTATGACGTCTTTTTTTGACGTGTTCTGCACGTCCGATATTGACATTCATGGACCCTCTTCGTACAAGGTTAAAAACTAGTTCAAATGTGGCCATTGTGGACATATTTTCAACATCATTTGTGGCCTCATTTATATATAATTTATACTGTTTCTGGACCAAATAAACACTCTCAGGATGCATTAAATTAAAACTCATGTTTATTTTAATGTAATTGCAAAGCAACTCACAGACAGTGAGTTTTACAATAAATCAAACTTAATTATTTGTTCTGTGACTAGAGCTTTTAACATTCATTGCTGGGGGAAAATATTTCCTGTTAATGTAATCTGTACAAGAGGTTCAAACTAATATCATTTATAGAATATGTAATGCAATCATATCTGAAATATACTGGAAAGCTTCAGTGATAAACACTTCACTTAAAATATCTATATGAATTTCTTAGAATTTGTTTTGAATTGCAATTCTGCTTCCTTTAATTCAAATTCGAATTGTAATTCTAGATCCTGTTTTTGACAAATTCAAATTCAATTCAAATTCAAGAATTGAATTGGAATTAAGGAGTCATTCTCAATTCAATTCTGAATTGTGCACAAGCCTGGTATGAAAGGTGCATTTCTCTCTAAAGGTGGAGATGTGTTTTTAGCCGACACTGATTTAGAAAACAATAGTTTATTAATAAACAATTAAAATGCCTCGTTATTTTTTCAGACACATGTATTATCATTAGCCTATAACTCACCTAAATCACCTTTCTGTGGGCTGTGGTTCCAGAGACATAAATATGGCTCTTCTCATTCAGCACTGCGGAAAAATATCATTTTCAGGTTCTAATCTGGCCTTAGAAAACCATTAAAATCTACATTTTTTTCGTATTAAGTTGTGAATATTTTAAATGTTTAAAGCTACACTGTGTAACTTTTTTAGTTTAGTCTTAGCTAAAAACACTTATTTCTTTAAAAAATATATCTGCTCATTAATGTATATTTACTTCGTTCAAGTAATAAAGTATTCTCGTGAGTGTATAATATGCCATTGAAAATACATACGGGTAAGGGGTTCTAATGTCGGTCGCCATGTTGCCCCTCCATCTTGAAAGTACATTAGCCAAAGAGGGATATACAGCTTCGCCTTTCGCGTATCACTTGAAGGAACCATAGACAGTATAAGAAGTGGACAGAGCCGTCTCATTGGAACTCAGTTGAGACAGTTGAAGCCCATTTTTAGTGATTTTTGAGCACTTCCGTTCCTGACGCGCAGACTCAAACCGACTCAAACTAAGCTTGATGACGTGAGCAACCCGTCTGACAGACGTAAATCTTCTAGTAGCTGTGCGTGAAAACTGCCAACGTTAATCTTGCAGAGACGGAGAGCTTGGGCCAAGAGTGCTCTGGTGTGAGTGAGCAGGAGTATTTTGTCCGTTGACGGGACGTCCCCGATTGCCTGTGAGCTTCTCCTCCTGTCTGTACGGTCATTTCTGTACAGCGCTACAGAGAGTCGAGTGGTTATGACGCAGTCGTTAGCCTATTTTTAGAAAAACTGTTTCTTTGGGGCCATAATGTAACATAGAAGGTAATGGAGCCCTTTATACATTGTCGTGTTTCTTTAGAAATAAATAATGGACAAATGGAGTCTTTAAACGCCTCAGATGTAAAGTTATTCGCCGTCAAAGTGACGCCAAAATGAATGGGAGTCAATGGAAATGCTAACGCAAGTGAAGTTCTGCTACATGATGGCGGAATCCGGCCGACTTCAACTTCCGGTCGATGGATTAGGCCGGTGACACACTGGCTGCGTGGCTGTGAGCGTGGCGTTTCTGTTGCGTGTCAGCTCCGTGGCGGCTGCGTCGCGTTTTCTGTGTCTTTGCACATCAGAAGCGTGTCTGACGCGGCGCTGCTGACACGCATCACCCTTGTTCAACATATGGGAGAGAGTTGTGGAAGCCCTATACTTCGTGTTAAGCATAAAGCCTACTGATAAAGACAACGTCAGCACAGCAGTATTGACAGCAAAATAGACTACAGAATATTTCGTTCTGTCTTGACAGGTGCAATATTTGAAAATTGATAATTAGGCCTATTTATTTATTTATTTTTAAATTAGACCTATATTTATATCTGAATTTGTCAGAAATGTAATCTATTAATATGTATTCGTGTACAAAATAACATAGAAACATATTTTTCTATTGTATTTTGCCTGGAAACGCTTCCCACACGCTTGCGTGTCGCGTGAAAAATAGGCGTCGGTTCTATTTCTAGCATGAGCCGCGCCTGAGACGCGCGTGTCACGCAGGCAGTGTGCAAGCTCTAACCTGTTAACATGGGAGCCGAAATAAAAACGCGCACGCCACGCAGCCAGTGTGTCTCCGGCCTTACCCCCTTGGAAGGAACACTCATGGACAAGGTTGAACTGGAAGCCATGTTAATCTTGGACTACATTGGCCACCGTAGGAGTTAAACCGAAATCGGAATTGAGAGGAACAGAAACTAATATTCACTGGATGGTCATATACCTTTTCACCGCTAGATGGGGGTAAAAATCACACAGTGTAGCTTTAATAAAGGGGCAAAAAGTTATAAACAAACATCTGAAATTTAGTCGATTTTTTTTTTACGCAGCATTTCTGTAGCTACAGTTCAAAAAAAAAAAAAATGGTGTTCAACTTTGCATTTTAAAAAAACATCCATGGTTAATTTTTCGTTTTGCAATACGGGTTAAATAATTATAAACGAATGGACACAAATGTACACTGACCGATAATAAAAGAAACAATAATTAGGCTACAGGAATACTGGATTCTAAACCTCAAAGAAATGCCACAATCAAGACCTCGGAGCAGAAATGAGGGAGAAACATGAAACTCCTCATGTGCCGTTCGCAGTATACGGGTCATTCCCTGCCATTAATGCTTGGATAACACACACGTCCTTCCATTAATAATAATAATGTCTAGTGTGGTGGCTGTGATATAGGCTATAAACCTACCCGTCGCCATGATGTTTAAATGACTTATCGCGACAGGAAAAAAAGGATGCTGTAGTCACTTAACATCAGTTAATGGAAACGCCGTCATTTCGCAATAGTTTTTTATCGACATTTAGAAAAAAATCGCAAAAGTTTTGCGCAAATCTGTAATGGAAACGCGGCTACTGTCATGTGACCTACGGCATCACTAGCATTAACAAAACCTCATGGACTCATGGGACAGTAAAGTGTCCATCATATTACACTTCAGTAGCATTGGGTTATCTGGATACATTTCGCCAACTGTTTTATGAATACTAAGAATTTGGATATACTACTCGGCTCACATACTGTTTGTCGCCTACTATACGCAGAAGGAGTGATACTCCTGACCTCGTCCTGCTCCTCGTGCTCCAGAATGGCCTGCAGAAACGCTCGGCGCTCATGACTCGACGACTTCTGGTCGAACATGCCGGCCTGGATCACCTTCTGGTCGACATTCAGCTTGTATTTAGCGGCCGCTAGGATCTTTTCTTCTACACTGTTGACGGTACAGAGACGCAGAACGCGCACCTCGTTCTGCTGTCCGATCCGATGGGCTCGATCCTGCGCCTGGAGGTCCTGCACACACACACACACACACACACACACACACACACACACACACACACACACACACACACACACACACACTGTAAAATGAAATTCTTTCTTGGTTTTCAAGGATTGAGATCTCACTTATCAAACAAATATCTAGATTACAAAAAGGTAAATATATGAACAAAAATAAACCAATAAAACAACATGGTACAAATAATTCTTTCCCATATTGTACTGAAGAATGAAAGATTTATCGTGAATTATCGCCTCATTGCTGAGAAATATAATGTAGTTTCAGTAGTGAAGCGGTTTTATTTATAAAAGTCACAGGCAGAGGTTGAAGACCAGATCCTGAATGTTTCTGTTCACGCAATTTATTTTCTTTACAAAGTTAAATACAAAGTTCCCAGCTCAATATAAAGCTGTGAGCGAGCACACACACACACCGCCTCATTATACAACATTAAAAAGAGTTCTTTGTGAATAAGCGTGTCGTCCTCGCTTGAATTCAAATGTGAATTGTTGTACGAAACCTGGAACGAACATGAGTTCTGCACGATGACTGATGAAGATGAAGATGAAGATGATGAATGTGCTCTACCTGATGAGGGTTCCAGTCGCTGTCGAATATGATGACGGTGTCGGCGCTCTGTAGATTGAGTCCCAGTCCTCCTGCTCTGGTGCTCAACAGGAATATAAAATACTGAGAGGCCGGATCATTGAAGGTCTTCAGCAGCATCCCACGATCCTCTGCTTTAGTCGTGCCTAAAACACACACACACACACACAACTCTGAGGAGGCAAATCTCATTTCTGTCTCAGTTTTTCCTTTTTTGTACACATCAAGGAGGAAAAAAAGCAACATTAGAAAAAATAACAACATTAACGATAACTGTTACACGAGGTCTTACAAGGAGTCCGCAACTATGTGATACAAGTAGAAATTGTGGTACAGTTCTAAAAGTCTACTAATTATTTGTTTTTTGTATGTAACAATCCCATTTCCTCCAGTGCTTTTCCCCGTTTGTCCTCCTGTAGTCGAAAGGAGAGGGTCATTTTATTCATGGAGAATATTTGACTGACAGATCTACATCAGGGGGGTTTCTCTCGAACCAACATTGAGTGACCGCTTTTTGCAGGCGACCAGAAAGATCTTTAAGAGGTAAATATCACTTTTACCCAAACTCTCCGAGTAACCCAGAGGAACATCGTGGAAATTACACGTCTATGTTAAACCGAATATTATGGACATTAATTGTCCACCCTTACCCCAAAAGGCTGAACATGTGGGCATAACCAAAACATGAGAAAACATATGCGATGCTTGACATGAGAGCAGAGTTGGCCTGACCATTTCCCATGATTCCACATGTTTAATGCTATTAGGGCTGTATATTTTTGTGAAGTACATGGTATGTGATCTGTGTGTGCTTTCTTTGTTGTTTTGGTGTCTCCTGCTCTCTTTTGGCTCCTCCCACTTTTCACTCTGGCAGGTAGCTGATTACGTCTCCAGCTGAACCTGCTTATCAACCAGGAGGGACACAGCATAAAAGCCAGCAGAACTATCATTCAGAGAGAACCTTTCTCCAGAGCATGGTCTGTGTCCTGCCCGGCCCTGTTGTTGAGAGCTGTTGTGTTCCTTGTTGTGGACCCGTTCAACACTGTGCTAGTTTTCAGTTGTTTTGGCCTAGAGAACTGTTGCTTATTGTGTACTACTGGAGCCACACACAACGTTGCTTATTGTGAGACGATACCTTTTTGCTTTATCATTAAGCTGTTATTATCTGATTATTTGCTTTGTTTACTGTCTGGGAATGTAGGAGGTGGGCGCCATTTTTATTTTGCTATCCCTGTTTTCTCCTGTTTGTGGTCAGGGAGGGAGAGGTGTACATTTCTGTTATTTATTTGTATTTTCTTTGTGAGATTTAGTAAAAATTGACTCCCCAGGCAGATTCAACTTTTGTTTGTTATTTTGGCATTGCCCCCTCCTGAAGTCTTTGTTTCCTTCCCAATTTACTCTCGAAGTAAATTATTGTTAATTTGTTTGAATAAAATAGTTGAAAAGAACTCTGTTGTTGTGTGCTGTGGCAGGGCCCTGACTATTGCTCTTTAAAATCTTAACTATGTTACGTTCTGACCCCTAGACATACGTAGGATGTAACAGGGCCGTTTTATTAGATTTTTTCAAATTCATTGTTTTAATTTTTCTGGACTCCATTTTAATGGGTTAAATAAAATTTTAGTAATCAAAAAGCTTGTCTAATTAATAGAAATCAATACATTTCAACAGCGATTTATTAAACACTTGACAAAAATTACATTTTAGGGCCCTATAAACTACATTTTATTTCTCAAATTCCATTTTATTTTTCCCAAATTCCATGTTTTCTATGGAATGTTTTATTTTATGGCAGAAATATTGTGTTAAAATACAAAACCTTTATAATCTTCTTCTCATTATTAGAGGTACAGACTATTACAGCAGTAATGTACTTCTGTCACAATTTTTTCAAGCTAAACCGAACTTTTATTTTGGCGGGTTGTCGTTTCTGTGTGTAAAATGATGAGAGTTTTTCTTAAATGAATAGTGAAGTGCTGTCGAACTGCCTCTCAGAGCAACTCTGGAGATGAAGATCATGTGTTCATGTCCTCGTATAGTGAAACGGCACACGCAGAAAACACGAGGATCATATTTTCATGTTTAAAATGGTTTTGGCAGTTTAATATTTACAGACAGATTTGATTAAATGTACATCTCTACTTTTGATATGTTCATGACATTCTGTGTTATATGGTAAATTACATTTTTTATGACTGGATTCCACAATTGCATCCACGTTTTCCACACCAGGGAAATCATGTGATCTCCATGTGTCCAAATGGCCCTTCAGCAGGTCAAAAATCAGGTACGGTTGGGTTTGTCCAGATCAGCATGAGCTTTAATAATAATAATCATGCTCTACTTTCCAAACACCACAAACCAAAGAAAAAGAGAAACACAGACTCACCATCCAGACGAAGATATTTAAAGCTGCGGTACGCAAAATAATCCTCCATTATGGTCATCAGTGACGTCATTTGGCAGAAGAGCAGCACTTTGTGACTGGACGCCCGTAATTTGGGCAAAATACGATCCAGCACCTCAAACTTCCCAGAGGCCCGGTACAGGTCAGCCCTGCAGGTCAGATGATAAATAAAGGTCATTTAAAGGCTCAGTCCTGGAGACGGCTCATGTGTCACACTGTGTTTGCGCTCACCCTTGAACTATCCCGCCAGAGAAACCCAGATGCTCCGAAAACGACTCCTGCAAAAGCAGCAGACACATTAAAGATGACATATTACGCCCCATTCACAAGATGTAATATAAATCTATGGCGTCCCCAGAATGTGTCTGTCAAATTTCAGCTCAAAATACCAGATCATTTATTATAGCATGTTAAAATGGACACTTTTTGGGTGTGAACAAAAGCGTGCCGTTTTTGTGTGTGTCCCTTTAAATGCAAATGAGCTGTAGCTCCGCCTCCGTTCAGAAGAGGGCGGAGTCTTCACACGAGCCTCAGAAACTCCGGCAATAACAAAACAGAGTTACACTGGAGTTGCACTGGAGTTACACTGATCATCTCATCATCATGTTGAACTTCTACACAAGTGTCCACAGTTCCTGAGGTGTTTATAAGACAGCGCTGACATGTTCTGGTCAATAGTGTTCAGTGCTCGTCTGTGCTCAACCACACAACAGTTTCAGGCTTTGCTGGATCTTCTGCCATTGCGTTATGATTGTGTGTGTAAGAAGGGAGTCACGATCATGTACTGTACATCTAGCACACTCTCATACACACACACACACACACACACACGCACGCACGCATGCACGCACGCACGCACGCACACACGCAAGATCATGCCACGCACGCACGCACGCACGCACGCACGCACGCACGCACGCACGCACGCACGCACACACACACACACACTTGAACTCATAGACCAGACTTCGGTCAAACTTACACAACACACTCAGTCCAAGTCAAACATCAAGAACATATTCTTATGAAAACTGGTGTAAGACACACACAACATGACATACAAAATGAAAACACATGTAATGCATAAAATCCATGAACATTACCTTGAAATTTGTAGAGCATTACCTAAAGCATTTGTAATGTACAGCACTTTGGAGCTACTGCGTAGCCTGGAAGGTGCTTTATAAATAAATAAAAATATTGATTTGAAATTGAACTATTTTGTAATCTTGTAAATTATCTCAAATAAATATTTCATGTGCAAATATTTATTGATAGGTAGCTGTGTAAGGGGACCCTGATTATGCTGTCCATATTTATTTTGTTTTAATTACTGGCTGACTGTACATTCTCCTTTTGATATATTCAATATATTATGATTTTTTAAAAACTCTTAGGGTGCTTTCACACCTGGATCGATTGGAGACGTTGTTCCGAAACAAAGGGGCGTTTCCCTTTTGGCCCGGTTCGTTTGGTCATATGTGAACACAACAATCGCACTCTGAATCGGAACAAAACAACCGAGCCGAGACCGCCTAGAAGAGGTGGTCTCGGCTCGATTCCATACGAACCCTGGAGCGATTCGTTTGTAGTGCGAACACAACTGACCCACGAACCGGAACAAATCAATATGTAGCCTGGCAACAGACGCCAATATCAGCGTATTTTGCTGATTTGTTGCGGGGGGGGGGGAGACGCGTGCGTAATGCGTAGGCTACTCTAGCACACACACGCAAGGTCTCTCGCGCTCTCCTTCTCTCTGTCATGCGCGCGTGTAATTAATGCGTAGCAGCTACTCTAGCACACACACGCAAGGTCTCTCGCTCTCTCTCTCTCCCTCTCGGACGTCTGGTCACCCTATGTGTGTAGTGTCCAACATCCGGGAGATGTGTTCTTCCGACCAAATATCTGAGGCATTTCACCTCTTCGTAGTACCAAGTCAACCCGCGATTCATTTTGTGTTAGGCTACTGTTGTCATGGCGATGTCCCTCAATGAAATGCGGGACCTGCACGCATGAGGTAGTGACGTAATGGCGTAAGGAAAGCCCTGGAAGGGTGCGCGATTTGGAACGCTTTACAACAGTGTGGTGTGAACAGAGCGACATATAAAATTGATTCTGTTTCGGATCTGTTCCGGAACAAAACAAATCGATCCAGGTGTGAAAGCACCCTCAGGTGAAGTGTTTCTGTATGTAACGCTTTCTTTAATATTTTCAGATGAGCCACAAGACCCAGTTGTCCTCAGGCAGTGATGATTGTAGGCGCTGTGTGTGTAAACGTGCAGATTAAGGGCCGGTAATATTATAATAAGATCCCCTTCATACGTCAGAAGGAGAGAGAAATCTGATCTGCTTATTTATTGTCATGCTTACAGGGAAAGACTCACCAAAACAAAGTGACTGGGTTTCACTTTTCATGTTTTCAGGGTTAGTAGAAGCGCAGCGGACCCCATTATAGCACTTAAACATGAGAAAACTCATATTTTCATGATACATCCCCTTTAACACACCTCAATTTGCTGGAACATGTATGGATGATTACAGATCTTCCTCAGCTGCATAATAGTGTTCATCAGAGTCTTAGTGCCGCCTTTACCCTGAAACACACACATATTACACATGATTTCCAGCACTGAAGATGTGAGGTGCTTCTGTTATACACACACTCTTCCTCACCTTCTTGTCCTTCTCGGAGCCGTCGGTCAGCAGAACTCCTTTAGCCTGCATGTGTCGGTACAAAACCCTCTGGAGAGCCGACATGTCACACTTTATCACGTACTCCACCTGCGCATGGACATAAAACACCACACGTGCTCGAGACTCTAGCTGTGTTTCCATACAAAGTAGTTCATTTAACTTAAAGATGTGAATTAAACTTATGCACAAAATTGAAATATTGCATAAAACGTGCAAATAAAGCAGTGTTTCCATCCCATGTGTTCAAGAGAACAAAATCATCACTTCCTGGGAAATTGGCGCAAATTATCAGTAATAAACTCAGTTTCTGCAATCGGCTCTTTTTCCCTCCATTATAAACGAGTGTGTGTCGAGCGTCAGAGAAACACAATAAACACTGTCATGTTCTCTAGCGTTCGGATGCTGGTGTTCGTGAACACACTCGTGTGTGTGTGTGTGTGTGTGTGTGTGTGTGTGTGTGTGTGTGTGTGTGTGTGTGTGGTGTGTGTGTGTGTGTGTGTGTGTGTGTGTGTGTGTGTGTGTGTGTGTGAGACGCTTCTGGAGGGAATTAAACACAATCATTCTGATCACACACTTTCAGAAACACCAAACCAACATTAGAGACGCTGCGATGTGATTGGTCCACTGGTTGCTCCAGTTATCCAATCACAGCCTGAGGGAAAGTCACATGAGTTTATTGTTTTTGCGTATCGAGGGATTTATTCAGTAAATGTTTTTCCATACGTTTTCTATGCACAATTTATGCGTTTCCATTAGGGCTGTGGAACGATTAATCGCATCCAAAATAAAAGTTTGTTTACACATATTATATGTGTGTGTACTGTGTATAATTATTTTGTATATATAAATACACACATGCATGTATATATTTAAGAAAAATGTTATTTACATATAACATATTAACATTTATATAAAATATAAATGTAAATATGTTATTTTACATAATATAAATGATATATAAAGCATATAAATGCAAATATTTACAGACACACACACACACACACACACACACACACACACACACACACACACACACACACACACACACACACACACACACAGAGACACACACACACAGACACACACACACACACACACACACACACACAGAGAGACACACACACACAGAAAACACACACACACACACACACACACACACACACACACACACACACACACACACACACACACACACACACACACACACACACACAGAGAGACACACACACACAGAAACACCACACACACACACAGACACACACACACACACACACACACACACACACACACACACACACACACACACACACACACACACACACACACACACACACACACAGAGACACACACACACAGACACACACAGACACACACACACACAGACAGACACACACACACAGACACACACACACACACACACACACACACACAGACACACACACAGACACAGACACACACAGACACACACACACACACACACACCACACAGACACACACACACACACACAGACACACACACACACACACACACACACACACACACACACACACACACACACACACAGACAGACACACACACACACACACACACACACACACACACACACACACACACACACACACACAGAGAGAGACACACACACACAGAAACACACACACACACAGACACACACACACACACACACACACACACACACACGCACACGCACAGAGACACACACACACACACAGACACACACACAGACACACACACACACACAGACACACACACACACACACACACACAGACACACACACAGACACACACACACACACACACACACACACACACACACAGACACAGACACAGACACAGACACAGACACAGACACATACAGACACACACACACACACACACACACACACACACACACACACACACACACACACACACACACAGACAGACAGACACACACACACACACACACACACACACACACAGACAGACAGACACACACACACAGACAGACAGACACACACACACACACACACACACACACACACACACACACACACACACACACAGACAGACACACACACACACAGACACACACACACACACACACACACACAGACAGACACACACACAGACACAGACACACACACACACACACACACACACACACACACACACACACACACACACACAACACACACAAGACAGACAGACACACACAGACACACACACACACACAGAGAGACACACACACACACAGAAACACACACACACACAGACACAGACACACACACACACACACACACACACACACACACACACAGACAGACACACACACAGACACACACACACACACACACACACACACACACACCACACCTTCTCCGGCAGCTGCGCCTCGACTTCTTTCTTCAGTCTGCGTAACAGGAAGGGCCGGAGCACTTTATGCAGACGGCGAATGATCAGGATCGTCTCCTCCTCGTTCAGGTCCACCTGAGACGCATCATCAAACACTACTGTGAGTCAGGTCTACTATTCACGTTTAATCACATATTCATTTCTGAAAGATGGGAATCATATTATTTTCCTTTATGACAACATTGTGCTACATTTAGGATCTGTTTACACCTGGTGTTACTAAGCGCTTTGGTTAAACAGGGTCTAAGACGCTTCGAGCTGGTCCACTTTCAGCACTTCCAGAGGGCGTCGAAAACGCATTAGACCGGATTGCTTTCGTAGTGTAAATGATGATCGAATGTGTTTGAACAGTTAATAAAGACCGTCTGCTCTCCGTCTACTGATGTAATGCGTAACATTATGGGAAGAGCTCTAACCAGACGGGATTTAAACTGTCGGATTGAGACCCAAGTTTGGTTTGAAGATGAAAACCGTAGCAAGCACAGCGTTCTCTGATCATTCCTGATTTCTACGTATCTTAATACCAGCCTTTAAATTCTTTGCTTTGAATCATGCTGGAATTAATAAGTTAAAACTCAGATATGATAATGAGCATCTGACCAATCAGAGCAGCTCTCAGAGAGGCGGGGTTTAGAGAGACTGAATCTTTGATCGAAGCGTTTCAGACACTGAGAGAAAAGAGCTGAAGCTGCAGTGGATATTATGAGGAAATTAAAGTGTTTTTGACCTTTTTGGGTGTGCATTTAAACCTATTTTAGGAAACTCCAAAACACAATTAGCGATCCTCGCGTTGCGGAAAATAAATCATTCCCTCGTGGGGACAAAACTATATATATATATATTTTTTGGGCCGATTTTCTTTTCTATTTACCTTTAAATTACTAGATTTAATTAATAAATAATAATAAAAAATAGTAATTTAGTTATGTAAGCACATTCCTCACATTCTTTCAACTTAATTTGAAAATAACTCACAATTTCAAAATATCTTACGAGATTGGTGTGTTTCCAGACCTCTTGTGGAAAAATAATAATATAACACTCTAGATGGCCTTATATATCTCTATATGGAGCAAATGAGCTGTTCCGCTGGGTCCTAAAGTCAGTTTCTCTTCAGTATGCATTCAGATACTACGGAGCCCCTAAAGGGACCTTTGCAAAAATAAATAAATGAGGACTATCGCGGGCGCACACATTACAATTTCCGGTTTGCACAATTTGCGTAACTGTCATTACTATGAGAAAAACATGAGCATGGATGTCAAAGTTTAAACTTCTGCAAAATTTTAAAATGTATTTCTTTAGTTTTATTATTAATGCAATATTTAAAGGGGATTAACCAAGCAGTCTTCCAATTAATATTATCAATAATATAGTTCCAAAAAAAAATGTCCTCTAGGTGCTATTTTATTTTGTATTTGAAATATTGTACAAATATGTTTATTATTGCATTTTTTATCAATCAATTCAATGGCATTTAAAATTAATTTTGGATTTATCATTAATGTGGAGTTAAATTGAATATGACTTTTGATGAGATGAATCAGAGTAGGGGAAATAGCTTTAATGACAGAATTAAATTCTTTAAAATGCACAGAAAAACTATGGTTTCGCATAAATTGTTCGTATGCTAAAATATTTCCATAATTATCAAATATATTCATAAGATGATTCATATCCCTGTTAAACCAATTCCTTAAAAATAAGGATTTATTGGTCGCGTTGTAACCAACTTTTTTAATCTAGAGGAGAAGTTTAAACTTTGACATGCTCTTGTTTTCCAGTGACGCAAATTGTATGCAAACCGGAAATTGTAATGCGTGCGCATGCGATAGTCTTTATTTTTTTATTTTTGCAAAGGTCCCTTTAGGGGCTCCGTAGGTAGACATTATAAAATATTTTTTTTGTTTTAGCATTTTTAGTTTGAAATTTGAGCATTTTTAGGTTTTTCTATGTGTACTGTGTACTGAATGCATTCCATTCATTCCATGAATCCCTAAGGGGGTCAAATTGACCCGCGTGTGAAGGATTTGTCACTTTTTTAAATTTCAACCACTAAACTCCTCGAATACATTGAAAAATGTGTTTGTGCATTCGTGGTTTAAGTGCGACAAAAGTCATGGGGTCTCGGACCCCTCCAATGAACACAATTTTTTTTTAGAAAAAAGTTTAACCAGTTTAACCAGACCTTCTCTCCGGTCATGGCGAAGGGAGCGTTGAACCACTGCTCAAAGGTGCTGCAGCTCTTGAAGATGGTGGGCAGCAGGAAGTTGAGCAGCGCCCAGAGCTCGGGGAGCTTGTTCTGCAGCGGCGTCCCGGTCAGCAACACACGCCGCGGCGCCAGATAGTGTGTGTTCAACACCTGCGTCAGCTTACAGTGGTGGTTCTTCATGCGGTGACCTTCGTCCACGATCATGTACTTCCAGCGAATCTGTATAGGGGAACGTAATCGTGACAGGATAGCTTAGCTTACAGAAATATAATATATAAAACTGACATTTCAGATATTTGACTTGCCAGTGATGAAATGTTTACTGCACACGAGTGTGTTTTTAGTGCATACTGAGTGTCAGGATCCCACAATTTACCCATTCTTCCAACTGATGCTTGACCTCTTATTGCCTGTCTCCTTAAACTCTCGGTTTTTGGGGTCGACGGCTTATAAAAACGTATTGAAAACTTATATGATGTTTCACTAGTCTCTCCCTGTGAAGGCCTCCTTCCTTTACCGCTGTACTGATGAAACTGATTCCGGTTCACATGGATACGCGGAAGCGACAAAAAATTCTGTATTATAAATTTTTAAGGCCAGACAAATACAAGGTCAATTTGTAGAGAAAGACTACTCGCCAGCGCACATATATATTCAGATGTCCATATCTATAGACTAGACACGTAATACGCATGCGCACGCCGTTAGCGCTTGCACAGATTCACGTTTTTTTAAGTTTACACGACATGATGACGTTTTTATAAATTATTCAACGTCTGCATATTGGAACCGGTTTCACGGTGTGCGTTCTCGAGCCCCAAACACTGTTGTGTGTAAATGAGCGGCCGGAGCACATTAAGGGTTTTCTGTCGTGAAAGCGGCTCCTCACTTAATAACTAATGATCTTTTCAACAGAAGTGAATCAATCAAAACTAACTTTATCTGGACAATAACTTTATTCTAGAGCTGCTGTAAAGCCTAAACAATCTCTGTTACTGTAATCTCCTGTTATCACTGTAAAGCTGCTTTGAAACAATCTATATTCTTAAAAGCGCTGTATAAATGAAGGGGACTTAGTTCTGTTGTTTTTTTGGCGGCTTTCAAACATTGTTTTGTTTTTTGTTACAAGTCAGAAATGACAAGGAGTCAGCTTCACACAATACAGTCAATGGAGACGCTCTGTCTAGAGAGCTGAGAGGCTCAAACACACACACACACACACACACACACACACACACACACACACACACACACACACACACACACACACACACACACACACACACACACACACACACACACACACACACACACACCACACACACACACACACACACCCGCGGGCTTTACCTTGGCCAGCACCTGCTTGTCTTTGATGATGTATTCGTAAGTCGTGAGCAGCACGTTGAACTTGCCGCTGCGTAGCTGAGGTACGAAGGCTCTTCTAGCAGCAGGAGATCCCTGAACACACGTCACATGATCACAAGCCCATCAACGAGCCACGAGAAACTCATCAGCGTTCAACAATAATACTTAACTAGAATGTACATTTCCTGAAGAAAATGTTAGTGGTGCTTGCAGTGGCAAAATTTATTGCATACGAGCCAACAAACATGTCTCTACAATGTTCTGGTGCTGAGATATGGCTTATTCATGTTGTTCAGGTGGTTGCTAGGGCGGTGCTAGGGTGTTTTGGCCGGTTGCTAGGTTGTTTGGGGTGGTTGCTATGGTGTTGCTACGTGTGACGTACAACACAGAACCGCTGCGCTGTTACACTACGTGAACTCACTCGAGGCCGACAGAGAAGGAAATGAATAGTTGAAATAAAGTCGTTATTTTTGTATGTTTTTCGCACAAAAAGTATTCTTGTTGCTTGATAAACTTAAGATTGAGCCACTGTAGTCACTTGGACTATTTTAACAATGTCTTTAATAATTTTTCTGGGCCGGCAAGTTTCAGTTTACATTTTGGGGTGAACTATCCCTTTAATAAGTGAGTTGAGGGATTCATTAATTCAACTGATTTGTTCAAACGGCTGATTCATTCAGAAAAGAAGCAAGTAATTCGTTGAAAACGCGGATTTCAGTCAGAAAAACGACATCAAGGAGAAGCCGTTTCATAAAGTGGTAAACTACATTGAAGCTGCGTAGTCACCATGTAATCAAAAAGTATTATTCTTATTTTTTATGGAATATTGCAGTGTTTATTATTATTGATTTATCGGTGCACATGGTTATTTTTTCCTCATAATCTGAGAATAGGTTCCTCTTGCAGCTTCTCTTCTCTGACGATGAGGGCGGGGCTATAACCTGTCACTCACATGAGATCAGCCAATAGCAAACCACAACCATCCAATCAATTCCTCACAGACACAATCAAGCCCCGCCCACAGACACAATCAAGCCCCGCCCACATCTGTTCTTGTTCCTGAAGCGTTTCATTCAGATATACGACACTAAACACTAGCACAACTTCAGTTTCATGACGACTTTAAAGTAATACTGTAGATTATATAGTGACTCTATTGTCTTTGCTTTACAGCTGAAATTAAAATAGTCTCATATTTGATTAAGTTTGCATCATTAATCATTATTTTTGTTTTTTCTTACTGTGAATGTGTGAAACCACTTTGAAACTCTATTGTATTTAAATGAATGTGACTTTAGAGCAGAAGTGAAATGCAGCCAAGTAAAGAAAGTAGTTAGTAGTTTAGTTACTCCCCAACACTGATTCACATGTACTGTTATTACAGTAACTTCTGACATCTACCCATCATCCATCAGCATTCTTTACAACTGTTCTGGGAAAGAGTCGCTTACCTTGTACGAGACTTTGACGACAGACGGCGCCCATTTATCAAACTCATAGACCCAGTTGGACAGAGTTCTGCCAGAGAAACACAGTGTTGATGAAAACAGACAGTGTGTGTTGTAAGATATGTGTGTGAGAAGTGAAGAGCGACTGACGAGAGCGGCACGATGATGAGGTAGGGTCCGTTCAGGCGCTTGTTCTCCATCAGGTATGTGATGAGCGCGATGGTTTGAATGGTTTTGCCCAAACCCATCTCATCCGCCAGGATCCCGTTCAGATTATTGTTATACAGAGACACCAGCCACTCCAAACCCTTGATCTGCACACACAGTCACACCAGCAATGATAAACAATCTTGTGTGTGTGTGTGTGTGTGTGTGTGTGTGTGTGTGTGTGTGTGTGTGTGTGTGTGTGTGTGTGTGTGTGTGTGTGTGTGTGTGTCTATCAGCTGCTTTAAGATATCGACCACTGAAAACCCCACATCAGGTGACCACTATTATTGAAAGTGCTGATGGTAAATGTCTGGTAAAGTGCTGATGGTAAATGTCTGGTAAAGTGCTGATGGTAAATGTCTGGTAAAGTGCTGATGGTAGATGTCTGGTAAAGTGTTGATGGTAGATGTCTGGTAAAGTGTTGATGGTAAATGTCTGGTAAAGTGTTGATGGTAAATGTCTGGTAAAGTGCTGATGGTAAATGTCTGGTAAAGTGTTGATGGTAGATGTCTGGTAAAGTGTTGATGGTAAATGTCTGGTAAAGTGTTGATGGTAAATGTCTGGTAAAGTGCTGATGGTAAATGTCTGGTAAAGTGTTGATGGTAAATGTCTGGTAAAGTGCTGATGGTAGATGTCTGGTAAAGTGCTGATGGTAAATGTCTGGTAAAGTGCTGATGGTAAAGTGTTGATGGTAAATGTCTGGTAAAGTGTTGATGGTAAATGTCTGGTAAAGTGTTGATGGTAAATGTCTGGTAAAGTGCTGATGGTAAATGTCTGGTAAAGTGTTGATGGTAAATGTCTGGTAAAGTGTTGATGGTAATGTCTGGTAAAGTGTGATGGTAAATGTCTGGTAAAGTGTTGATGGTAAATGTCTGGTAAAGTGCTGATGGTAAATGTCTGGTAAAGTGTTGATGGTAAATGTCTGGTAAAGTGTTGATGGTAAATGTCTGGTAAAGTGTTGATGGTAAATGTCTGGTAAAGTGTTGATGGTAAATGTCTGGTAAAGTGCTGATGGTAAATGTCTGGTAAAGTGTTGATGGTAAATGTCTGGTAAAGTGCTGATGGTAAATGTCTGGTAAAGTGCTGATGGTAAATGTCTGAATGGTAAATGTCTGGTAAGTGTGATGGTAAATGTCTGGTAAGTGTGATGGTAAATGTCTGGTAAAGTGTTGATGGTAAATGTCTGGTAAAGTGCTGATGGTAAATGTCTGGTAAAGTGTTGATGTAAATGTCTGGTAAAAGTGTGATGGTAAATGTCTGGTAAAGTGTTGATGGTAAATGTCTGGTAAAGTGCTGATGGTAAATGTCTGGTAAAGTGTTGATGGTAAATGTCTGGTAAAGTGTTGATGGTAAATGTCTGGTAAAGTGCTGATGGTAAATGTCTGGTAAAGTGTTGATGGTAAATGTCTGGTAAAGTGTGATGGTAAATGTCTGGTAAAGTGCTGATGGTAATGAGTCTGGTAAGTGTTTGAATGTGTAAATGTTGGTAAAGTAGTCTGATGGTAAATGTCTGGTAAAGTGTGAGGTAAATGTCTGGTAAAGTGTATGGTAATGTTGAAAGTGTGATGGTAAATGTCTGGTAAAGTGTTGATGGTAAATGTCTGGTAAAGTGTTGATGGTAAATGTCTGGTAAAGTGTGATGGTAAATGTCTGGTAAAGTGTTGATGGTAAATGTCTGGTAAAGTGTTGATGGTAAATGTCTGGTAAAGTGTGATGGTAAATGTCTGGTAAAGTGCTGATGGTAAATGTCTGGTAAAGTGTGATGGTAAATGTCTGTTAAAGTATGTATGTGATGTAAATGTCTGGTAAAGTGCTGATGGTAAATGTCTGGTAAAGTGTGATGTAAATGTCTGGTAAAGTGCTGATGGTAAATGTCTGGTAAAGTGTGATGGTAAATGTCTGGTAAAGTGTGATGGAAAGTTGGTAAAGTGCTATGTAAATGTCTGTAAAGTGTTGATGGTAAATGTCTGTAAAGTGTTGATGGTAAATGTCTGGTAAAGTGTTGATGGTAAATGTCTGGTAAAGTGTGATGGTAAATGTCTGGTAAAGTGCTGATGGTAAATGTCTGGTAAAGTGTTATGGTAAATGTCTGTAAAGTGCTGATGGTAAATGTCTGGTAAAGTGTGATGGTAAATGTCTGGTAAAGTGTTGATGGTAAATGTCTGGTAAGTGTGATGAAATGTCGTAAAGTGTTGATGGTAAATGTCTGGTAAAGTGTGATGGTAAATGTCTGTAAAGTGTGATGGTAAATGTCTGGTAAAGTGTGATGGTAAAGTCTGATGGTAATGTCTGGTAAAGTGTGATGGTAAATGTCTGGTAAAGTGTGATGGTAATGTCTGGTAAAGTGCTGATGGTAAAGTCTGTAAAGTGTTGATGGTAAAGTGTTGAAAAAGGTTGATGTAAATGTCTGTAAAGTGTGATGGTAAATGTCTGGTAAAGGTGATGGTAAAGTCTGTAAAGTGTTGAGGTAAATGTCTGGTAAAGTGTGATGGTAAATGTCTGGTAAGTGTTGATGGTAAATGTCTGTAAAGTGCTGAGGAAATGTCTGGTAAAGTGTGATGTAAAGTCTGGTAAAGTTGAATTATGTTCTGTAAAGTGTGATGGAAATGTCTGGTAAAGTGTGATGGTAAATGTGGTAAAGTGGTGATGGTAAATGTCGGAAAGTGCTGATGGTAAATGTCTGTAAAGTGTGATGGAAATGTCTGTAAAGTGGATGGTAAATGTCTGGTAAAGTGTGATGGTAAGTCTGTAAAGTGTGATGTAAATTCTGGTAAAGTGGATGGTAAATGTCTGGTAAAGTGTGAGTAAATGTCTGGTAAGTTATGGTAATGTCTGGTAAAGTGTGATGGTAAATGTCTGGTAAAGTGTTGATGGTAAATGTCTGGTAAAGTGCTGATGGTAAATGTCTGTAAAGTGTGATGGTAAATGTCTGGTAAAGTGCTGATGTAAATGTCTGGTAAAGTGTGATGTAAATGTCTGGTAAAGTGTGATGGTAAATGTCTGTAAAGTGTTGATGGTAAATGTCTGGTAAAGTGTTGATGGTAAATGTCTGGTAAAGTGTGATGTAAATTCTGGTAAAGTGTTGATGGTAAATGTCTGGTAAAGTGTGATGGTAAATGTCTGGTAAAGTGCTGATGGTAAATGTCTGGTAAAGTGTGATGGTAAATGTCTGGTAAAGTGCTGATGGTAAATGTCTGGTAAAGTGTTAAGGAGAAGTCTGGTAAAGGCTGATGGTAAATGTCTGGTAAAGTGTTTGATGTAAATGTCTGGTAAAGTGTTGATTTGGTAAAGTGATAGTAGGTTGATGTAAATGTCTGTAAAGTTGATGGTAAAGTCTGTAAATTTGGGTAATGTGGTAAAGTGTTGAGTAAATGTCTGGTAAAGTGTTGATGGTAAATGTCTGTAAAGTGTGATGGTAAATGTCTGTAAAGTGTTGATGTAAATGTCGTAAAGTGCTGATGGTAAATGTCTGGTAAAGTGTTGATGGTAAATGTCTGGAAAGGTGATGTAAATGTCTGGTAAAGTGCTGATGGTAAATGTCTGGTAAAGTGTTGAGGTAAATGTCTGGTAAAGTGTGATGAGGTAAATGTATTGGTAAAGTGTTATGGTAAATGTCTGGTAAAGTGTTGATGTAAATGTCTGGTAAAGTGTGATGTAAATGTCTGGTAAAGTGTGATGAAATGTCTGGTAAAGGTTGATGGTAAATGTCTGGTAAAGTGTGATGGAAATGTCTGGTAAAGTGTTGATGGTAAATGTCTGGTAAAGTGTTGATGGTAAATGTCTGGTAAAGTGCTGATGGTAAATGTCTGGTAAAGTGTGATGGTAAATGTCTGGTAAAGTGCTGATGGTAAATGTCTGGTAAAGTGTTGATGGTAAATGTCTGGTAAAGTGCTGATGTAAATGTCTGGTAAAGTTGATGTAAATGTCGAGTAAAGTCTGTGTAAAGTCTGTATGTGATGGTAAATGTCTGGTAAAGTGTTGATGGTAAATGTCTGGTAAAGTGTTGATGGATTTAAATATGGTAGTCTGGTAAAGTGCTGTATGATGGTAAATGTCTGGTAAAGTGCTGATGGTAAATGTCTGGTAAAGTGTTGATGGTAAATGTCTGGTAAAGTGTGAGTAAATGTCTGGTAAAGTGGTGAAAATGTCTGGTAAAGTGCTGATGGTAAATGTCTGGTAAAGTGTTGATGGTAAATGTCTGGTAAAGTGTTGATGGTAAATGTCTGGTAAAGTGTGATGGTAAATGTCTGGTAAAGTGTTGATGGTAAATGTCTGGTAAAGTGTTGATGGTAAATGTCTGGTAAAGTGTTGATGGTAAATGTCTGGTAAAGTGCTGATGGTAAATGTCTGGTAAAGTGCTGATGGTAAATGTCTGGTAAAGTGTTATGAAATGGTAAAGTCTGATGTAAAGTGTCTGAAGTTGGTAAATGTCTGGTAAAGTGTTGATGGTAAATGTCTGGTAAAGTGTGCTGATGGTAAATGTCTGGTAAAGTGTTGATGGTAAATGTCTGGTAAAGTGTTGATGGTAAATGTCTGGTAAAGTGTTGATGGTAAATGTCTGGTAAAGTGCTGATGGTAAATGTCGGGTAAAGTGTTGATGGTAAATGTCTGGTAAAGTGCTATGAAAGGTGAAAATGTCATGGTAAAGATGTTTGAATGGTAAATGTCTGGTAAAGTGTATGTAATGTGGTAAAGTGCTGTGTAAAGTGCTGAATGGTAAAATGTCTGGTAAAGTTTGATGGTAAATGTCTGGTAAAGTTTATGGTAAATGTCTGGTAAAGTGTTGATGGTAAATGTCTGGTAAAGTGTTGATGGTAAATGTCTGGTAAAGTGTGATGGTAAATGTCTGGTAAAGTGTTGATGAAATGTCTGGTAAAGTGTGATGGTAAATGTCGGTAAATGTTGATGGTAAATGTCTGTAAAGTGTGAGGTAAATTGAGGTAAATGTCTGTAAGTTGATGTAAATGTCTGGTAAAGTGTTGATGGTAAATGTCTGGTAAAGTGTTGATGGTAAATGTCTGGTAAAGTGTTGATGGTAAATGTCTGGTAAAGTGTTGATGGTAAATGTCTGGTAAAGTGTTGATGGTAAATGTCTGGTAAAGTGTGATGGTAAATGTCTGGTAAAGTGTTGATGGTAAATGTCTGGTAAAGTGCTGATGGTAAATGTCTGGTAAAGTGTTGATGGTAAATGTCTGGTAAAGTGCTGATGGTAAATGTCTGGTAAAGTGTGATGGTAAATGTCTGGTAAAGTGCTAGAATGGTAAGATAGTCTGGTAAAGTGCTGATGGTAAATGTCTGGTAAAGTGCTGATGGTAAATGTCTGGTAAAGTGTTGATGGTAAATGTCTGGTAAAGTGTTGATGGTAAATGTCTGGTAAAGTGTTGATGGTAAATGTCTGGTAAAGTGTGCTGATGGTAAAGTAGTCTGATGGTAAATGTCTGTAAAGTGCTGATGGTAAATGTCTGGTAAAGTGTTGATGGTAAATGTCTGGTAAAGTGCTGATGGTAAATGTCTGGTAAAGTGTTGATGGTAAATGTCTGGTAAAGTGTTGATGGTAAATGTCTGGTAAAGTGCTGATGGTAAATGTCTGGTAAAGTGTTGATGGTAAATGTCTGGTAAAGTGCTGATGGTAAATGTCTGGTAAAGTGCTGATGGTAAATGTCTGGTAAAGTGCTGATGGTAAATGTCTGGTAAAGTGTTGATGGTAAATGTCTGGTAAAGTGCTGATGTAATGTCTGTAAATGTTGATGGTAAATGTCTGGAAAGTGTTGATGGTAAATGTCTGGTAAAGTGTGATGGTAAATGTCTGGTAAAGTGTTGATGGTAAATGTCTGGTAAAGTGCTGAATGACCTGGTATTGCTTAAGTTGACCGTTGATCAGCAGAGACGACTGTTTGTCCACACGCTCAGTAACAGCGTGAGCCACGGCGTAATACGACTGCAACCCGCGTGCGAACGCAGCGCTACCCGTACTCATCATCCACGTCCTGTTTAGCATGTCTGCAAACACACACAACACACACACACACACACACACACACACACACACACACACACACACACACACACACACACACACACACACACACACACACACACACACACACACAGGTTGAGAATGCAGCATTGAGATCTTATAAATGGCCTGTAAACACTCATCATCACTGTAACTAGTAAAACATATATTTTGGCCAATACCGATAACCGATAATAAAACATTTTGAAGTACATTTTCTAAAACCTTACAAAAACAAAAGGCAAACAAATACAGTGGACAACTTTCATTTTAAAAACATCAACTGGATAAAAAAAAGAAACTGCAAAAAAGCATCTAGATCTTTATTTTCCCAAAGTCATTTACTAAAAGTAACCTACTTTATATCAGTTAAAGACTCCTTAACTTTAAAATTAATTTTATGGAAAACTGCAATTCTGATGTCCTCTCTTTTTCACTGTGAAATCCGATATTGTGTGCATAAACTCTTCTAAAGCGTGCATAATTAGCTGTTGTGTTATGCGGAAAGCACCAATCAAAACCCTCCATGTGTGTGCCCTCCAAGTGTTGAACAGGAGGAAATAATCCACAATTTATCAGCTTTAAAATAATTGCCCTAATTTTCTCATCTGAAACGATAACGATAACATTACAAATGAACAATAATCGGCAGATACCAATATATACTCTTTATATTTGAAAACCGATAATCGATAAATTAGCCAATAAATCTAAATCGGATATACATTGAACTGCAATTCAACAGCAACAATCAGCAACAATTCTTCCAATATAGTCGATAACTGATATATTAGCAGATTAAACTAAATCTTGATATACATTTTTCTGAGCCTGATTACAAAAACAAAATTCAGTTGAAAACTGCTTTTATTTTAAAACTGCAATTCATCAGATAATTTATCATAATGATAATATAATGCTAATGCTAATATAAAAGAAGCGTTTCTCGGCCGATAGCGATATGGCGGTGTGTATATGGTGCGGTTACGCTTTAGCTGTGTGAGAAGCGAGTGTGTGTCGTACTCTATGATGTGCCGCACGTCGACCTCGGACACGTCCTCGCTGTCGGGGTCGGGGATCTTCTTCTTCTCTTCTCCTGGAGTCTGAGACGGCAGAAGCGGAGGAGGTTCCTCTTCCTCTTCCTGACGGGAGAACACATTAACACATCTTCTGCTGTCAGTTTAATCAAACCTGTACCGTCAGAAAGCAGCTGAACGCACCTCGTCCTCCTCCGACCCAGAATCCTCGCTGTCCGAGCGCGGCGCGACCTCGTACCTGAAGAGAGAGAGAGAGAGAGAAGAGAGAGAGAGAGAGAGAGAGAGAGAGAGAGAGAGAGAGAGAGAGAGAGAGAGAGAGAGAGAGAGAGAGAAGAGAGAGAGAGAGAGGAGAGGAGAGAAGAGAGAGAGAGAGAGGAGAGAGAGAGAGAGAGAGAGAGAGAGAGAGAGAGAGGAGAGAGAGAGAGAGAGAGAGAGAGAGAGAGAGAGAGAGAAGAGAGAGAGAGAGAGAGAGAGAGAGAGAGAGAGAGAGAGAGAGAGGAAGAGAGAGAGAGAGAGGAGAGAGAGAAGAGAGAGAGAGAGAGAGAGAAGAGAGAGAGACACGCTTCTATTTTAAATAAATGCTGTTCTTTTAAACTTTCTATTCATCAAAGAATCCTGAAAAAAACAGTTTTCAACTGTGATAATCATAAATGTTTCTTGATCATCAGATCATCATATTATAGTGATTTCTGAAGGATCATGTGACACTGAAGTAGACTGGAGTAATGGTGCTGAAAATTCAGCTTTGATCACAGGAATAAATAATATTTTAAAATATATCAAAATAGAAAACAGTTATTTTAAATTATCATATTATTTAAGAATACTACTGTTTTTTGTTTGTATTTATAATCAAATAAATGCAGCCTTGGTGAGCAGAAGAGACTTCTTTAATAAACATTATAAATCTCGCCGCTCCTGAACTGTTATTGGCCGTGTGTGTACTATGATGTGATATTACCCAGGGTTCATCTCCAGCCACGTGTCCAGCTGTCCCGCTTTAGGAGCGTCCACTCCCGTCAGGATCTTGCCACTGTCCACGTGGATCACCTTCACTGGAAGATCACTCATCTGACTCGTCTCATCCAGGGGCTGTAAACATCATCAGAATCAGAATCAGCATCTTCATCATAATCTTCCTCATCATCAGCATCATCATCAACATCAGCATCTTCATCATCCTCATCTTCATCTTCATCATCATCATAACCACCTTCAGATCAGTGGCTCACAGACCCAGTACTTTTCAAAACATATTTTGTTCCACAGAAGAAATAAAGTCATACACGATTGAACAAAATCATAATCACTTTTAATTAGGGGTGTAACAATATATTGAATATCGTGTCACAATATATCGCAAAACAAAAATGCAACAATATGTATTGTGGATAGTGACAATCTATATTGTGTAGTTCACCCAAAATAAAAATTACTGTATGTGAATTTTTTTTTTTTTTTTTTTGAGTTTTAGTGTCGGTACTACATCAGACTGCTATATATAATGTTGAATATAATGTATAATAATGCAGTGGGGGATATTTGTGGGTCCTAATAATGCCAAATGTTTGATGTTACCAGTAAAAAGTGGCTTACATTATTTTAAATATATCTAGTCAGTGAAAGAGTGCAGCATATTAGTCTAAAATAATGCAGTATTTTCAGCTTCAGAATCATGAATATTGTTATTCTGGCGTCTCTAGTGTAACAGCGCAGCGCTTCTGTTGAACGTCACACGCATCACACACACACATGACCAGCGTCGGCCAATAGTGAGCCTACGTGTGACGTACAACACAGAAGCGCTGCGCTGTTACACTACATCAACAGCTGAGGAGACACGGAAGAGAAGAGATGGGTTGAATAAAATCGTTATTTTTGTGTTTTTTGCGCTCAAGAAGTATTCTCGTCGCTTGATAAACTTAAGATTGAGCACTGTAGTCACTTGGACTATTTTAACGATGTCTTTAATGACTTTTCTGGGCTGGCAAGTTTCAATTCCATAGAAGCCTATGGAGGAGTGACCCAGCTCTCAGATTTAATCACAAATATCTTCATTTGTGTTCCAAAGATGAGCGAAGGTCTTACGGGGTTGAACAACATGAGGGAGAGTAATTACTGACAGAGTTTTAATTTTTGGGGTGAACTATCCCTTTAACTACATGTACTTAGTATAGGGTTTGTTTGAGGGTTAGTTGCATGTAATTATGCATAATTTACTGTTATTACTATGGTAAGTACATGTAACAAAGTAACAAGGACGCTGTAAAATAAAGTCATACACGATCGAACACTGAATAATGTGTCGTGATGATAACGCACCTCTCCATCGGGACCCAGAGCCCCGGCCGGGCCCTCGGCGCTCTCCAGCTTCTTCTTCTTCTTTTTCTTCTTCTTCTTCTTCTCCTTCAGGGCCTGCACAGCTTTATGAGCGCGCACCAGCTCCGTCAGATTGGCCACGTACTCGTCCGTCTGCTGGAGGAGATACGCCAGACGCTTGTCCTTCTTCTGGTCGATGAGCTTCCGGTAACCCTCCTCATCCTCAGCCTGAGGGACAGCGGTGCCATTAAACAAGGGGAGGTGGATTATGATGTCACTTTCTAACTCTAGTTAGTGTGTAATGTTGCTGTTTGAGCATTAACAACATCTGCAAAGTTACAACGCTCAAAGTTCAAAGCAAATGGAGATATTTTCTTTTAAAGAAATTGCTTTTTAAGGACTACAACAAACGGCTAATAGCGACTACACAACATTCCTCCCGGGTTAGTGACATCATGAACCCTAAAATTTGCATAAACCCCGCCCCCGGGAATACGACTTACAGATTATCATGACAGAATATGCTAATCAATGACTAGAAGATAACTACACATCAGCTACATAAATTCATCAACTAACCATTCAAAAATGTTGTCACTTCTTCTTGAGTCTCTCCATCATTATCTGACTTCGGTTTGAACATAAAAGGCTAAAAGTGTTTAAAATGTTCAGTGTGTGTGTGTGAGGTAAAAGGACACCAGCTGTTGAAGCTCCGCCCCCTGTGTCTGGAGCAGAAGCTCATTTGCATTTAATGGGATAGACACAAAAACGGTGTGTTTTTGCCCACTCTCAAAAAGGGACAATTTTAACATGCTATATAAAAGTATCTGTGGGGTATTTTGAGCTTAAACTTCACACACACACTCTGGGGACATCAGAGAGTTGTTGTACATCTTGTGAAAATGGCATTATACCACTCCTTTAATAACATTAGTTAAAGGGGATGTCTAACGCTATTTCATGCATTCTGACTTATTTACACTGTTAAAGAGTTGGAGTCTCATGCCAAACATGGCCAACGTTTAAAAAATGAGTTGGACACAGTATTTCTGTGCCAAATACACTCCTCCAGGATTAGTATAGACCGTATGTAGCCCCGCCCCTTTTCAGCGCTGCGCTCGTTGTCTTTTGTGAGTGAGAGTGTGTGTGTGTGTGTGAGTGAGAGTGTGTGTGTGTGTGTGTGAGTGAGTGAGTGTGTGAGTGACTGAGTGAGTGAGTGTGTGTGTGTGTGTGTGTGTGTGTGTGTGTGTGTGTGTGTGTGTGTGTGTGTGTGTGTGTGTGTGTGTGAGGTGTGGTGTGTGTGTGTGTGTGTGTGAGTGAGTGAGTGAGTGAGTGGTGAGTGAGTGAGTGAGTGAGTGAGTGAGTGAGTGAGTGAGTGAGTGTGGTGTGTGTGTGTGTGTGTGTGTTGTGTGTGTGTGTGTGTGTGTGTGTGTGTGTGTGTGTGTGTGTGTGTGACGCACCATCAGGCGTCTCATTCGCTCCTTCTCGATGCGCTCGTTCTCCTTCTTCTGCTCGCGCTCAGTGTTAGCGTGATACGTGGCCACGGCTTTGGTCAGCTTCTGGATCTTCGCTGTGATGGAGCGATGATATTCCTTGAAGTCCTTGGCGTGTTGCAGGATACTGTTGAGATACTCCTGCACCGGTGTAAAGAATCATGGGAATTACTGCAATGACTGAAGTGGGCTTCAAAAGTCTAAGAACACAAGCTGAAGAGAAATTCATACATGCTGAATTAATCCGGAGTGTTTTACTTCTACTAACTGTCCATCCATCATCCATCCATCCATCCATCCATCCATCTATTCATCCATCCATCATCCATACTCATCCTGATACTCTCATCCATACTCATCCACACATAATCCATCCATCATCCATCCATCCATCCATCCATCATCCATCCATCCATTCATCCATCCATCCATCTATCATCCATCCATCATCCATCATCATCCATCCATCATCCATCATCCATCCATCCATCATCCATCCATCTATCATCCATCATCCATCCATCTATCATCCATCCATCATCCATCCATCCATCCATCCATCCATCCATCCATACCATCATCCATCCATCTATCATCCATCATCATCCATCCATCTATCATCCATCCATCATCCATCCATCCATCATCCATTATCCATCCATCATCCATCCATCCATCATCCATCCATCCATCATCCATCCATCCATCATCCATCCATCCATCATCCATCCATCCATCATCCATCCATCCATCCATCATCCATCCATCCATCATCCATCCATCATCCATCCATCCATCATCCATCCATCCATCATCCATCATCCATCATTCATCCATCCATCATCCATACTCATCCTGATACTCTCATCCATACTCATCCACCATAATCCATCCATCATCCATCCATCCATCCATCCATCATCCATCCATCATCCATCCATCATCCATCCATCCATTCCATCCATCATTCATCCATCAATCCATCCATCCATCATCATCCATTCATCATTCATCCATCCATCCATCCATCCATCCATTCATCCATTTATCATCCATCCATCATCCATCCATCAATCATCCATCCATCCATCCATCATCCATCCATCATTCATCCATCCATCATCCATCCATCCATCATCCATCCATCAAACCATCATCCATCCATCCATCAATCCATCATCCATCCATCCATTATCCATCCATCCATCATCCATCCATCCATCATCCATCCAGCTATCCATCCATCCATCATCCATCCATCCATCCATCCATCCATCCATCCATCCATCCATCCAGCTATCCATCCATCCATCATCCATCCATCTATCATCCATCCATCCATCTATCTATCATACATCCATCATCCATCCATCCATCCATCCATCATTCATCCATCCATCCAGCCATCCATCCATCCATCATCCATCCATCCATCGATCCATCCATCCATCCATCCATCCATCATCCATCCATCCATCCATCCTCCATCCATCCATCCATCCATCCATCTGGCTTTCCATCATCCACCCATCCATCATCCATCCATCCATCTATCATCCATCCATCCATCCATCCATCCATCCATCCATCCATCCATCCATCCGTCTACATCATAACTTTTCCTGCATGTTTGAATCAGATGTTCAATCGCAGATATCCAGTGTGTTCTCAGACGTGTGGAGGTTATCAGGGAAACATTGAGCCAGTGTGAGCGAGGTGAAGACGCTTGCCTGGTGTTTCTGTCTGCGCTTGCGTTCCTGTTCGATCTTCTGCTGTTTCTCCAGTTTCTCTGTGATGCGCGCCTCACGTAATGACTGTCTCTTGCTGCGTTTATAGGCCTTGGAGTCCAGTGATGTTTCTAAAGCTGTGTCACGTCTCATGCAAACCACCACCTCCTGACGCAACTGTGGAGAAACACACATATGACAACATTATATGCAGGGGTGCGCATCACTTTTTTGGTCTGGTTCTCAAAGGAGAGCTGGAGATGCCGCTTGGTACTCACACTTTACACTTATCCTACAAGCTATCATCATCACAAATGTAATAAGTAGTGCTATATGTTTTTCAGGCAAGTCTAATTGTATTCAGTAATTGAATAATCAAATGTAAAATAAGACTATAGTCTTCACTGTGTATAAATTAAACATAATTAATGTAATTAATAAAATGTATCTGTGTTAAAGCTATAAAAGTTATTTTCTCCTTTGTTGTTTTTGATTAACATTGTGTTAACACAATTGTATATACCCACAGCTGTTTTTTAACACAATGTTAATAAAAAAAAACAAAGGAGAAAATAACTTTTATAGCTTTAACACAGGCTGCTGTCACTTTAAGACAAGGGATCTTACGCATTACGCAGGCTCTGTGTGCACGCACAAAACAGTGCGCGAGTTCCAGTCTTGTTCTTGCATTTGATGTTTAAACTGACTGGACTTAAAAACACATGCAAATGATAAACTTTCTACTACTACCGACTATTTTGCGGATACACACATAGCGATTTCCATGCTAAAACGTTATATCATGCTGCCCTAATCATGATGGCTATTACCAGAGATGGAGAAAAATCCCACTCCAGTATGTAAACACGTCCGTGTCCCCAAAAATGTTGGTACTCAAAAGCGCTCCCCTCCACGTTTTCTGGTGTGCATCGTTTATTTTTATTGTTAGGTTCAGAGTGAATGTTAGTGAGTGAATGTTAGTGAGGTTCCGAGTGAATGTTTTCGGGTTCAGAGTGAATGTTCGTGAGGTTCCGAGTGAATGTTCGTGAGGTTCCGAGTGAATGTTCGTGAGGTTCCGAGTGTTCCGAGTGAATGTTCGTGAGGTTCCGAGTGTTCCGAGTGAATGTTCGTGAGGTTCCGAGTGAACTTTCGTGAGGTTCCGAGTGATCCAATGTTCGCGAGGTTCCGAGTGAATGTTCGCGAGGTTCCGAGTGAATGTTCGCGAGGTTCCGAGTGAATGTTCGCGAGGTTCCGAGTGAATGTTCGTGAGGTTCCGAGTGAATGTTCGCGAGGTTCCGAGTGAATGTTCGCTAGGTTCCGAGTGAATGTTCGCGAGGTTCCGAGTAAATGTTCGTGAGGTTCCGAGTGAATGTTGGCGAGGTTCCGAGTGAAAGTTCGTGAGGTTGCGAGTGAATGTTCGTGAGGTTCCGAGTGAATGTTCGCGAGGTTGCGAGTGAAAGTTAGTGAGGTTCCGAGTGAATGTTCGCGAGGTTCCGAGTGAATGTTCGCGAGGTTGCGAGTGAATGTTCGCGAGGTTCCGAGTAAATGTTCGGGAGGTTCCGAGTGAATGTTCGCGAGGTTCCGAGTGAATGTTCGCGAGGTTCCGAGTGAATGTTCGCGAGGTTCCGAGTAAAAGTTCGCGAGGTTCCGAGTGAATGTTCGCGAGGTTCCGAGTGAATGTTCGCGAGGTTCCGAGTGAATGTTTGTGAGGTTCAGAGTGAAAGTTCGTGAGGTTGCGAGTGAACGTTCGCAAGGTTCCGAGTGAACGTTCGCGAGGTTCCGAGTGAACGTTCGCGAGGTTCCGAGTGAATGTTCGCGAGGTTCCGAGTGAATGTTATTGAGGTACACTTAATAAGTGTAAAGTGTGAGTACCAAGCGGCTCCGAGTGTTCCGAGTGAATGTTCGTGAGGTTCCGAGTGTTCCGAGTGAATGTTCATGAGATTCCGAGTGAATGTTCGTGAGGTTCCGAGTGAATGTTCGCGAGGTTCCGAGTGAATGTTCGCGAGGTTCCGAGTGAATGTTAGTGAGGTTCCGAGTTAACCAATGTTCGCGAGGTTCCGAGTGAACCAATGTTCGCGAGGTTGCGAGTGAATGTTCGCGAGGTTCCGAGTGAATGTTCGTGAGGTTCCGAGTGAAAGTTCGCGAGGTTCCGAGTGAAAGTTCGCGAGGTTCCGAGTGAATGTTCGCGAGGTTCCGAGTGAATGTTCGCGAGGTTCCGAGTGAATGTTAGTGAGGTTCCGAGTGAATGTTCGCTAGGTTCCGAGTGAATGTTCGCGAGGTTCCGAGTGAATGTTCGCGAGGTTCCGAGTGAATGTTCGCGAGGTTCCGAGTAAAAGTTCGCGAGGTTCCGAGTGAATGTTCGCGAGGTTCCGAGTGAATGTTCGCGAGGTTCCGAGTGAATGTTTGTGAGGTTCAGAGTGAAAGTTCGTGAGGTTGCGAGTGAACGTTCGCGAGGTTCCGAGTGAACGTTCGCGAGGTTCCGAGTGAATGTTCGCGAGGTTCCGAGTGAATGTTCGCGAGGTTCCGAGTGAATGTTATTGAGGTACACTTAATAAGTGTAAAGTGTGAGTACCAAGCGGCTCCGAGTGTTCCGAGTGAATGTTCGTGAGGTTCCGAGTGTTCCGAGTGAATGTTCGTGAGATTCCGAGTGAATGTTCGTGAGGTTCCGAGTGAATGTTCGCGAGGTTCCGAGTGAATGTTCGCGAGGTTCCGAGTGAATGTTAGTGAGGTTCCGAGTTAACCAATGTTCGCGAGGTTCCGAGTGAACCAATGTTCGCGAGGTTGCGAGTGAATGTTTGCGAGGTTCCGAGTGAATGTTCGTGAGGTTCCGAGTGAATGTTCGCGAGGTTCCGAGTGAATGTTCGCTAGGTTCCGAGTGAATGTTCGCGAGGTTCCGAGTAAATGTTCGTGAGGTTCCGAGTGAATGTTCGCTAGGTTCCGAGTGAATGTTCGCGAGGTTCCGAGTGAATGTTCGCGAGGTTCCGAGTGAACCAATGTTCGCGAGGTTCCGAGTGAATGTTTGCGAGGTTCCGAATGAATGTTCGTGAGGTTCCGAGTGAATGTTTGCGAGGTTCCGAGTGAATGTTCGCTAGGTTCCGAGTGAATGTTCGCGAGGTTCCGAGTAAATGTTCGTGAGGTTCCGAGTGAACCAATGTTCGCGAGGTTCCGAGTGAATGTTTGCGAGGTTCCGAATGAATGTTCGTGAGGTTCCGAGTGAATGTTTGCGAGGTTCCGAGTGAATGTTCGCTAGGTTCCGAGTGAATGTTCGCGAGGTTCCGAGTGAACCAATGTTCGCGAGGTTCTGAGTGAATGTTTGCGAGGTTCTGAGTGAATGTTTGCGAGGTTCCGAATGAATGTTCGTGAGGTTCCGAGTGAATGTTTGCGAGGTTCCGAGTGAATGTTCGCTAGGTTCTGAGTGAATGTTCGCGAAGTTCCGAGTAAATGTTTGTGAGGTTCCGAGTGAATGTTTGCGAGGTTCCGAGTGAATGTTCGCTAGGTTCTGAGTGAATGTTCGTGAGGTTCCGAGTGAATGTTCAGGAGGTTTTGAGTGAATGTTAGTGAGGTTCCGAGTGAATGTTCGTGAGGTTCCGATTGAATGTTCGTGAGGTTCCGAGTGAATGTTTGCGAGGTTCCGAGTGAATGTTCGTGAGGTTCCGAGTGATTGAAAAAGTGAGTGAAAAAATGTTCGTGAGGATCCGAGTGAAAGGTCACCTGTCTCTGGAAGTTGAGCAGTCTGAGAGCTTTGAGCTCAATAGTAGCTTTGGTTCGCAGATCTCCAGCTAAAGACCCCGGGAGATTCTCCAGCTCCTGAATACGGTGAGTGATACGAGCTTCAAGCCTGCACACACATCACAACAACACAAAGCGTCTGAAGAGCTGGTCCTCGGTACAATAGAGTCAAGTCACCTTATTTATATAGCGCTTTTTACAACACAGACTGTTTCAAAGTAGCTTTACAGAGATAACAGGAAAATAATGCAACTAAGTTTGTTTCTAGAAGAAAATACCGTCACAGTCCAGCTTAAAGGAGCACTGCGGAAGTTCTGAAATTACTAACTGTTACTGGCACCAATGGCCGTTAGAGAAACTCCGGCCAGTCTCATGCTCGTTCTTGGTAAGCACGCTCGCACGCTCGTTGGCTGCACTAGATAATTTTTAAGTAAAAAGCTACACATAGCCCCTTTAAGTAAGTTCAGGATCAAACTAACAATCAAAGACTTAAGATTTTAGCCTAGGATTCTTGATTTGCAGAATTTGTCTCAGACAGTAAAAAAACGCACAGTGTGAACCCGGCTTAACACTAGCAAAGCGCTCTGCCGTTTGAAGGCCGTAAGTCTCACCTGTACTCTCTCTCCTGCAGGATCTCAACCGGGTCCAGGCCACAGGGCTTCTGAACGGGCGTGATGCGGTTCTGCTTCTGGTGCAGCGGCACCATGGTGTTGGGCTGGGACGGGTGGGTCAGGTGACCTGGCGATTGGGTTTGCGGTGGCATGACTGGTGAGGCGGCCGGTGGCACCGATGGTGGAGCTGGTGAAGGGCGTCCCGTGGGCTGAGGAGCCATCAGCTTCTGAGGAGCGTTCGAAGGAGTCGCTGCGTTCACCATCGGACCTGTCGCACAGGACATACATCACTACACTGCTTTTCTTACTAAGTATTTTTGTCTGGTTTCTAGTCAAAACATCTAAAAAATTCTTAAATCAAGATGGATTTATTAAAGTCGTAAAATGCCATAAGATATTATGTCTTGTTTCCGGGGGGGGGGAATCAAAATAAGTGAGTTTTTGCTTATCTGCCAATGGGGTCAGAAAAATTATGTTAATTCAAACTAGATCATTTTTCTTACCTCATTGGCAGATAATTGAGCTTGTTTTAAGCAAAAACTCACTTCTTTTAGATTTTTTTTTCCAGAGAAAACTAAACATAATATCTAATGGCATTTTACTCATCTAGTAAATGCTTCTTGATTTAAGAACTTTTTGATATTTGGACTGGAAACAAGACAAAAATACTGAGTAAGAATTTTTTTTTTGCAGTGTAGGGCTGAGTATCGATTCAGATGTTCCAATTCGATTCGATTTCGATTCTAAATTTGATTTTGATTTCGACTCAATTGATATAGATTTAATACAAATCCTATATTTATTTTAAAAAAAAGAACAGTGCACATAAGTTTACAAGTGGTTAATTAATCAAAATAAATTAAGAAATTAAACCTGTATATTAAACTTTTTATTTTAGGTACACTTGGGTAGCCAACTCTCTAGTTTAAATGCATACAATGAATAGACAGGATTTTGATGCAAGATGAAAAATTGATGCTGAAAAGCCAGAACAGTCGCATGACTTGATCAAACGGGATGAGGTTATTTTATTTTTAAACATAAACAAAAATAAAATCTCAGCTAATAAAATTAGCTTAAACATGGAAGCCTATGACAGTGGAGGGTACTAATACTAATACTGGCTTTGGGTGATAAATATGGAAAAAAATTGATTAGTTTTTTGATTCGACCACATTTTAAAATCGAAAAATCTATATTATTTTTCTTTTTCTTTGAAACAAATGCTATTGTTCGTACAGAGATTATATTTTTTACATTTTCAATCCCTCCCCAACCAACCAATAACAAGCTGCCTTAGTTTTATTATAACCTGTTCATCAAACAGTAATAGTACTAAATAAAAATAATAAAATAATGAAAATAATGAAAATATGCACCGTCAGCCCAGGGTTTGGGGGGTCCGTTGTGGTTCTGGCCCTGAACACCGGCCGGGATTCCTGACGGTCCAGGAGGAGGCATGTTGGGTCCCACCATCCCTGCGGAGCAACCGGCACAAACTAACCCTTTACTAAAGTCACCACAGACGACTGAACGTTCTCAAGAACCACTCCATCATTCAGAAGAGAACTGAGAAAAACACAGATCCCGCATTAGAACTCAATTAGAAATGAGGTATCACACACACCCAGGATTGGGAGGGTTACAAATTACTTCATAAAAAAGTGTTCAGAAATGTAAACCAAGCACCACAATATGAAAGTAATGTAATCTGATTACTTTTGAATTACTTCAAGGTCACATATGTAAATAAAGTCAAGTAAACAGCAAGTAAACAGTTTATTTGAATGCAAATGAGCTGCGGAGTCCCCACCCACTTTCCAGAAGAGGGCGGAGCCTTTACAGCTTGTGCCTGGAATATTCTGACAAAAACTAAAACATCTGTTTGGTTTTGATTATCATCTCTATCGCTGTCACGCTCACATGAAAGTTTATTATCTGCATGCGTTTTAAAGCCATATGAGTCTATATGTTATGTCTGTGAACAGCAAGTGAAGAAATCACATGTGTATATTAGATCTGTGTATTAAAGTGAAAGTGGTGTAATATACAGTTCCTGCTGTTGATGTGAATCAAACAACAAAAGAAAAACAGAAAATCACTCACTGCTCTTGACTGAATGACTTTAGTAGCTTTAATAAGAATATAAAAATGTCTTACTTGAGCTTAGTACGGCTCACTGAGGGCGGGTCTATGCTAAAGGGGCGGAGTCTGTCTGAGTCGTGGGCGGGGCCTAAGCAATGTGACATCACTGTACAGAAACTGCAAACGTCTTATTCTGAACTACTGCTTATGATTTATGGGGATTTGAAAAAAAGGATTGGGTTGATTTTTACCAATATAGGGTGTATGTGTACACACTCTGCCTACACACATTTATGTCCAAATTTTTGCATAATAGGTCCGATTTCAGGGTTTAGCAAGCTGTTAGTAAATCTGGCCAAATAATGAATCCCATCATTAGTGACAGAACAACCCAAATAACTTGTGTTTTCAGATACATGTCTCATGGAGGGATCAGAAGCAGCCTTTTAATACCATATTATTAATAGTCTTATTATTATTATCATTATCATTGTTGTTACCACTACTACGACTACTATTATTATTATTTCTCCTCTTCATTATCCTCCAACCTCCCCCTCATTCCTGATGAAAAGTATATTATTGTTGTTATTATAATTACTACTATTACTATTCTTCTTATATCATTATTGTATTATTATATAAGACTATATTATCATATCATCTTCCACCATCCTCCAGTTATTATTTTTATAAAAAAATTCGCCAAACAACGATTAATGTGACCGCACCTAGCCGGGGAAAACCCAGACAAACTTCCAGCAAATTTAGATTTGCTCTGCAAGTTAGTCTGGCGAAGAGCCCATTCAAGCTCATTTCCAATCTTTCCTAATCGAGGCACCAATCACAAACGTTGAGGCGGGCTTTACACGATGACGATCGCTCTTATTGGTTTTAGGTCTATCCAATTGCGCCCAGAGGCATTTGAGCGACGTCCATTGGTGACGCCCTTTGGAAATGAGCTTTCAATGAACCTTCCCCAGACCCTAACTCAGTTACTACTGAGAAGGGTCTGGTTTTAACCAGGCTAGACCGCACCCGCAAGCATGAGCAAATACCACTAAATACAAATTCTGTTACCTTCCTATCTGAAAAAAAAAAAAAAAAAAAAAAGAAACATGTCTGCTACAGTAACCGTGTCAAATCTCACCATGTCCTCTGCTGAAGCCGGCGCTCCCTCCTCCCCCCCCAGGAGTTAGACTGGTCAGGGACGGTCCCGGTGGCATGCCTGGCATGGGCCGCTTGCCCTGCACTGCCATCTGCAGGTGTTCTGGGAGAGGCTGCCCGCGCGCCAGCATCTTATAGGCCATGATCTGCGCGCGCAGCTGGTGGAGCTGGCTCTGGTTGAAGGGGGTCGGGGGGGCCGAGGAGCTCGAGACGCTGGTGCCGGACACCGAGGCGGCGCTCTGGGCTCCCGGGCGGTTCTGGCCGTCCACACCCTCCAGCGAGGCCGAGCTGGAGCTGGTGGACAGGAGAGGACCTGATGGAGGCCCGCTGGTGGACATGGGACTGGACACGTGTTCTGAAGCGCCCAGCGGAGACGGGTATCCTGAGGGACGAGACAGAACAGATCAAAACACTGATGTGGCAAGAAAAATTTGTTATTTATATATAAAATATGTATATTTATATAAAATAAATATATATACATGCAAATATTTCTTAAATATATACATTCATGTGTGTGTATTTATATATATAAAAATAATTATAAACAGTACACACACATGTATTATGTAAACCTTTTTTTGGATGCGATTAATCGTTGCCCAGCATTAGTTTTTATACATTTCTATTAAGTTTTAGTTACTTTAGTTCATCAAGTTAACCCTAGTTAACATTTTTCGCATAGACATAAAAATCACTATCCAAACATAAATGGTTGTAATTCAAGAATGCTTTGGAATATATGGTCTTGTTTTAAAGAAGACCCTGGTAACACTTTATAATAACTGCACACTATTAATCATTAGTTAAGCATTAGTAAACAGTTAATTCATAATTTATAAAGCATTAATAGACATTAATAAGCAGTTTATAAATACAGTTATAAATGTTTTTTTTCCTGATTTACAAGCATATCAATAATGTGTTTAATAATTGTATTTTCAAACTTTGTTAATGATCAATTAATTATTTCTAAATTAAGTATTGCATTATTTACAAACCAGTTATTTAAGAGTTGTCAGTGATTCGTAAGATCACTTAGAAAGTGTGAGTAAATGGAGTAAAATCAGGTAGTTATAAAGCATTTATAGCTGTATTTATAAACTGCTTATTAATGTCTATTAATGCTTTATAAATGATGAATTAACTGTTTACTCATGCTAAACTAATGATTAATAGCGTGCAGTTATTATAAAGTGTTACCCATTTGCCAGATTATTGTAGAAGTGTAGAAACTTAAAAAAAGTTATATAAGTTTGAGTTTATGACATTTTTTATTTGTGCTATTAATTTTTTATTATTATTTTATATATATATATATATATATAGTTTTTATTCGTTTTTATTACGTGTTAGTTATTTTAGTGCATCAAGTTTAACTAAATTAAAATGAGAAATAAAAGAAAAAAATCTATTTTATTTTACGTTTAATATATTTATATGAATGTGATACGGGATCTTGAGAGTGGAGCAGCGGTCAGTATTAATGATGATTATCAGGGCCAGTTAAAGTTTTCATTATTTTGTGCCATTTTGTTTATTTTCATTAGGTTTTTTTTATATGTCTAAATAGTTTTTATTTATGTTTAGTTATTTTAGTACATCAAGTTAAACTAAATTAAAATGAGAAATAAAATAATGAGAAATATAAAATATATTTCTAAGTTTATTATATGTATATGAAAGTGATACGGGACCTTGCGAGTGCTGGTCCATCGGGCTCCCTGGACGGGTCATCCTCATGGGAACCACCTTCATCTGACTGAAGCGAGCGTCTTCTGAAGCGAGGCTCTCCTCCACAGGCTTCAGGACACACACACACACACACACACACACACACACACACACACACACACACACACACACACACACACACACATTAACCCTCTGACCCGATTCACCATAGTAAAACATCTAGAGTTATTGAGCTGTCCACCTTGTGCATCTGATGCAAACTCTCCTGGCTGTATCCCGCAGATGTTTGCTGAGGAAAGGCGTGTCCCGTGGAGGTGGCCGGTCCGGGACTGGGGCCCATCATGCTGTGCGAGGATCCAGGGGACAGTCCTGAACCCAGAGCGGCCCCGGGAGACGGGCCCGGACCCGGCGAAGGCCCCGCACAGGGAGTCCCACCCAACGGGGGCTCTGGGGTGGACATGCCTCACTTGCCCTGACACAACCACAAAACATACTGACATTATGAACAGGGCCTGAAATCAACTGAGGATGATTGAAGAGAAGGATGAGGATGAAAGGAGGAGATGCTGGATGACTGGATTTTGTTTGAATAAGAAATTAATGTATGAAAGAAATTATATATATATATATATATATATATATAAAATATATATATATATATATATATATATATATATATATATATATATATATAAGCTGTGACGTAGTTAAACTGGTTTATTTCTTTTTGGCAAGTATAGCAAGTATTTCTTTTTGGCAAGTATATGTAGCCAAATTAGCCAGTGAGTGAAAAAGTTAATTGAAACCCTGATTATGAATATACTATATATATAATGTTTATCATGACAGCTGCTCTGTTATGTGACGACTTCTAAATACTCAAAAAATATATACTCATTCAAGCACAATTTATTTACATGACAAGACATTTTTTGTTTTTAAAAGGACAGGTCAATGGCTACCATTAACTGTTTGATTACCAACATTCTTTAAAATATATTCTTTTGTGTTCAACAGAAGAACGAACTCTTACATGTTTTGGAACATGAGAAAGAGTAAATAATGACAGAATTTTCATTTTTTGGGTGAACTATCAGCTTTAAAGTCCCCCTGTGGTGAAAATCCAGCTTTTAATGTCTATGTGGTGTTTTAATATGCTTTAACTCAAAGCATGTGTAAATTCATAAGTCGACAGCATTGCTGAGTATTTTCTGCTTAAAACTGCAGTGAACCAAAGACAGTCTCAAAAACAGCTTTGAAATCGCTGGTGTTTCTTGACGTCACAAACGACCTTGTAACCAATCAGATCAACGTGTGATCGTCAACCAGTGGATCTCTGAGTGAGTGAGTGAGTGGAGGCGGGGCTCATTTGCATATTCATAGAACTGCACATCCTAAATGAGACAAGGGTGTCGAGTTACATTCAAGATATTTAAAGGCATGAATAAATTTGTTTTCAATGAAAAAACTTATAAATATGTCATGTTTCATGTTATTATGATTTCAATCATATTTCAAGCAATTGAAAACCATCATGGCGAAACTGAAGTGTCACAGCTGAAGGAATAATCCATTATTTATCGGCTTTATTAGCAGCCAAATTTTATTATCAGGCCGATATCAAGAACATGAAATGAACATATATCACTATAGTGGCCGATATATCGTGCAAGAAAAATCACACTATAATACCAGTTTCTGCACTTTCGACCAAGGAATTTCCATATAATTTTATACAGATTGTCCACACAAAGAATAATTAATATCCAATATAAATTAGTTTTGGATTTATTTTACACTACTAGGGGAAAAAATCATTATGGAAATTCCCATATGTATTGGTATCCATGACTTTTCCAGGCCTGGAAACCACATATTTCTAAATGCACTGTATTTTACAGGTATGATGCTAATAATGATAAGGATTTATTGGTGTCAGATGATTAGACATGAGCAGATGATTCTGCAGGATAAACTCAATCCAGCCTCTGGAAACATCAAACTGCGCTTCATCAGAGGAAAATAAGCCGAGCCTGAGCTTTTGACAGGGAAATAAAATGTCGTCCAGCTCGAGCTTCTGGATGATCCTCCGTTGAACATCTGCACATCCACCGATCATCCGCTAAGATCAAACTCGCATGAAATACTGAGTCATATTGAAACACTGCGATAGAAATAATGACGTCAAGTGGCCAGACAGGCTGAAGCTGTCGCGCTCACACTATTGAGATCAGCACGATCATAATTCCTTGCCAGTGTAATCAGACTTACCCGTAGTATAATAAACGAGGCGGACGCGCTCGAGCTGATGACGGAGCCCACGGTGAGTTTAATTACCCGATCCGCGCCGCGACATCCGTTCCGTTCATTCGGTTAATGTTCATGTACGGAGCGCCGCTGCGGACACAGATCCGCAAACACTCGAGAGAGAGAGAGGGAGAGAGAGAGCGCGAGAGAGGGGGAGCGAGAATTTTTTAACCTCTTAACCTTCGCCAGAGCGAGGGCGCTCTGAGCGTTTTTTTTTTTTAAATCGTTCAAAGTTACTATCAGATTCAATGTTAATACCTTGACAAACTATACATCATTAAAAAGATATAAGACTGAAGGTTTAGTATTTGACCACTATTGTATTCTGAGAATCTTATAGTGACAGTTATGTCTTAATTTGTGTCTGGAGTTATGTAATCAAAAAATTAGTCGATACCTTTGATATGAATTATGAGCGTCAGCCGCTCTCATTCAGAAAAAAAACTCCAGTGAGATCGTCACGACAGAGCTTGACAAAACAACGTCCATCAGGGCTTTTAGCTCAAAAGTGTACAGATTTGGAGAAATATTGATAGATTCTCATAGGTTTACATCAGATTTATATAGACAGGAATCATATTTATTGAATATCTACCCAAATGCGTCGATTTAATCATTATGAGCGCTGGAGACTCTGATGTACTGTGTTTTCAATACATACTGGCAGCCTGAGGGCGCCCTGTGCACATATGGACTCCAAATTTGGAACACGAAGAAGAATCATATCATGTGACATTTCAGGAAGTCCATCACGACGTAAACACTAACAGAGATCGCTGTAACATGCAGATAAAGATGTTTTGAAGACAATAAACATGATTGCAATGATATTTGGTTTACCTGTGTTCTTCGAGCCATGTCAGGTATTTTCATAATAATAGATTATATTTATAATGTAATGCTAATCGATATAGACTTTATCATGGTGAAGAATACTATAAAATACTATATTTTCTGTCCGATTTTTTTATCTGAAGCCAATCAGAGCACAGAAGGTTATTTAAAACACTCGACTTGTGCTATAAAGTAAGTTTTAGAGCACAAACATGGTTTTAATCTCATAAATTGTCGTGTATTGATGGTGTGCTAAGCTAACATGCTAGCTAGCCCTTGGTGCACCTGCTACCTAGCTGTTATATTTATGAATATTTCTAAATAGGACTGCTTGCTGAAATGTTTCTTTTTTCAAGAAGGTCATTTTATATAGTTTCAAATGTAAGGTGAGAACTTTGAGAACTTTCCCTAAAAGAGATTAGGGGTTGAAACAGTGTGAATAGCCAGTCGTTAGTAATTATAATGCAGACAAAAGAAAGCATATTTAGAGCAATAACCAGAGGCTGGAGAGGTGTGAATGTGTGCAGGGGAGACTGACACTGAATGGAGATCGTTTAGACCACAACACAATAGAGAAAATAGACTGAATAGATGCTTAGAAAATGACAATAAACATCAGTTTGCATTTTAGAGTCTAATCAAAATAAAATCGTTTGACATGATCTTGAAAAACATTTAACTAAATAAAGAGTTTTAGACATATCATCTTCAGATTTTAAATATAACATGGTCAGACATGTGGCTTTAGCTGCAGTGCATTTCTAGATTGCTACAGGGCCAACTTCAATATTATTTTCATGAAAATATTTCATAAAAATAAATTTCTAATAACTTGACAAAACTTTGAAGCTATTTATAACATTTATTTTTCATTATGACAATAATTAATTCTACATTTGCAATAAACTGCCAGGTGTCAGCTTTCAAATGAGATCATACTTGTGCTTTTAGAACAAATGGTTCATGAACTGTATCTGTTTCAGTTTGGGTCTGCCATTTTCTGGGGATTTTTCAAAATTGGGGGTGAAGCTTAACAGGTTAAATTATAAAAAAAATATTTTATATTCTAAGTTGTATTTTGTCCGTTTTCCTTATTTGCGTTTTTATGATCACTCCAAAAAAATAATAATTCTGGGTTGTTTCAATCCATGTTTGGATCAAATATGGATAACCGTTGGTTTTACATTTTTAAACGTTGGTTTAAATGTTTAAATTACATTTTTAAATCCAACGGATTTGGCCCAAACGTGGGTTGAAACCATAGACTGTAAAAAATAGGTTGAAAATCTTTTTACAGTCTATGGTTGAAATAACCCAGTATTTTTGTTTTGTAAAAATTCTGATCACACTCTTAAAGAAAAGGCACTTGGGTTCCAATCATAGGATCCTAATATGGATATAGTTTTTATTAATTGGGCCTAATTAACTTTTAATTCTAATTACGTTGTATGAATTAAACAGCTCTTAACATATTTAATAGAAAAACAGCTGTTATACTATCCAATCATTTAATAAATTTTAAATTTTGGCATAAAGCGTTTTTTAGCATTGAGTAACAAACCCAGTTTTATTCAGACTCCACTGAACCTTCTAACTTTTTTCCTCATGAGATGCCTTTACATGTCCACCAACAAATTAATTGTCAAAATAGGCCTAGATATATAACTAACAAATATATTCCTATTTTTTCATGCCGGGAATAACTAGGGACAGATAAGAGTCATTTTTAATCGCCTACTTTAGGCTTGCATTTAAGAGATATATACTGAATTTATTTTTATTTGTTATTTTAACATATCAATAGCCAATATAGTTCAGAATGTCTGTGATTTTATGCTCTTAAAGTCACCATGAAATTAAAACTGACAATTCCTTGTTTATTGAATATTGCAGTGTTTATTCCATCCAGAAAAACAGTTTTTTTTGTGATTGTTGTGGGCAAAAATCCTTGATTATTCCGCACTTTTTCTTAAAAAATGCAATGGAATATGTGGGATATTTATGCAATTTTATGCAATGAAATTGCGGGAACTTGCAAAAACTGCGGTTTGATGCATCATTGCATCATTTCATGAAAAAGAGAATGAAAGTGATTCCCCTGTTCCCTGTTCTCACTACTACCTTAATGTAAAGAGTCATTTCTTATTACTTCCTATGATAAGCAAGCACACTACATCACAGAAAGTGCTGGAATATTTCAGTTATTTCAGTAATATTTGTAAGTCAAACACAAACTTACAAAACATTGATGAGTCAAACAAGTTCTGTAGCTTTACTAAAGGAATATGCTACAACTTCTGTAAAAATGAATAAATAAAGTATAAAAAAAATTTAAATGTGTGCTTCCTGTTTTACACATATACAGTATAAGTGGACAGAGCCGTCTCATTGGAACTCAGTTGAGACAGTTGAAGCCCATTTTTAGTGATTTTTGAGCACTTCCGTTCCTGACGCGCAGACTCAAACCGACTCAAACTAAGCTTGATGACGTGAGCAACCCGTCTGACAGACGTAAATCTACTAGTAGCTGTGCGTGAAAACTGCCAACGTTAATCTTGCAGAGACGGGGAACTTGAGCCAAGAGTGCTCATACCGATTTATTTCGAATTCCACAAAAACGTTTTTGAAATATTTTGTGCCGTTGCTTTTATGGACTCATTATCTATGGGCTTCTCCCTTGACGGGACGTCCCCCCGATTGCCTGTGAGCTTCTCCTCCTGTCTGTACGGTCACTTCTGTACAGCGCTACAGAGAGTCGAGTGGTTATGACGCAGTCGTTAGCCTATTTTTACTAAAACTGTTTCTACGGGGCCATAATGTAACATAGAAGGTAATGGAGCCCTTTATACATTGTCGTGTTTCTTTAGAAATAATGGACAAATGGAGTCTTTAAACGCCTCAGATGTAAAGTTATTCACCGTCAAAGTGACGCCAAAATGAATGGGAGTCAATGGAAATGCTAACGCAAGTGAAGTTCTGCTACAAGATGGCGGCACCCGGCCGGCTTCAACTTCCGGTCGATGGATTACCCCCTTGGGTTTTACAGCTTTTCGATGATGTTCACGTCGCGTAATTACGTCACTTCATAACGTTCTCATGGCAACAGGGGAAAATGGCGACTCTTGTGTGAAGCAAACGCAACATTTTTCAACTTTCTTTCAAAGTCAGTTTGTCAAGTGACTTTTTTGCAACGAAAATGCGGGGATTATGAAATCAAGTCCCGTATATTTTGTGTGGAAATCTGCAATTTATGCGGCAAAAGTGCGGCGTATTTGAAAAAAAAAACCCCGTGTAAAAATGCGGACTTTGGCTGATTATGCATAAAATCATGTGATTGCATAATCGCGTTTTTCTGGAGGAACTGATTATAAATTCTTTTTGTCTCATAATCTAGAAATCAGAATAACTTCCTCTTGCAGCATCTCTTCTTTTCTCTGATGACAAGGGCGGGGAAACCTGTCACTCACATGAGATCCACTAATAGCAAACCACAACCATCCAATCAATTCCCCACAGACACAATCAAGCCCCGCCCACATTTATTTTTATTCGAGAAGCATTTCACTCGGACATACCGCGGTAAGAAAAGACAAGCGGAACTTCCGTTTCATGCTGACTTAAAGAGATTTCACAGGGGAGGGAGAACAGAAATACATTGTCCCACTTCCAACATGCAGTCAAATCCATCTAAAGTTAACGGCGTGATTGCTGGAGCTGATCCCAGTGTAAGGGCCGATTGCAGGGAAACATTCTGGATGGAAGTATTCAGGGTTTGAAATTACTGTAACGGGTAACGCTGTCAAATCACATAGGCAATTTGGCGTGTTACTTTTACTCACTTTCCTGGGGAAGTCAAGAAGTCTTAATTAATATTAATAAAAATTATGTTAATTCATTAGCTCACATTACATACCTGTATTTTTCTTCCTGTTTTCGGCCAAAGTCCACAGTAGTCGTTTGTCGAGTTCGCGCGCGCGATCATTGGTAACTAGATAATCGCGCGCGCGAACTCGACAATCGCCTACTGTGGACTTTGGCCGAAAACAGGAAGAAAAATACAGGTATGTGAGCTGGCTGAATTAACATAATTTTTATTCATATCTTTCATATCTACTGCAGTCAGATTCACCGTGTTCACTCTTAATAACACCACACTCACATGGCTGTGCACTTGTAATGACACATCAAGGATGTTAAAGGGGTGATGAACTGAGAAATCAAATGTTCCTTGAGCTTTTGACATCTGAGAGGTCATCATATTATAAGAATATCCTGTAAGTTTCAGAACTGAAACTGTCCTTGTTAGTCCAATAAATGCTTTTATTGACACCAGCCTCAGCAAACGACTCGTTTTTCAAAGTGGGGAACTATGACGTCAAAGAGGATAAAACACCACCCCCGCAGAAGAAGATCAACGCCTGCTTCAACACGGCCGGTTTAGCCCCGCCCACCGATTCGCGCATTATAGGCATACCTCGTGAACCGGATCGAGCTATATTGTGCAGTCCCTGGTTGTGGAAGAAGACAGTCGCTGCATAAGCTTCCTCTGGATTCCACTAGGAGTGCATGGACAAACTTTTATTTTTCATGACGTTCCACTTTAGCTGATGAGGTAAAACATTGTCCGCCTGTTCGCTTCATTTCACTGAGGATTGTTTTGGAAACAAGACTGGATTTGCAGACCGATTAAGAGTAAAGAACGGTGCTGTGCCGTCTATATTGGATCTGACAGGAATGGTGAAACACACGGACTCTGGGTCGAACATGTATGGGCGAATCACTCCGGTTGCCATTTTACAACATTGGACGTTTTCAAAACAATTTCCCCCAAGTGCATCGACGGCGGGTGAGTTGAAACTCATTATAATATGCAAAGCTGTTATCCACTCACAGGAGTGGGCGTTTACTTCCAAGTCTTCAGTGCGAGACGCCCATAAAAACCGAGCGTTTTTCAGGTAGGCTCAAAACTAGGGTACAAAATAGCCTATTACTTATTCATTTTGATGTTTTTGAATGCAAAAACCAAGCGAACGTCATAAGTTTACCTCAGACAACAATATAATAAGATTTAAAAAGCCAGTTCATGACCCCTTTAAGAGGCTAAAAGCAGGTTTAGAACTTGCCCCGTTAAAGTCAACAGGGTGCACATTTTAAAAAGAGGATAACACGGTGTAGGCAACACCGATTTGTGTCATTGTTCTCTGTACTGACAGCACTCAAATTTACAAAAAAATGAGCTCAATGTTAAAATTGACTGCAGTTCTCCTTTAAGGCAAAAGTGAATATTAAAAAGCATTTGGTTAACAGAAAAGACATTGTTATTTTCCAATATCCTACATTGGTTTGATGTTCTTTACTGTATTGATCTGTCCACCTAAAATACATAGTTGGTGAAAAGGATGAGGAAAGCCGAAGGGATTTAGTTTGAATAAGAAATTAATGTATGAAATAAAATTTTATATTTTAAAGCGTATTATGCGACGTAGATGATCTGAATATTTTTTTTAGTTTTTTGGCTAGTAACTTAGATGTTCTGAATGGCCGGTAACAGTAGCCAAATTGGCCGGTGAGTGAAAAAGTTAATTTCAACCCCTGGAGGTATTTCTTTCTCTGTATTATTATTTTTTTTTCAATGCCACAAGAACAAGAGGTTTTATATATTCACAATATCACATTAACATTAGCTGCCAGGAAATAAAAAATACAAAAAAAGTTTTCATAAAATCCAGTGCTTTCAAAGAAATTGCCTACATGATGTTTTCCTTGTTTTTTGTTTGTTCCAAAAGATGTGCATATAATGGTAAGTCATTTATAAAATGTGAAACATTTGGTTTGTATTTCTCTGTTTGTCACAATGACAAAACGGCGACATTTCGTTGTTGTTGTTGTTGTGTGTGTGTGTGTGCAGGTCCGTAGCCAGCCTATTGAAAGGGGGGGGGGGGTTCTTTTTTTCAAAAAGTGGACCTTTTTGCAGTTTTTTTCCCTATTTAATTATGAGGTTCAAATACTTCATTTTGGTGACCTTTTATGCACCAATTTGTGCTGGATTAGCTTATCTGCTGGTTAACGAGCACGCTTTTTGATGCACCTAAAATATTTTATTATTATAATTACGGTACGTTTATATGACTGTTATATTTCAGCCTAGACTATTGAGTGGATAAATATATATATATATATATATATATATATATATATATATATATATATATATATATATATATATATATATATATATGCTCCCCCGTGAGAAAATTTTAAATATTCCATATTTTAAAGCATCAATCTGATGCATTTTGAGATGCATTTTTTGCCATACTATACTATACATCTATACAATAATTTATTGAGGCTTTTCTTTTAACAGTTTTAAATGTCAGTTACTGTGCGCGTGAAGAATGATAATGCTCTCCAGTGTTGTGATTAACAGACACACGGTAAGGAAAGGAACATGGTTAAGATACAGCAATACAGTCCAGCAATATAGTCATTTTATGCGAAACCATAGGCCTTTATCTACAGATCAAGTATAATAATATTAACATTGAATCATCTTGGAAAAAGTTTCATCATGTTGACTGTCGTACCCGAACGCGACGCGCTGTTTGATGCTGAATGGAGAATGACTGACAGCCGCAGCGGAGGGAAAAGTTTACGTGAACTTGAATTTAATGACTTAAAAATTAATTTGATTGTTTTTGATCAGATTTATTACTTGTCCTAAACTACAACGAGTAAGATCATTCCCCTTAATGGAATCGATTCCAACCTTTGCATTTTGAACCTTTGGAATCTACTCTCAGATTCTTTTTGGAATCCCCCATCATTCTGAGGCGATGCTTCTTCACCGTTGCTTTGAAAAGTGGAACTCTCTCTGAACTGCACGCGCGGCACACACACGTCCAGCTACCATAATCATATTAATTTGAAACAGCAACCCAGAATATTTGTCACAAGCATTGATTAAAACAATGATGACAATAATCACATGGGGAAAAAAAAAACGACTTAAATTCTGGACCTTTGGCAGTGAGGAGGGGGGGTTCGTTCGAACCACCCGAACCCCCCCTGCCTACGGGCTTGGTGTGTGTGTGTGTCCTCCGCGGCTGTAGGAGGCGCGTGCGTTCGACGTTCAGGCTCATCAGGAGCGAGTTCCGGTGAATATCAGATTTCTGCTAGTGTTCCTGCTCACCGATGAATTTCGTTGATAATTTACACAAATGGACGAGTAGGATGGATCTGGTGAGTGTTCAGTTGTTGTAATAGTATAGGCTCCTCGATTAACGGAGAATAAAGCCGTTTAAAAGGCTATTGGATGTGTTGTTTTGTTTGTGTCGAGCGCTCTCACGCGCCGCTGCGTTTACAGAATGAATTTAATCTGATGTGAAGAGCGTGTCTCGATCTCGAGGTATATTCATATTCAGTTGCTCTCAGACATGTTTATTGTGTAGCATATTGTCCTCTGTCAGTACCAGTTTTCGCGGCTCGCGGTGTGTGTGATGTTATTCACTCTGTTTTAGGACTTCGGGAACAAACTGCCCCAGGCTCTGTCGACAAACACTAAACTGCCCCAGTCTCTCTCCTCTAGCGCTAAGTTTCTGCCCTCAGGCCCGTTTGAGCACTACGGGCGGCCCGTGGGAGTTAAAGTCAAAGAGGAAGACGAGAGTGTGGAAGATTTCTTTCATTTCGGTGAGTGACGTCACACGCATTTCATATTTGCATAGTGAGTGTTATTTTCATGATACATTTTCCTTGACTTCATCACTACCACGTTAATATTAGCACAGATAAAGATGTGTGTGTACTATTTTAACTTTTCCAGAGTATAATGACCCAGACAGCAACAGTGTCGGCCCACATCCGGTACGAATCTGGCCCAGCACTGATGCTGTCTGGGGAACGATGATAATAATCAATAATAGTTGTGGTAATGAGTCATTTTCAATCTCAAAAGTTGTTTTTGTTGTAAATGTCGCACTTATAACATTAAACTTGAGTTAGTAAACGATTACATTGTATGAGCACATTTTCAATTGTATGTTAAATAAAATGGGGAGAAGGATTTATTAGGTCATAATTGACCAGATTTTAAAAAACTAGTCGAAGTTAGAGAGACAGGCTTCACCCAAACATGATCAGCATTTACTGCCAGACTTTCTTCTGTGGAACAAAGTCGATGTTGTTTGGGTGAACTTAACCCTTTAACCTCATCTATAATATTCCTTAATAATCTCCTTATATCACGTTGCTCATAGCCTATATTTCCCCGATGCATTTATTCAGCTTACTATTAACCTGTTAATAACCAACGCCCCCGGTACCGGGGGCAACATCTTGTTATGATGTTCATACGTTATTTTTATAAGCTTCCAAATAAGGTATTACCCAATACATGGTATCATTTGAAAGCTTAGAATCTAGTCTTTACAAAGAATACCATCACTTTCGTTTTTATGATACATATCAAATGAAATATTAGCTTAAAAGTTGTTGAAACCGAAGTGCCCCGCAGCGGGACACCCCCCCCTCCGCGAAAAAAAATTCATAATCATATTACTAAGCAACCACTGAATGGAACAACACAAAATAGGTATCATTTTAAAGCTTAGAATCTCAGCTTTTTAATGCATATAATCACTCTGATTTTCTCTGAACGAGAGCTGACTAGTCCCTCTAACTCTGATGCCCCCGCCCGCGGGGGCAACCTGGCTGCGAAAATATATATATTATCATATTTTTTCAAAAATAATGCCTCGATTAACACAAAATTGGTGTCATTTGAATAATTAGAGTCTGAGCTTTACAGTGAATGTAGCCAATTTGATAAACTCCTAAGTAGTGCTGAGTTATTCGCTGATAAATAGGAGGGGGGAAAAAATCATACTTCATACTGCAAAATGTTAAAAACATCATACAGCTCGATAGTCCTGTGCCATATGCTCCGAATGTGGAAAATGACACATCATTATTTACAGCAGATGCTTACGATAAAAATGAATCCAAACTCAACATAATCCATCACTCAGAACTAAAGATATTCCTCATGGAGTTCTAACACAGTTCTAACACAAAAAAAAATCCAGACGCGCGTTGCTAAGCAAGGTAGCTTAGACTTGGCCTTTTTACTCGTATCTTCATGTAACATACATCAATCATGAAATATTACACATCGATATTTACAGCAGGAGCTCACGATTACAAAGAGCCCAAACTCAATATAATCCATCAATCAGATCTAAAGATATTCCTCATGGCGTTTCTACACAAATAAATACCAGAGACGCAGCTAGACAAGTATATACTCAATGCACTAGCGTTTGGTTTTCGCGTATAACTTCATGAAGCATGCCTAGATCGTAGAAAATGGCATATCTTTATTTTCAGCAGACTCTCACGATTAAAAAGAGCCCAAGCACAACATAATCCATCACTTAGATCTAAAGATATTCCTAATGGAGTTGTGACACTCGAAACTCCACAGGCGCACATAGAGCCTTGTATGTAGATGGAGCATTGATGTCGCGTTTTTTAACTCAACGAATCATGCAAAAATTGTGGGAAATGGCACATCATTATTTACAGCAGATTTTTAAGAATATAAAGAGCCCAAACTCACCATAATCCATCACTCAGATCTAAAGATATTCTTCGTGGACTTCTAAAACGAAGTTGCATCTAGGCGCACCAATGAAGTAGCAGTAGCAGCGATGCTATGCTATTTTGATGTGACGTTGCAGCTCATAACTCCACGAAACATGCATGGATTGTGAAAAATTGAACACCTTTATTGACAGCAGATTCTCACGATTACAAAGAGCCCAAACACAATATAATCCATCGCGTTGATCACGAGATATTCCTCATGAAGTGATGAATACTTGGCTAAAAAGTCTCTCGTCTTTCCGGGGTGCAATGTGTTTTCCAATGTTCCCGGAGCCATCCGTGCTCGTTCTCAAACGTGGAATAACACAAAATAGGTATCATTTTAAAGCTTAGAATCTCAGTTTTTTAATGCATCTAATCTCTTTGATTTTCTCTGAACAAGAGCTGACTAGTCCCTCTAAATCTGGTGCCCCCGCCCGCGGAGGCAACCTGACTGTGAAAATGTACATTATCATATTTTAAAAAAAATAATGCCTTGATTAACACAAAATTGGTGTCATTTGAAAAATTAGAGTCTGAACTTTGCAGGGAATGTAGCCAATTTGATAAACTCCTAAGTAGTGCTGAGTTATTTGCTGATAAATAAATAAATAAAAATTTCATAATCTATAAAATACTTTTTTTTACTATGTCAAAAACATCATACAGCTCATGAAACATTCACAGATCGTTGAAAATGGCAATTAATTTTTTACAGCATATTATTACAATTAAAATGATTAATATATTGCTTTTATGATAAGAAATTCTTCATGGAGAACCAATTTAAAAAATGCCCATTAGGGGGCGTCAAGGGCTGAACAAAAATGCTATATTGGTTCCAAATGCTGTAACTTTTGATTACTTCATCCAATCACCACAACATTTTATCCAGCTGCAGGTCACATGTAGAGGTACTTCACCAAAAAAGAATTTTCCTTCTACCTGTTTTCCTTCCTGAGTTATTCCATGACAAATAAGAAATATGCAAAATCATAATAAAAATTATATATATATATTCTGTCTTTTATCCGCAGTTTCTCAGCAGGAGAATGTCCAAATGTAATGTAATTTATATTTTTAAAAAATTTGAAAAGTGTTCTTTCAAACGATACCTACCTTTTGACTCTCCTTACTATAGTTTTGAAGTTATGAGTCTTTACTTTTGTGTGTCACTCAGAAAAAAAAAAACTCTAAAAACTCTAAAAAGTCCCTCAGTGCTTAAAAGGTTAAAGTGTATTATTAAAATTCTGTTATTTACTCACTCTTGTGTCGTTCTAAACCCATTAGATTTTCATTCATCTTCAAAACACAAATGTAGATATTTTTAAAGCATTTTAATTCTTTACATTCATAAAGAGATGGTTAAATAAATAAATTTGAACGGATCAGTCTAATCAAGTCTTCTGAAGAGACACCATCGCTTTATATGATGCACAGATTTAATTTGGGCTTTTATTCACATATAAACATGAGCAAAAAATATTCACAGCGTTAAATTTTGGCAAGTGAAAGCTCAACCAATAAGGTTTGTTCTCACGGGTCACATGGCATGGTTGAGCTTTTATGTTGGCTGATCAATGTTTATATGTGAATAAACGCCTAAATTAAATCTGTTCCTCATATGAGATTGTCTTTTCCTGGATTAAACAGTTCGATTCATATGGATTTATTTTATGATTATAGACTTTCTTGAACAGACTTTTCAATGGAATCTCTCAGATCTCATTAAAGATCTTCATTTGTGTTTCAAAGCTAAATGAAACTAAAAAACTGAAAAACTCTCACCTGATGATGGTTTTTCATGGGAATGAATCGGTAACACTTTACAATAAGGTTCATTAGTTAACATTAGTTTATTAACTAACATGAACTAACCATGAGCAATACACTTGTTACTGTACTGGTTAATCTTTGTTAATGTTAGTTCATAAAAATAAAGCTGTTCATTGTTATATCACAGTGCATTAGCTAATGTCAACAAGATTTTAATAGAGTATTATTAAATTTTGAAATTAATAAATGCTGTATACGTGCAGTTCATTATTAGTTCATGCTAACTAATGAACATTATTGTAAAGTGTTACCAATGAATTCAGTATTTTGAGATTGAAAATGCTGTTGCTTATTATTATTATTATTATTATTATGCATGTCTGAAATTGCTGTTCTTGTTGTTCTCTCCTGACCAGCTCAGCATCTGCAGCAACAGACCGGAGAGTGTCTCACGGCTTGTTGCGGCGACTCCGATCCTAAAAGCCTGTCTCTTCCCGATTCCCCCAAATCCACCAACCGCCCCTCGGCGGACCGGCCGTACCACTGCCAGGACTGCGGGAAATACTTCCGAATCAACGACATCAAGAGACACCAGAGGATACACAGCGGAGAGCGCCCGTTCCCGTGCTTCCAGTGCGGGAAAAACTTCCCCACATCCGGAGATCTGAAACGACACGAGAGAATCCACACAGGAGAGCGTCCGTTCCACTGTCTTCAGTGCGGGAAGAATTTCTCCGACTCCGGGCATCTGAAGCAACACGAGAGAATGCATACGGGCGAGAGGCCGTATCAGTGCTCGCAGTGCGCCAAGCGCTTCTACAGATCCGGAGATCTCAAACGCCACCTGAGGATTCATAGTGGCGAGCGCCCGTATAAATGCCTCCAGTGCGGGAAAACCTTCTCGGATTCGGGACACTTGCGTGGACACCAGCGCATTCACACCGGAGAGAGGCCGCACCGCTGCACGCTGTGCGAGAAGAGCTTCTTTAGATCCGGGGATCTGAAACGCCATCACAGAACACACACGGGCGAGAGGCCATATCAGTGTTTCCAGTGCGGGAAGAGCTTCTCCGAGTCGGGGCATCTGAAGGAGCATCGCAGGATCCACACCGGGGAGAAGCCGTACCAGTGTAACCAGTGCGATAAGAGCTTCTCCAGGCTGGAGCGTCTGAAGGGCCACCAGAGCATCCACACGGGCGAGAGGCCGTTCCACTGCACGCAGTGCGGGAAGAACTTCTTCCGCTCCGGAGAACTGAAGCGGCACCAGAGGATTCACAACGGGGAGCAAGCGTGAAGCGTTTGACGAGGCGTGACTACCAGGATCGGTGCGGTTCTTATGTTTTTAAGAGAAGTCTCTTCTGCTCAACAAGGCTGCATTTATTTGATTTAAAATACAAAAAAAACAGTGAAATATGATGTAAATCAGCTGTTTATTATGTGAATATATAGTAAAGTGTAATTTATTCCTGTGATCAAAGCTGATTTTTTTTTTTTTAGCATCGTTATTCCAGTGTTCAGTGTGACATGATCCTTTAGAAATCACTCTAATATTGTGATTTGATACATTTCTGGTTATTATCAGTGTTGAAAAGAATTATTTACATTTTTATTTCAGGATTATTTGACGAATAGAAAGTTCAAAAGAACAGCATTTATCTGAAATGGAAAGCTTTTGTAATATTAAACGCTACCGTTCAAAAGTTTGGGGTCACAGTAAAAATATTTTAGTAAGTTTACAGTAAAGACATTTATAATGTTGCAAAAGATTATATTCCAATGCTGTTCTTTTAAAATTTCTATTCATCAAAGAATCCTGAAAAAAATGTGTACATAACTTTTTCCAACATTGATAATAATAATAATTAAAAAAAATGAGCATCAAATCATCATATTATAGTGATTTCTGAAGGATCATGTGACACTGAAGACTGGAGTAATGATGATAAATTCAGCTTTGATCACAGGAATAAATTACACTTTACTATATTCACATAGAAAACAGTCATTTTAAATTGTCATATTTAACAGTGTTACTGTTTTTTTGTTTGACTTTTCAAATAAATGCGGCCTTGGTGAGCAAAAGAGACTTCTTTTAAAAACATAAATCGTACCGGTCCAAAACGCTTGACTGGTAATGTGTGTGAGGCCGAATGGGCCGCTCGTGTTCCTCTACTGTACCTGTGATACCGTAGAGACCTGATTCTCTCTGACTTCTCTTATTTCCCCATTAGAAACCAGCATATGCTGAACTCTAGCATTGTTATAAACACGTGCACCAGTTGTTCAGTGCCGTAGACCGTTATGAACACCTAGCGAAGTACAAACGCCCCGGATTTCCTCGGATCCCGTCAGACTTTGCGTGGCGCTGATCATGTGATCAGGTTGTTCATCACACCTGTCTGTCTCTATGTTGTGGCGAGATATATAGTCAAGTGACTCATTAGAACTGTATATTGTACAGGAGGATATTATTGTGTATGCTTGCATTCCCTGTATTTAATGAATCCCCCTCAAAATGTTTGGAAAAATATATAAACATGAATACTGTTTTGTCATAGTGCAGAAGCCGTCATCATGAGACGATTCCTCTGATTTTGATGTGACCGTATGGTTTGTGCCAGTCTCTCGATGGTGGCCGTGTCTTACTAGCCGCTGTTAAACACTTAAGAACACAGTTATTGTTTAACTATAACACTTTGTCACAACTATCATGAAATAAGTTACAAAGTATAGATGTGCTCAGACTAATTCGATGTTAAGCACCAGCTAAATTGTATAGCAAACTGAACTTTCTAATAATAAATCACATTAGATTTAGCTTTTAAGTTTTTTTTTTAATTAGCTCATTTAATTACGTTTATTATGGTTTTAAATTGTCATATACTTTTTACTTTCTCTATATATGTGTGTATTTAACCATTTGTAGTCAGTGTGTATTCAGTTTGGAAGGATTTTAATGCGATCAGAAAGGCTTTTACAGCAATAAGAGCTGTGTTAAGGGATGAATTATAATTATAATAGTTTTGCTTCTTCGTGTGCATGAATGTTTTCTTCATAATGTGTCATTAATAAACATTTTACCTGTACTAATGCCAGCACACACGAAGAATCGTTTATTGGTCTCGTGTAACATTTTACATTTCCACAACAGACTGACTCGTTAATAAATGTCAATGATAAAACTTCAGATAAATCGAGTGATTAAGGGTTGTTTAATGTTTGTATGGTGTTGAACGGATATTTTCATATCTGTCACGGTAAATTACTCACACGTACTTTTCTATTATTTAATTTAAAAGATTTAATATTTAGAAGTAAACACTGCAAACCGTTTCCGCTTTCTTGTGGAAGCGATGCTCATTTTACGACATCTGCGTTGGCTTTACGGCACTGATCAGTCGGAAGTCTGGTAACCAGGGAGACGGCTGGCGGCACTGCGGTCAGCGTGAGACGGTGAGCTGTTATTGATTTGAAATCTCTCATTAAATACATTAAACAGTCAGTTTTCTTAGTCAGATATGCGTTTTGTAATGTTTCCACGAAACTATAAACGGCGATTGACAGGAACGGCGCAGTCTATGAGTGAAACACGGTTCGTGTCTAAACAAAACAAACACTTAACACAGAAACTCGTGAAAACTAGCAGCCTTTGTGAGAATCTGAATCTCATGTGACCGTTATTAGCTTTAATTTGACTGATTAACGGCCGGTTGCGTTTGTTTTCGTTCATTTAAAAGGCTTTTCCTGATGTTTTCCAGTCAGTTCGCGCTTGTTGAGCTGCTGTAGTTCCGCACTGATCGGAGGTCAGGTGTGCTGTTTCTTCTGCAGGTGGTGATGAAGTCAGACAGGTGGGATGTTCAGCTGTTGTGAAGCTTCTGCAAACTCACCGACTGCTTGCACTCACAGGTGAGATGTTTATGAGGGTTTATACGAGCTCTTGATGTTTTCAGACCTGCCATGTAACACTAAAGTGACCTGTTACCTAGATCGCTATTGCATCGTGTAAAGTCTTAAAGGAATAGTTCACTCAAAATGAAAATTCAGTCATTAATTAGATACGGGTTTGGAAAGACATGAGGGTGAGTAAGACTTTCGTTCATCTTCAGAACACAAATGAAGACCTTTATGAGGAAATCTGAGCGATTTTGGTGGTTCCTCCTTTGACAGCTAACGTTACGCAACTACCACTTTGACATAAAGAGTTTGCTAATTCATATGAATTGAGCAGTTTAGTTCGAATTTTATGAGGAGACTCGATCGCTTTATATGATGAATAGATTGAATTTCGGCTTTTATTCACCGATGCGTAGCACGAGAATGAACTCCATTGGTTCTTGCTGAAGCTCAAACGTGATGCGTAATGCGAGAATGAACCCCATTGGTTCTTGCTGAAGCTCAAATGTGATGCGTAACATGAGAATGATCCTCATTGGTTCTTGCTGAAGCTCAAACGTGATGCGTAACATCAGAATGATCCTCATTGGTTCTTGCTGAAGCTCAAACGTGATGCGTAACATGAGAATGATCCTCATTGGTTCTTGCTGAAGCTCAAACGTGATGCGTAACGCGAGAATGAACCCCATTGGTTCTTGCTGAAGCTCAAATGTGATGCGTAACATGAGAATGATCCTCATTGGTTCTTGCTGAAGCTCAAACGTGATGCGTAACATCAGAATGATCCTCATTGGTTCTTGCTGAAGCTCAAACGTGATGCGTAACATGAGAATGATCCTCATTGGTTCTTGCTGAAGCTCAAACGTGATGCGTAACACGAGAATGAACCCCATTGGTTCTTGCTGAAGCTCAAACGTGATGCGTAACACGAGGATGAACCTCATTGGTTCTTGCTGAAGCTCAAATGTGATGCGTAACATGAGAATGATCCTCATTGGTTCTTGCTGAAGCTCAAACGTGATGCGTAACATCAGAATGATCCTCATTGGTTCTTGCTGAAGCTCAAACGTGATGCGTAACATGAGAATGATCCTCATTGGTTCTTGCTGAAGCTCAAACGTGATGCGTAACGCGAGAATGAACCCCATTGGTTCTTGCTGAAGCTCAAACGTGATGCGTAACACGAGAATGAACCCCATTGGTTCTTGCTGAAGCTCAAACGTGATGCGTAACACGAGGATGAACCTCATTGGTTCTTGCTGAAGCTCAAACGTGATGCGTAACACGAGAATGAACCCCATTGGTTCTTGCTGAAGCTCAAACGTGATGCGTAACACGAGGATGAACCTCATTGGTTCTTGCTGAAGCTCAAACATGTTGCGTAACATGAGAATGAACCTCATTGGTTGAGTTGATAAATGTTTGTTTATATGTGAATATAATGTGTACCTTGAAATGCGCTTTGGATAAAAGCGTCCAAATGCATAAATGTAATGTATAATAAACGAAATTCAATCTGTTCTTCATATAAAGCGATCGAGTCTCTAAACAAATTTTAGGATTAAAACGTTTAATTCAAATGAATTAGTTTTACAATCTCTATGAACGTTTTGAAGCATCAAAGTGGTAGTTGCGTAGCTGTCAATGGAGGGACAGAAATCTCTCAGATTTATTAAAAAGATCTTCATTTGTGTTTGAAGATGAACTAAAGTCTTATGGCTTTGGAATGATGAGGGAGAGTAATTAATGAGGTTTCATTTTTGGGTGAACCGTCCCTTTAAATTTCTCATTGCCGCATCGAGACCATTTATCTTACAGGGGTGTGTTTCCCAAATCATGTTCTGTCGTTATCATGGTTAGAAGCAGTTTCTACTTTGCATGACTTGTGGACTCGATAAATAATTATCTTGAGCAAGAGTACATTAGTGCAATCTGTGTCTTTTATTTAGAATACAATTTACGTCTTTTAGTTGTTTTAGAGATTTAAAATAAAGCAAAGTAACTTGAGAAATGAGAAGCAGTCCTCAGATCCCATGTCTGTAATCTATAGCAAAACATCTAGCATTACTTCGATCTGAAACTGATTCATTAGCAGTAGTTATTAATAACTGGCACTCTGGTAGTGAAGCACGAGTTACGGTTGAACGGGAAACACACTCCAGTTCTCAATGCTTCTGTTTTTCCACACATTTTATTGGACTGTCCTTTGTATAATACAAGTAGAATGCTCTTTTATGAAGTTATTTCACTTACGCACTTTAGTAAGACTATGCCTGAAAAGATTTTTTGTTTGTATCATAAAATTGTATAATATGACTTGTGTTTGTTTGCTTGGTTTTGAAGACAAAAATTTATGGTTTAATGTTATTTTTTAGTTTTATTTCTTTAATCATTTTCATAATAATTTCATAATGCATGTTGTGAAGTCAGACTATGTTTGTAGATGTGTGCAGAGAGCTGGTAGAGTTATATTTTGCTTATGCAATGTTCACTGAGAGAGATGTTCCAATGATGATTATACTAGCAAGAAAAGGAATGCTTCAACTGTTGTAAATGTACCATTTGTTTACACTGAGTATATATAGTTTCTTAAAGGGGATTCTACCATGTGCATTAGGTATACATTTCATTTTTAAACATAAGCAATGTTTTTTAACCTTACAGGGAAGTTGTAAGTCTCTCAGTGACGTGTATATAAGCTCAATCTTACTGTACCACCTCAGAGAAACACAAAGGCATGATGGGAGAAAGGAAGGAGAAACCCAGAGAAACCAGTTACAGCGAGCATGATGGGATGAGAAGATAGAGAAATGGGGAATAGAGAAATCTGGAAGACCGCCTCCCATGAGTCTTAAAGCCATTGCACACGGAGTCCGAAATTTCATATGCGTTTTTTCGTATTCGTGATTCGGTGGCTCTGAATTGTCAAAACACCATTCAAACTGCTTGCTACTGATGCGAAAAACGCAGAAAATCGAACCCGATCCGATTATTATTTTTTTTTTTGTGATGGATGAAAGTTTCGAAGGCAATGTGCAAGCGTGATTGACATAACGTGAGGTCGTATTTATTTTTTAACATGCAAAAATTTTGGATGTGAGTTTCAGACTCGGTGTGCAATGGCCGTTTCTCTCTGTCTGACACATGATACATAAATAGAAATCTCTTGGCAAAAGTAACTGGTGTAGCTTCCGTGATTCAACAATAATAGGGGGAAGCAGGATTTTCAAATCTACAGTTTTATTGTATTTATATGATATTTGTATTTTTGTAATAGATAGCGAAATACAGTTTCTGTCGTGTTTTATTTGGCATTTTGTAAAATCGCATGATGTCAAAAATTTAATCTGTTTTAATTTGTTTCTCCAGAGCGATTCCATGGAGGTCCGTAAGCCGGTCCTGGAGCTGAAGGACGTGCCTCCGCCGCCCCCCCACAGCACCGGCCCACACACACACTCGTGTCTCAGCGTAAGCGTGTGTTCCTGCTGTGAAGCGAGCGTTCGTCTGCAGAAGAGCTCGAGTGGCGTCACCGGTGGAGGCTTTCCTCTGTATCTCTCCCGCTCTCACACGCACACACACACTCCTCAGGCGTCACACTGCTCCGGTCTGAGGCCGACACACACCGGTTCCTCTCTGTGTAAACCCTGTCAGTGTCGTTTCCCACACGGTGACTCGTCCTCACCCCCTCACCTCTGCTCTAACTCACTCCAGCACACGTCGCGGTGTGTGACGGGCGCTCACTGTTTGCAGGACTGCTGGAGAAAGGTTGGTGGATCCGATCGCTCGCTCACTGGCTGCGTTTACATGCACAACTTCTGTTTCTCAATTCATTTACATGAACAATAAACATGTGATCGGGTTGATGTGCGCAAAAAATGCTTTTCTTATTTAGTATTTTTGTCTTGTTTCCAGTCCAAATATCGAACATTTCTTAAATCAAGATCCATTTACTAAAGTAGTAAAATGACATAAGAGATCAAGTCTTGTTTTCTGGGGAAATAAATAAAAATTAAGTGAGTTTTTGCTTAAAACAAGCAAAATGATCTGCCAATGGGGTAAGAAAAATATTTTTTTCTGTTTGAATTTTGATTTATTCTCCCGGAAAACGGGACATAATATCTTATTTTTACTCATTTAGTAAATGCATCTTGATTTAGGAATTTCTTGATATTTGGACTGGAAACAAGACAAAAATACTTAGTAAGAAAAGCATTATTTGCAGTGTATGTGTGGTCGCTTTCTCACTGTTGATCCGAGCACATCCTCTCAATACGCACCGTATGAAAGCAGTGAAGTTATACATGCAATGGTCTTCTCACATTTATATTATTGTGTGACTGTCAGGTTTTCAAATGACTATGAAACCAGTTAGATGTCCGATTAAACAAACAAAAAAATATGGACATTAATCCAATTAGATGAAATCATTGTAATATTTTTACAGAAATGTAGTTTGGAAAATTGTATAAATCGGTCTCATTAAAATGTTTTTTAAATGTTTAAATAATCTTGCACCAGATGAAGGAAGAACACATATAATGGTTGGTGGATCCGATCGCTCGCTCACTGGCTGCGTTTATAGGCACAACTTTTGTTTCAGTCGGACTCAATTTATTCCGATTGAATCTGAATGTTTACATGAACGCTAAATGTGATCAGGTTTCTGTGCGCGTTTGTCACAAGCTTCAAATCGTAATATATTTTTGACATGCGCACACTGCACGAGTATACAGTTTCCCGCTGTTTATTGCAGAATAAACATTCTCCTACATTGGTGCTTTATTTGTTTTGAACAGCAGATTTATAAATTTCTGGTCATAATTTGGAGACGATGAGCATATGAACCGTTGTGACGAGCTGCTTATATTTATCACCCAAAACCAGTCGTCTGAGGATGAGAGTCTGAAACAAGGACTGCTCCACTTTACAGAGAAAGGAGGATTATAGAATGACGGGACATCCGTTTATACAGCACTTTATTCAACCGGAATAACAGCTCGTTCTGCGCATCACACTTCATTACGCTATTTCTACATCATTACACATGCACAGTCCTTTCAGTTTTCAATCTGATCAAGTGTTTATATGTTCTCTCGATCGGATTAGAAAAGGAATACACCACTACTTTCAATCCGATCGAAATTTCATTGGGATCGAGCTCAATCTGATCGATTTAAGGTGTTTTACAGGAAGGCTTTTCAGATTATTAACAGATTTTTTTGGTTGCATGTAAACGTAGCCACTGTTGATCCGAGCACATCCTTTTAATACAGAGAGGAGGCGAGGCAGGATTATGGGAAAGCATGTGGATTCTCACTGAAATCTCACATCAATCTCTTCTCTTTTTAGAGTTTGCGTGTCGACTCGGAGAAGGTGTGGCCCAACATTCCTCCGCCCGTCCCGGTGTGCAACGGCTGCGGCGTCACGGGAGTTTCTTCTGACGGGCTTCTGGGTGTCCACCTCAGCAAATCCCCACAGAAATATGGTCTGTACACACACCAAATGCACATTATTTTACTTACTGCTGATAGTGAGCTGAGGCCGGTTGCACAAGCTGTGTGTAAGTTACAACCTAGTTTTGAAGAAAAGGAATACAACTTACTAAATGCTTTTGTGTTGCACCATTAAAGGGATAGTTGACCCAAAAATGGTTTTGTTGTTCAACCCCGTAAGACTTTCGTTCAATAATAAGTATTTTATTCTTGCAAGAAGGTTTCAGTCCCAGACACACAGAGGTTCAGTCTGTGCGAGGAGTGACACGCAGAACATACTGGTGCATACTAAGGTCAAAAGGTCTCCTCCCATCTGCTCCTGAGCATCACCCCAAGCACGTACACATACATTTTTAGTTCATGTTATAGGATCACAGGAGCCACATGGCTCAGATTCACCTAGTAAAGTTTACTACTGATCAATGTAAGATTAAAATTTCCCCTTCATCTTCCAAACACAAATGAAGATATTTGTGATTAAATCTGAGAGCTGGATCACTCCTCCTCAAGCCTGGTTTATACTCGACGCGTCCGCAAGAGCGCGAAACGCGTGCGGCAAAAATGACGTCATTGCGGTGTGGGCGGTCGTGCGCGTTGGGTGCGCAAGACCCCATTTCGCCTGGCGGTGTGCACGGCACTTTTTGTAACTTCGCGCACGGCGCCGCATCCGAAGATGAACGACTTCGAGCCGAATCTGGCCGAACTGGTACGTCTGTACCAGCATGTTTATGATCCTTCTATACACAGATACATTTGCATTGATGGGCGACCATAAAAGCCTCTCATTTTGTGAATAGGAACACATTTGCATTAAGCACCCAGTTTGCACTTGTCTAAAGTAATGGTTACATTTAGAAAATAATAATAATAATAATAATACATTTTATTTAAAGCGCCTTATCAGGACACCCAAGGACACTGTACAAAGCAGATAAAAACCATTAAAACAGTAAACAATAAAATTGGCAGGACAACATTGAGGTGATATGGGTCAGACGGAATATGATTGTTTAAACAAGTGAGTTTTGAGTTTAGATTTGAAAAGATTAAATGAGTCCACGGTACGAAGATCTGGAGGGAGGGAATTCCAAAGATGGGGGGCAGAGCGACTAAACGCCCTGTTCCCCATTGTGACAAGACGAGCAGGGGGAACAGAAAGCTGGCAGGTGTGAGATGATCGGAGTGAACGAGTAGGGATGTTTAAATGGAGAAGATCTGAGATATATGGAGGAGCCATGTTATGAACTGCTTTGTAAGTAATGAGAAGTATTTTAAAGATGATCCTCTGTTTGACAGGAAGCCAGTGAAGTTGTTGCAAGATGGGAGTGATGTGATGAGAAATGGGGGTCTGAGTAATCAGGCGTGCAGCAGAGTTCTGTAGGAGCTGCAGCTTCTGGAGCGACTTATTAGGTAGGCCAAACAGGAGTGAGTTGCAGTAATCTAACCGAGATGTGATGAGGCTGTGAACCAGGATGGCGGTGGTTTTGGGAGTAAGAGAGGGACGGAGGCGGGAAATGTTACGCAGATGGAAATAGGCTGACCGGGTGATACTGTTAATGTGAGAGTGGAAGGATAAAGTGCTGTCAAGGACGACACCCAGACTCTTAACCTGAGGGGAGGGAAGGATAGTTGATTTATCAATGGTAATGGAAACTTTGTTAGCTTTGGAGAGGGTATGAGGTGTGCCCACCAGAGGACTTCGGTTTTTGAACTGTTCAGTTTGAGAAAGTTGGATGAAAACCAAGAGTGAATTTCTTGGAGACAGAGGGTAAGAGAGGTTGGCGGGAGTAAAGAAGATGGTTTAGTAGAGAGGTAGAGCTGGGTGTCGTCCGCGTAGCAATGAAATTTAATGTTATGTTTACGGAGGATGTGACCAAGAGGGAGGATGTATATGATAAAAAGGAGAGGCCCCAATACAGAGCCTTGGGGCACTCCAGCTGAGGCGGGGAAGGTAGCGGATTTCTGGTTTTTAGTTGTATGAACTGTGTGCGATCAGAAAGGTATGAAGTAAACCAGGCTATGGGAGTGTGGGGTGATACCAATAGATGATAATCGACTGAGGAGGATGGGATAGAAAATGGTATCAAAAGCTGCTGTGAGGTCCAGAAGAATGAGAATTGAAAGTAACCCAGAATCAGAAGCCATGAGAAGGTCATCTGAAATTTTTATGAGTGCGGTTTTCGGTGCTGTGAAGGGGGCGGAAGCCAGATTGAAACTGCTCGTAGATGCTATTTGACATGAGGTGAGTATGAAGTTGAGTAGCGACTGTTTTTTTCCAGAATTTTGGATATGAAGGTAAGTTAGATATGGGACGGAGATTGCTAAAATTAGTGGGGTCCAGACCAGGTTTTTTCAGAATGGGTGTGACCGAGGCGATTTTGAGTGAAAGGGGAACTGAACCGGAGCTTAGGGAGAGTGGACAATTTCAGTGATAAGAGGGGCAAGTGAAGAGCAGCAGGATTTAACCAGGCTGGAGGGAAGTGGGTCAAGTTGACATGTGCAGGTTTGGATTTATGAATAATGTCCGAAATGGCTTGAACAGAGGGAAGGTCGAAACTTGAAAAAGTAGTAGTTGGGGATGGATAAGGGGTGTTAAAGTTGCCTCCAGAAGCTGCAGCTCCAGATGTGGTCAGGTGTTTATGGATGTCTGAAATTTTGGAAACAAAAAAGGACATAAGTTTATTGCAAAAGACTTGAGATTGCATATGGTAGGGAAGGGAGTCAGGAGGTTTTGTAATGGAGGTGAGGAGGGAGAACAGAGTTTTAGAATTATGATGATTAGAGTGGATTAAGTGTGAGTAATATGCAGATTTAGCTGAAGAAGGGAATCCTTATACAAATTGACATGTTCCATGTACATATTTTTATGAATGGTGAGTCCAGTTCTGTTAGCAAGACGCTCCAGCTGACGGCCCTGGGATTTCAGAAGGCGTAGGGCGGAGTGAACCAGGGTGCTGAGCGGTTGATGGAGACTGATCTGAATCTCATAGGAGCATGAGTGTCCAAGAGAGTGTGAAGATGTTTTTTATAGTAGGAAACTAATTCATCAGGTGAAAAGCAGGCAGACACACTTGGAAAATTATTGATATCAGATGCAAAGGTGACAGTATTAATGTCCTTGATATTCCTGAAAGAAATGGTGCGAGGGAGGTCATTTAGATAGTGGAAGGGTGATCTTAAAGGTAATAAGCATATGGTCGGAGAAGGCAACAGAGTGAGTTTTACAGGAAGAGGGGATGACACCGGAACAACAGACTAAATCCAGTATATGCCCACCACAATGAGTTGGAGAGTCGATATATAAATGCAAGCCGAGGCTTTCCAGGCAAGATGAAAAGTCTCTGGAGAGCGAGAACTGATATTTATCCATATGAATATTAAAATCACCCAGGATGATTAAGTTATGAGATAGAGTTGAAAGATGAGTGAAAAGCTGAGAAAAGTCATTTAGAAAATCTTTGTTATATTTTGGGGGACGGTAAACAGTGACCACGACTGTGGGCGAGGTCCGGGCAACAGTGAGGCAGAGTACTCAAAAGATGGAAATAGAGGAGAAACAGAAATCGGCAAAAACTTTCCAGGTCTCGCGATGAAACAATGCGAGACCTCCGCCACGTCCAGAAGCACGCGGCTGGCAATTGTAAACAAACCCCGGCGGGGCAGAGGCGTTAAGAGGAATAAAATCATTAGTCAGCTGCCAGGTCTCAGTTAACATAAAAAGTCAAGATTATAGTCCATAATGACATCTCTGATTAGTGGACCCTTGTTGTTGAGAGAGCGAATGTTCAAGAGACCAAAGTTGACGGTGGCAGAGCTACTTTTACAGGCAGAGTTAGCCACTTTAGGAGACTAGCCAGACTACTGTGATTAGTACCTCGGCTGGCGTTACGAGAACGACGGCGCGTGGAAAACCAAGTTGGAATGGAAGAATAAGAGTTCTTATAAAAGCGCTTACCGCGCGGTCCACGGTGAATATATCTCCGTTCGGCTGGAAAAAGATGTCCGATGGAATAGAGCAACCAGATGGGGCTGGAGGACATCAACATGGCGTCGGAGCTTCAAAAGCTCAGCAACAGAGTACTGGAACAGAGCGTCGACTTGCAGGTGGGCAAGAGACACCAGTAGCCAGCCAAGCACGAACCAGAAAACCGACCGGTGAATCCACGTCATCCTCAGGTAAGCAGATCCTCAGGTAAGCAGCAGCGGTGAAGATGTCAGGACGCAATCGGGATCACAGAAGAGCGTTAATCCAACAGTTACTGGTCATAAACAGCAACCAATGGTGTACAGGCGATATAATGATTCAATTTTATTAGATTGTAGTACTATCGGTCTGAAAATTCGCTGGTATTGTCAAAAATGTATGCCAAAGTTCTGCCGGTGAGTAGCGGCGACAGTCACGCCAGCGTTCACTAGATTCGTTCAGCCAAGCCGGGTCAAGCATACAATAACAGAAGTAAGCTGATGAAATTAAGGTTTAAAACACTCTTCAATAAGGCTTTAGTTTTTTAGAAAGTAGGCTACAATAAACCTACTGCATTTATTAGTCTTTTATGGAAATGTGGGCGGCAGTGGCTCAGTGGTTCATGTAGGTTGTCTACAAACCGAAGGTTGGTGGTTCAATCCCTGGTTCCACCTGACCAAGTGTCGAGGTGTCCATGAGCAAGACACCTAACCCCAACTGCTCCCGACGAGCTTGATGGCGCCTTGCATGGCTGCAGTCGCCCGTCGGTGTATGAATGAGAGAGTGAATGGGTGAATGTGAGGCAAATTGTAAAGCGCTTTGGTGGCCATTGGGTCTGTGAAAGCGCTATATAAATGCAGTCCATTTACCATTTACCATTTTTATGAATCAGCAATTAATAAACTACTAATAAACAGCAAACTACTTCTTCACTGCTGATTCCTGGTGGTTTAGAGGAGAATTACTCCGAGTCGCCCCCTGTCGTTTCACAGAATAGCGCTTCACAGAATAGCACGGAGACGCGTCAAGTATAAACGCTTCGTCCGTTTGGAGAGGGCGCGCACAGTCAGCAGAGACTCGCGCTCGTGCGGACGCGCGTCGAGTATAAACAAGGCTATAATCTTCTAAGGGATTGAAACTTGCCAGCCCAGAAAAGTTATTAAAGACATCGTTAAAATAGCCCAAGCGGCTAAATCTAAGTTTATCAAGCGACGAGAATACTTGTTGTGTGCAAAAAAACAAAAATAACGACTTTATTTCAACTATTAATCTCCTTCTCTGTGGGCCTCGAGTGAGTTCTGTGAAGGATTTCTTTTCTAAAATCTGACTATCTGCTTTCTACAAATCTTCTCTTTGTGATACTCCAGACAAACGCTGAGTTTTCTAATTCTACTCTACTCAAGCTCTCATAGCGTCTACCACCGACATCTTAGCTTCGAGTTTTACTGAACTACTCTACTCAAGCTCTCATAGTGTCTACCATCGACATCTTAGCTTCGAGTTTTACTGAACTACTCTACTCAAGCTCTCATAGTGTCTACCATCGACATCTTAGCTTCGAGTTTTACTGAACTACTCTACTCAAGCTCTCATAGCGTCTACCATCGACATCTTAGCTTCGAGTTTTACTGAACTACTCTACTCGAGCTCTCATAGTGTCTACCATCGACATCTTAGCTTCGAGTTTTACTGAACTACTCTACTCGAGCTCTCATAGTGTCTACCATCGACATCTTAGCTTCGAGTTTTACTGAACTACTCTACTCAAGCTCTCATAGCGTCTACCATCGACATCTTAGCTTCGAGTTTTACTGAACTACTCTACTCAAGCTCATAGCGTCTACCATCGACATCTTAGCTTCGAGTTTTACTGAACTACTCTACTCAAGCTCATAGCGTCTACCATCGACATCTTAGCTTCGAGTTTTACTGAACTACTCTACTCAAGCTCATAGTGTCTACCATCGACATCTTAGCTTCGAGTTTTACTGAACTACTCTACTCAAGCTCATAGCGTCTACCATCGACATCTTAGCTTCGAGTTTTACTGAACTACTCTACTCGAGCTCTCATAGCGTCTGCAGTCGACAACTAGCTTTGAGTTCTTCTTACCCTAACTACTTTGCTGCGCAGCTTAAATGACAAACAGACTTCAGTAAATGTCCTTTAAATGTTTTTAATTGCGGCCAGGAGTCTCGAGCATTTCTCAGAGAATCTCCCAAGAATAAACAAAGCCGGAGGATCTCTTGGACAATTTCCATTGAGAATCCCACCGAAAACACGGAAACAACAGTTTTTATACAATAGGGAGGTATGGCATAATGACATTAATTCATTTACAGTCTCTTCTGTTACTGGGTTGAAGAATTTGTTTTAACGATTACTTCACTGATCACAAGTTCTAACTTAGTCATCTCTGTCTAGTCTCATTTCCCATATTATGTTATTTATACACACAGTCATGGGTTCGACACACACACACATTCACCTAAAATACAGAATGTCTTAGAACATTGTTTCAGAGATTTAGCAGGCCAAACAAGGTCAAATGTTAAAACATGTTTAGCTTAATATTCAGTTTAAATTTTTCCACCACAGTTCATGTAGTGTAACAGCGCAGCGATTCTGTGTTGTACATCACACGTATGCTCGCTATTGGCCGACGCTGGTCGTGTGTGTGATGCGTTACGGGGTTGAACAACATGATTTTCGTCAATTTACGAAAGACTTCATAAAGTTATGGCATTAAATGCATGCATTGCAAAAAAATGTATATCTTCCTCAGTATTTTTGCCCCATTTTCCAATACAAATATCTAAACGTCTTTGATGCTGCATTTACTTGATGTGAGCAATGAAAACTTTCCTTTTGAATTATGTAAAAAAAACTGACCCCATTGGCAGATATGGCATAAAATCACTTAATTGTTTCAATCACTTAACTGTTTAAAAAAGAACATTTAGCAGATGCTTTAATCCAAAGTGACTTACAAATGAGGAGAGCAATAGAAGCAATCAGTTTTGTCATTGTGTATATCTAGTAAATGGATCTTCATTTAAAAATGAAGGCAATTGCACTTGCATAATTACTCCCTATTATATTTAATATTTTTTACACTTAGTTTGACCTATTGGCTTTCCTATTTTGACAGTTGGTGTATCCTATTACTACTAATTTAAATATGATAATATTTGAGTTTGGAAGTGCTACTCCAACAATTCGTTCTGTTTGTAATGTGTACCGAATCGAAAGCCTCGTACCGAACGGTTCAATAGGAATACATGTATCGCTACACCTAATCACGTAATGCGTCTTTAACAGTTGCACTCAGTCGCACCGTCGTCACATATACTGGTGTTTGAATTAACAGTATTTTTCTGACCTCATTGGCAGAATATTTAGCTTTTTATTTTTAAAGCAACTGAGTTGTTGATTAATTCCCCGGAAAACAAGACATAATATCTTGTTATTTTTACTCCTCTTGTAAATGCATCTTGAGTTAAGAATTTTAGATATTTGGACTGGAAACAAGACAAAAATACTAATAAGAAAAGCATGTTTGCATTGTGGGACACACTTATTTTAATCTCACATACTGTATAGGATGGATATGTGGACATTGAGACGCAGAGTGTGTGTCTGCAGGTTCTTCAGAGAGCGGCGCGCTGGAAACGCTGCCGCCCATCGGGGTGTTCTGGGACATCGAGAACTGTGCGGTTCCCAGCGGACGCTCGGCTGCGACGGTGGTGCAGAGACTTCGAGAGCGCTTCTTTCAGAGACATCGCGAGGCCGAGTTCATCTGCGTGTGTGACATCAACAAAGAGAACAAAGCCGTCATCCAGGAGCTCAACAACTGCCAGGTGCGCACGAGCATCAACCAGAGCACGATTGTGTTTGAGATAAAACAATCCAATGTGAGCGATCACCTGGTCATCATCAATATTACAAAGAAAATATACTCCCAAATAACATGACTAAACCAAGCAATATTTATCCAAATAACAGTATTTGTAGTTTTTACTTATTTATATTTTCTTTGTAATATTTGACAGTTCTCTCCTCTGTTTGTCGTGTCGCATGACCAGCTGATCGTCATGTGACTGATTGATTGCTGTTTAAAAGAGCTCTGATTGTGTTCCACCTGATGAAGGCTTATTGGCCGCAACGCGTAGCTGTACCATTGCTTGTCACCTGATTTTAAAATCTAAGCAATGAAATAATAAAGGCTTTTTATATTTTCTAAAAACGAATTACTCGAGTGCCTTGGAATGTTTTTTTCTTATCAGTCCTCCAGAAAAACGCGTTATGTGATTGCATGATTCAATGCATAATCAGCCAAAGCATTATTATGCATTGAATTTCATAATGATTTAATAATAATCCCTGTATTTTCGTTGCAAAAGTGTCACGTATATCTTAGCAGAAAGTTGAAAGTGTTGCGTTTGCTTCACACAAGAGCAGCCATTTTCCCCTGTTGCCATGGGACGTTATGAAGCGACGTGAACATCATCGAAAAGCTGTAAAATAGGAAGCACGCTTTTTTTTCTTTTTTTACAGAAGTTGTAGCATATTCCTTGTGTAAAGCTACAGAACTTGTTTGACTCATCAATGTTTTGTAAGTTTGAGTCATGTGTTTATTAAAGGGGCTATATGTAGTTTTTAGCGGCCTCTAGCGATGATGTTTCAGATTGCAACCAATTTTTACGAACTCAAGAGCGAGCACTCATGGTACGGCCACCCCTGAGACTTTCAACACACCGGAGAAAGCATCACAATAGGGATGAAAGCCAACCGGGTCTGTTTTTATACCTGAATATACACCTGTACCTAAAACAAAGCAGTGGTCTCTCCATAATTCAAACGCTCTGCCGTGATGTTGATCCGTGTTTTCGTCCGAAGTTGATCCGATTCGCGTTTGGCCTGACGAGCTTCAGCAGAGAACTTTTTTTGTTTGTGTTGTGCTGGAGGCAGGTGTTTTGGTGTTATCAGACTCATATAGTTCGCTGCAGTGCCGTCAATAGACTGTATATAAACAGGAGAGAGGCTCGGGAGCGTGGACGCACGTCACATCCCATGGATTTCGGTAAATCCGACCCGGAGCCTTCACATAGAAATAGGAATACTGGCCTTCAGAGGTAATAGCAAAACCCGATAAATGGATCATTGTAATGTGTGTTACATATAACACCTTTAAGGTCTGAAATAAAACAAGATGAGAACTGAAATATTTCAGCACTTTCTGTGATGTAGTGTGCTTGCTTATCATAGGAAGTAATAAGAAATGACTCTTTAAATTAGATGTTGGGGAATCACTTTTTATTTTTTTCATCAAAAAATCAGTTTTTGCAAGTTCCCGCAATTTCATCGCATAACATATCCCACACATTCCATCGCATTTAAGAAAACGTGCCTCATAATCAAGGACTTTTGGCTGCAACAATCTCAGAAAAACTTTTTCTGGAAGGACTGTCTTATGAGTGAAACTATCCCTACACCCAAAGAGCGTGAGATACTGAACTTACACCCCGTGCAGCACTTCTTGCTTTCCTTGTTATTCATGATTGTTTCATATGCATGTGCTTATTGATGGCTTGATTTCGTCCTGCTCAGGTGACGGTGGCCCACATTAACGCTACAGCCAAAAATGCAGCTGATGATAAACTGCGTCAGAGTCTCAGGAGATTCGCCGACACACACGCTGCTCCCGCAACGGTCATCGTGGTTTCATGTACGTGTCCACAAACACACAACTCTGTTCATGACAAATCAGATTTAGCTCTGTAAAGAAAAGTGCTGGATATAATAGAACATTGTTAGGGAATTTGCAGTTAAAGACCCAAGGACCAGATATGGGTAATTAGGGGCCAGTTCGTAAACTCAGCCACTAGGTTAAGAATGTTCCTTAATTAATTTGAGCGCTAGAAATTAGTCGAGGTAACCAGTCTTCTGATTCAATTAGACCGATCTACCTTTTTATGTAACTGACTTTAAAAAGTTAACACAAGTCTTGAAGAAAAAAATTAGATGACTAACTTTTAAGACTAGTTTATGCAACTGGCCCCAGGAGTTAGAAATGCAGTCAATTTAAGACAAGAATTATAATATTTTGAAGAATTTTTGCTGAAGATAGTTTGTAGTTTCATCAGGCAGAAATTCAGCTTCAAGACTCACAAGAAGTTCGTAGGCCGCTCTCTCACAGTTACACAGATCACAGATCAGTTATGCTCTTCATCAAGGTCTAAGCTACGTCATTACTTCAGGTTGAATGATAGTAATAAAAAAAAAAGTAATAGATAAACATTTTCCACACATGGACAGATAGACTGAAGCATATCTCCATCTGGTCGCCAACATGTCAAAGAAAACAAGTCAGTGCATCTCCAATAATGCCACTCCTTAACCTGTGACCAAGAATACTAACACACACAGACACACACACAGCTTCTTCAAGGTTGGATGTGGTCGGGCTCTAACGATAAACAGGAGACTCTTCCCAAAACATCCAGATAACATGTTCTTTCTCTCAATGAGAAATGCAACGTGTTAAAATGCAGTTTTTGCCCATGTCTTGAATTTTGAGGGGGAAAAATTCCCCTGTATTGAGTTTTTGATAGTGTATATAAACTGAGAAGGTTCTGTACATTGTGTTTTACATTTTGTGGTATAGATGATGAGATTCAAAGAAGATTAAGTTAAGCAACCCAGGTGTCTGACATTAACCTTTGTCTTTATGCACCTCCTGAACCATGTCAGTGTCCCAAGTGAAGAAGGTATGGGCGATACGGTCAGGCTGATTGGGTCAGCATCTATGCATTTGAATGGCACTGGGGAAAGTCCGGTAACGGGCTGACTCCTGTACTTTGAAAGGTATAAACTCTCCTGTGCTGAGCTATTGACTTAGACTTGGATGACTACAGCGAGTTCTCAATAAAGAGTAACTTCTGCTCGAAAGACATCCCATCGTCTCCTGGTCTCTGCTTCGACAAAGAAAGTTTACAACAGTGAATTATAATTTTTTAACGAGTCTCTTGTAATAATGATTCAATGACAAATACATTTAACTTTCACTCGCCGCCACCTACTGGTGCAACGATGTCATTATTACAAATATTTATTTCTAGTGTCAAGTTTCATTTTGAAAAGTGATTTGCTTTAGACTCTGAATTATTGTAATAGAAATACATGTATATGACAACTGCTCTCTCTGGCTCAGAACTCAGATCTGAATGTTCGCTGTGATCGTACGTGTTTAATGGACAAAGCCATTGTCATTTAGGAATAAGATCGCGTGGGTGTTTGAATCTGATCTTTTAGTGATTAATCGTGCATTACAATTCAATTCAAGTTTATTTGTATGGTGCTTTTCACAATGCATATTGGATTGTAGGGTGATAGAAGGTCCATTAAATACACAGGAGCTAAATCATTTAGTGCTTTATAGGTCAGTAGTAATACTTTGTAATTGATACGGAACTTAAAGGTTCTCTAAGCGATCCTGGGTGACATCACTTCTTGTTGACGTTCGAACTATTGTCAAACAAAACGGAGGCTAGCTAGACCCCCCCTCCTCCTCATCCACACACTAACCCCTCAAACCCACCCCCAAACCCTTCTTGTCGGTTATTGGCTGGAACAGTTTGTTATGTTTCTTAGAGTGGGTCGCTAGAGTTTGTTTTTGTAGCCGTTTGTGGAGCCTGGGGTGTCTGCAGAGATCGCGTTTTTTTTACAGTGTGTTCAGAGGACAGGCAGCTAGCGGATCGTGAGTAGATGTTTGCTGTATGTGACAAAAAATGTTTTGGCCTTAAAAACGTGTGACATCGCTTAGAGCACCTTTAATAGGTAACCAGTGTAGAGATGAAAAAATTACACATCACACTTCACATACAAAAGCCAGACTGAATTTCTGTCTGTCCTCCCCGCAGCCGATGTGAACTTCGCCAGTGAGCTGAGTGACCTGAGGCATCGACACGGTTTCCAGGTGATCCTGGTGCACAAGAGCCAGGCCTCGTCCGCTCTCCTGCAACACGCGCACGTGCGCGTCGCTTTCGAGGAGTTCGTCTCGGACCTGCCGCCCGGGATGGTCGTCAAATCACAGGTCAGCCTCACTCCCTCTCTATTCCTGACCAGTGTTGGGGTAACTCATTACAAATAACTTGAGTTGTGTAATCGGACTATTTTTTTTTAAATTTATATATTTTATTTACTTTTTCTCATATAAACATTACACTTCAATCAGATCTACCTCAGATACTATATCAAGTATCCTCATATCAAAAAAATACAAACACAACATACAAATATATGCTCATACATACACCATACAGTAGTGTTTGCTGTACATCTATTCATCCGAAATGTAAACTTTTTAATTTTTTAAACAAGACAACAAAAAAGAGAAAAAAAACTATGTACAAGTAGGGAGTAGTTTTCCTGGGCAATCTGGATATTTACTAGAAAATAAAGTCAGGTCTTTGAGATGTTGCATATTTGGTCCATTTTTTTTCCTGGATTACTTTTTCAAGTAACTAGTAATTACGCACTTTTTCAATTCACAAAAAAATATTGAAGTTACTTTTTCAAATAAGTAGCGCTAGTTACTGTTTCACATTTATTGACTGACAGGTGTAAACAAACATGATAGTTATTTTAGTTCTAGACTAAATGCATTAACTCATCTCACTGCCACAAAAACATTCCGTATTCCTCAAAATGAATAAAAACGGTGAAATGCAATCTCAGAATTTTACGCAAAACTTTCATAATTAACTATTAAATTACACAAAAATACTTTATGCATTTAATCTCACTTTATTAACCACTGTCTCTGCTGCTGACCTTTAATGATCTAATTTAACCATACTAATAAGCAAAAATGACTTTAGATTAGATTTAGAAATAAGAGTTGAACTTCCTTCTGTAACCTATTGTTGTTTAATCCAGAACAACAGCAGCTGAAAGGTTTGTTTGAGCGGCGCCCTCTTCTGTACAGGAGTAAATATGCATTTCCTTCAGCCTGAGGATTATTCACTTCACTTTTGGTGTGAAAGGGCCTTAACATTTGCCAAAAATATAAAAAAATGTTTTTGCTTGTTATCAAAAACAAGCAAGCCCAGCCTAGGTGAGGAAAAGATAATGCAAAAGTAATGTAACGCATTACTTTTCATAAAAAGTAACTAAGTAATGCAATTAGTTACTTTTTTTTTAATGCAATATTGAAATGCATTACTTTTAAAAGTAACTTTTCTCCAACACTGTTCCTGACTGCATTTGTTTTTTGAGCTCTGATTTGCTAGAAGACAACTGGTGTTTCTGTTGAAGACAGAAGCTGCTGTTATAATCATGTGATCATAAACCTGTGTGACTCCCTGCTCTGAATAATGAGATCCCGTTCTTTAAAGCTCCCAGCGGCAGCTCCATCCTCATCTCAGATCTCCCAGAGTGCTGTTTGTGTCTCTGCTCCTCAGCCCAGTTTCAACCTTCTGTTTGTGCACCACCTTCCCACACACCGCGACACCAAAGCTGTGGCCAACCGGCTCCAGCGCCTCTCCAATAACTGTGGAGGGAAGGTGTTGGGAGTGTCCGGCGGCTGCGCCGTGCTCCGGTTCGCTAGTGCCAGTGCGGCCGAACGCGCGCGCAAGCGCATGGAGAACGAAGATGTACTGGGCCAGCGCATCGTGGTGTCGTTCTCTCCCGACGGCCCGGAGGAGGAAGAGGAGCGCAGACTCTTCCTCCCCGTGGAGAAGCAACGCTCGCCCCGTCGCCGGGCGTCTCGGTCGAGAAGCCACGCCCCCGAGCGCCCCTATAGCCCCAGGAAAGCAGGCCACGCCTCCTCGTGCAGCCCTGTGACGAAGCCCCGCCCCCAGGTCAGCTGTGTTCCCGCCTCTGCCCCGCCCCCGCCTCCTCATCTTCCAATCGCACGCTTCCTCTCATTCTCATTGTGCCTGTGCCTCCGCTTGACCTGCTTGCTCCTCCCCATCTCACACACACCGCACTCGTTCACACACAGACACTGGCACACACTCACTCTCTCGCGCACACTGACACGCACACACTCTCTCGCGCACACTGACACGCACACACACTCTCTCGCGCACACTGACACACACTCTCTTGCGCACACTGACACACACTCTCTTGCGCACACTGACACGCACTCTCTCGCACACAGACACTCTCTCTCGCGCACACTGACACACACACACTCTCTCGCGCACACTGACACACACTCTCTTGCGCACACTGACACACACTCTCTTGCGCACACTGACACACACTCTCTTTCGCGCACACTGACACACACTCTCTTTCGCGCACACTGACACACACTCTCTTTCGCGCACACTGACACACACTCTCTCTCGCGCACACTCTCTCCTCGCGCACACTCTGACACACACAAACTTTCTCCGCGCACTCACTCTCTCTCTCTCTCTCTCACACGCACACACTCACAGACACACTCTCTCGCACACTCACTCTCTCTCGTGCGGACACACTCACAGACACTCTCTCTCTCTCGCTTACTCACTCTCTCTCGCACGGACACTCAGACACACTATCTCTCTCCTCCCTCTCTCTCTCCGCTCACTCCACTCCTCTCTCGCGCACACTGACACACTCTCTCTCGCGCACACTCACTCTCTCTCGGGCGTACACGTACACAACCTCACAGACACACATGCGCTCACGCACTCGTTCAGACATTCTCTTGCACACACACTCTCACAACCACACCCCTGAGGAAAGCAGGCCACGCCTCCTCTTGCAGCCCTGTGATGAAGCCCCGCCCCCAGGTCAGCTGTGTTCCCGCCTCCTCCCATCATCCTCCAATCGCATGCTTCCTCCCTCTCATGCCATTCTCATTGTGCCTGTGCTGCGCTTGACCTGCTTGCCGCTGCTCTCTGTGACGCCGGGATGCTTTACGTGAGACTCCATCTTCTTCTGTCCTCGTCTGTCTTCCCCGTCAAATTCCTGTCTTCCGCCTCATTGGGAATCGGTTGTGTGTTCATATGTTGTGAAGTTAGTGCTGTGTGTTTTTGCTGCAGGTTGTGTGCGGAGCGACCCGACCTGTGAGCGCCTCGCCTCAGAGTCACACCCTCCTGCCGCCAGCCATAAAACCTGCGGAGCAGCAGCGCAGCCGGAGGTACCACTCACACACACACTCTCGCGCGCGCTCACTCCCTGACATGCACACTCACGAGCTCTCACTCTCTCGTGCACACACTGACGCGCTCACACACTCAAGCTCTTACTCTCTCGCACAGACACACACTCCTCTCGCACACATACTCACGAGCTCTCACTCTCTCGCGCGCACACTGACGCGCTCACACTCAAGCTCTCACTCTCTCGCACACATACTCACGAGCGCTCACTCTCGCGCACACTGACGAGCGCACACTCACAAGCTCACTCCCGAGCTCTGACTCTCTCTCCGCGCACACACTCATGCGCACACTCACAAGCTCTGACTCTCTCGCGCACACACTCACGCGCACACTCCCGAGCTCTGACTCTCTCGCGCACACACTCACGCGCACACTCACAAGCTCTGACTCTCGCGCACAGACGTGCTCACTCACACGCTTACTCTCTCGCGCACACACTCACGCGCACACATCACAAGCTCTGACTCTCTCGTGCACACACTCACCGCGCACATTCACAAGCTCTGACTCTCTCGGCGCACACACTGACGCGCTCTGACTCTCGCGCACAGACGTGCTCACTCACAACGCTTACTCTCTCGTGCACACACTCACTATCTCGCGCGCGACGCGCTCACTCTCTCGCACACACACACGAGCTCTGACTCTCTCGCGCACACACTCACGCGCACACTCACAAGCTCTGGCTCTCTCGCGCACACACTGACGAGCTCTGACTCTCTCACGCGCACACTCACGAGCTCTGACTCTCTCGCGCACACACACTCACAAGCTCTGGCTCTCTCGCGCACACACTCACGAGCTCTGACTCTCGCGCGCACACTCACAAGCTCTGGCTCTCTCGCGCCAACACTCACGAGCTCTGACTCTCGCGCGCACACTCACAAGCTCTGGCTCTCCTCGCGCACAACACTCACAAGCTCTGACTCTCGCGCGCACACTCACGAGCTCTGACTCTCTCGCGCGCACACTCACGAGCTCTGATTCTCTCGCGCGCACACTCACAAGCTCTGACTCTCTCGCGCGCACACTCACGAGCTCTGATTCTCTCGCGCGCAACACTCACAAGCTCTGACTCTCTCGCGCGCCACACACTCACAAGCTCTGACTCTCGCGCGCACACACTCACAAGCTCTGACTCTCGCACGCACACTCACAAGCTCTGGCTCTCTCGCACGCACACTCACAAGCTCTGGCTCTCTCGCACGCACACTCACGAGCTCTGACTCTCTCGCGCGCACACTCACAAGCTCTGACTCTCTCGCGCGCCACACTCACAAGCTCTGACTCTCTCGCGCGCGCACACTCACAAGCTCTGACTCTCTCTCGCGCCACACTCACAAGCTCTGACTCTCGCGCGCCACACTCACAAGCTCTGACTCTCTCCGCGCGCACACTCACAAGCTCTGACTCTCCGCGCGCACACTCACAAGCTCTGACTCTCTCGCGCGCACACATCACGAGCTCTGATTCTCTCGCCGCGCACACTCACAAGCTCTGACTCTCGCGCGCACACTCACAAGCTCTGACTCTCGCGCGCACACTCACAAGCTCTGACTCTCGCGTGCACACTCACAAGCTCTGACTCTCGCGCGCACACTCACAAGCTCTGACTCTCTCCGCGCGCACACACAAGCTCTGACTCTCGCGTGCACTCACAAGCTCTGACTCTCGCGCGCACACTCACAAGCTCTGACTCTCTCGCGCGCACACTCACAAGCTCTGACTCTCTCGCGCGCACACTCACAAGCTCTGACTCTCTCGCGCGCGCACACTCACAAGCTCTGACTCTCTCGCGCGCACACTCACGAGCTCTGGCTCTCTCGCACGCACACTCACAAGCTCTGGCTCTCTCACGCGCACACTCACAAGCTCTGACTCTCTCGCGCGCACACTCACGAGCTCTGACTCTCTCGCGCGCACACTCACAAGCTCTGACTCTCTCGCGCGCACACTCACAAGCTCTGACTCGCGCGCACACTAACAAGCTCTGACTCTCTCGCGCACACACTGACGAGCTCTGACTCTCTCACGCGCCACACTCACAAGCTCTGACTCTCGCGCGCACACTCACAAGCTCTGACTCTCGCGCGCACACTCACGTGCACACTCACAAGCTCTGACTCTCTCGCGCGCCACACTCACGAGCTCTGACTCTCTCTCGCGCACACACTCACGAGCTCTGACTCTCCGCGCACACACTCACAAGCTCTGACTCTCGCGCGCACACTCACGTGCACACTCACAAGCTCTGACTCTCTCTCGCGCGCACACTCACGAGCTCTGACTCTCTCAGCGCACCACAACTCACGAGCTCTGACTCTCGCGCGCACACTCACAAGCTCTGACTCTCTCGCGCGCAACACTCACAAGCTCTGACTCTCTCGCGCGCACACTCACAAGCTCTGACTCTCCTCGCGCGCACACTCACAAGCTCTGACTCTCTCGCGCACACACTCCACAAGCTCTGACCTCTCCGCGCGCACACACTCACAAGCTCTGACTCTCTCGCGCGCACACTCACAAGCTCTGGCTCTCTCGCGCACACACACTCACGAGCTCTGACTCTTGCGCACACACTCACGAGCTCTGACTCTTGCGCACACACTCACGAGCTCTGACTCTCGCGCACACACTCACGAGCTCTGACTCTCGCGCACAACACTCACGAGCTCTGACTCTCGCGCACACACTCACGAGCTCTTATTCTCTTGCGCACACAGAAACATAAGCTCAACTGAACTTGATTGACGAAACGTCATTGGTTCTCATGCTTGAGCTTCTGATTACCATATTTGAAACCTGTAAACATTGTTCTTTGATCAATGTTTGTATGTGAATAAAATGATAGATTAAATCTGCTCATCATATAAAGAGATCGAGTCTCTTCAGAAGACTTGGATTAAACTGATCCATTCATATGGATTTATTTTACCATCTCTTTATGAAGGGTTGGAAGCATCAGTTTTGGGTGAACAGACTTTCTGTGGAGGGACAGAAATCTCTCAATTTCATTAAAAAAAAAAAAATTGTGTTTTGAAGATGAACAAAAGTCTTATGAGTCTGTATTGATATTTGGTGTGTGTGTGTTAAGGCGAGACTCTCCCGGGCAGCCGTTTCAGGTCAGCACTCCTTCAGCATTCAGCAAACTAAGTTTACAGCGGAGCTTCAGTCCCATGATGCTCTCTCAGAGTTCGTGGTCGTCACGGTAAGCGAAAGGCATGATTATCAAAGGCTTCATAAAACATGTTCTCGTTCTTGTGTTCTCGTCACGTGTGTGTGTGTTGGTCTCTGGTCTTTTCAGGAGTGTGTCCCCCTGCCTGTCGAACCGCTCGTCTCCGCTGAGCGCACCGTCCCCCGACGGCCAATCAGAGCCCTTCTCTGATGGAGCCGACGTTCAGGTCACAAACCTCGACTACAGAATGTCACGCAAGGACCTCCAGCAAATCCTGAGAGACGCTTTTGCTAAACACGGCAGAGTGAGTCGCATCTCGCAGACATTTAAAACCAGAGCGTGGTGAAAGCCTGCTTCATTATTGTGTGTGTGTGTGTGTGTTTGTTTTTGGGATTTAAGAGGACAGAGATTTGTATAATGACATGGGTTTTACACTGGTATTACAACGTGAACGTGATTTATGAGGACCTTTTCTGAGACCTCTAAGTTCAAATGGCTTTAAAAACATTATAAACAGAGTTTTATTAAAAGTGTAAAAATGTTTTCTGTGATGGTTAGGTTTAGGGGTAGGGTTAGTGTGTGTGTGTGTGCGTGTGTGTGTCTGTGTAGGGTTAGGGTTAGTGCGTGTGTGTCTGTGTAGGGTTAGGGTTAGTGCGTGTGTGTGTGATGGGTAGGTTTAGGGTTAGTGCGTGTGTGTGTGTGATGGGTAGGTTTAGGGTTAGTGTGTGTTGGGTAGGGTTAGTGCGTGTATGTGGTGGGTAGGTTTATGGTTAGTGCGTGTATGTGATGGGTAGGTTTAGGTTTAGTGTGTGTGATGGGTAGGTTTAGTGTGTGTGTGTGATGGGTGGGTTTAGGTTTAGTGTGTGTGTGATGGGTAGGTTTAGTGTGTGTGTGTGTGTGATGGGTGGGTTTAGGTTTAGTGTGTGTGTGTGATGGTTAGGTTTAGTGTGCGTGTGTGTGTGTGATGGGTAGGTTTAGTGTGCGTGTGTGTGTGTGTGTGTGATGGGTAGGTTTAGTGTGCGTGTGTGTGTGTGTGTGTTGTGTGTGTGTGATGGGTAGGTTTAGGTTTAGTGTGTGTGTGTGATGGGTAGGTTTAGTGTTAGTGTGTGTGATGGGTAGATTTAGTGTGTGTGTGTGATGGGTAGGTTTAGTGTGTGTGTGATGGGTAGATTTAGTGTGTGTGTGTGTGATGGGTAGATTTAGTGTGTGTGATGGCTAGGTTTAGTGTGTGGGTAGGTTTAGTGTGTGGTGTGTGTGTGTGTGTGTGTGTGTGTGATGGGTAGATTTAGTGTGTGTGTGATGGGTAGATTTAGTGTGTGTGTGTGATGGGTAGGTTTAGGTTTAGAGTGTGTGTGTGATGGGTAGGTTTAGGGGTTGGGTTAATGTAGGTGAATAGAATATACAGTTTGTACAGTATAAAAACCAATACAGCTATGGAATGTCCTCAGAAGTATTGCAAACCTGTGTGTGTGTATGTGTGTAGGTGAAGAGCGTTGATCTGAGTCCTCACACGGACTATCAGCTGAAGGCGCGGGTTCACATGAGTTCCCTCCAGCAGGCCATCGGTGCCGTCAGTCTTCTGCATCGTTATAAAAATCGGCAGCAAGAGGATTCATGTGTCGCTCGTCACCGGAGCCAGCAACAAATCTCTCGCCTGCCTCAGGTACACATGTGACCGCATCAAACTTTCATATCACGGTCATTTCTGAAGCTTTTATCAGGGTATATGGTATCACTGCATGGAATGTAAAGTGTTGTCGTCCTAACATGTTTAAAGGGGTCCTACTATGCTTTTGTACATGTTCATCTGTCTTTAGTGTGTTATGTTGCTGTTTGAGCTTAATAAAGCTCTAGTTATCTATGTCAGTGTTTCTGAACTCCTGAAACGCCTCCATTGTAGTCTTGACTTTCTTCCGGGAACGAACACGTCACAATATTCCTCATTATAATAATTAATACGCAAGATAAAGGGGCGGGGCCTGGTTGAGTTAGTTAGTAGTGTGTTAAACTGGTGGTTATGGGAAGAGCGGGACATTTCACAAACACGCTCAAACGCTCGACCAATCACAACACACTGATCCAGCCGACCAATCAGAGCACAGTGTGCTTTTTCAGGAGGAGGGGCTTAATAAAGACAGGAAGTAAACAGAGCGTTACTGACAGACTGGAAAGAGAGGAGCCGCAGCAATGGAGAATATGAGAAAAATAATCAACATTTAAGTAGGAAAACCTGTTCCTGTAGAGCCCAAAAACATCAAGACTTTGTAAAAGGGCAAAATAGGTCCATTTTAAAACATGTTTTCCTAAAACAAAAAGAATATAATGTAAACAAATGTTTCAAACAGATTAAATGGCAAAAACTTTAAAGAACAATAAAGTTTCAAAACATTTTCAGTCAATATCTAGGGCATGTTTTAGTCCAGAATATGTAATTGTTTTTTTAAATATAAACAATGATTCTGTGATAAAGCGAATACACAAATCTGAATGGTGTGACACATGTAATGTTCAGAAACGGGTAGTGCCTGCTTTGTTTACAGGGGTAACGGGTTATATCATCACCATCTGCTGTCAGAGTGATTCTGCAGTTTCATTCAGTGTCTTTGAAGCAGTGTTAGAAAGTTGATCTGGTTAATGGAAAAGTATTTTAAAAATGCATTTAAAAAAAAAATTACTTTTTTTTTTTTTTTTTTTTTTAAGTGCACACGATAACAATTTCATGCGTGTTCATATCGTGACGTACCGTGTATCTTCTCATGTCTGGCCTCAGTGATGGTGTTTGTTTCTCAGCTCTGAGATCATCAGTATCCTCCAGGACGCACCAGCAAACTGCCTGCCTCTCTACAAGTTCACCGAGACCTACGAGAGGAAGTGAGCGACACACATTTATTTATATAGCGCTTTTCACAATACACATCATTTCAAAGCAGCTTTACAGAAAATACATGAGTCCACATTACAATTCAGACAGATCTGTTATCAGAGGTGACGGTCTAAAGCCTGGGACACGCTTAACAACTGTAAGGCCGATTATGAATGTAATATGATGCTTACGACTGATCATGATGAGTCGTGTTCAGGTCACAATTTAAAATCTGCAGTCGATGGGGAGTGTGTAAGTGTGTTCAGTTAGGTCTTACAATGTTTCAGCTAATCGTTAAGCGTGTCCCCGGCTTTAGTTATGCATTTCAGAAATCTACATATATATTTAGCTAACTGTTATTTTGTAGATGTACATTTCTGAAATATATACATTTTTAGCTAACTTATTTTGTATATTTCAGAAATGTACATATAAAAAATAACAGTTAGATAAAAATTTATGCATTTAAGCAATGTAATAATTTAAGGCAGAAACAATGAGCTCATTGAAGTACTTGTTTCTTAACAAATAATTGACATTTTACCTTTTTTTTTAGCATTGTGTGTGTGTGTGACTGGTATGACGTGTGTCTGTCCTGCAGGTTTGGTCATAAGCTGGTGGTGAGTGACTTGTACCGCTTGCCGGAGCTGGTGTGTGTGCGCGAGCAGGGCGGCGGGCGGCTCGTGTGTTTGCTGTCCAGCACTCAGGCCCGGCAGAGTCCGCTAGGATCCGCACACTCTCACGACAGCTCCAACACGGCCAGCCCGGTTCTGTTCGAGGAGCTGGAGTACCACGAGCCCGTGTGCAAACGCCACTGCACCCAGCAGAACTTCAGGTGAATCAGAGCGGACACACGTGTGCACGGGTCCGAAGCCAAAACACTCATAGTTTTCAGTCCAAATTAAAAACATTTTATTTATGCAAAAAACATTCGTATGCCTTTTTATATATTTGTTTTTCTTCATTTTTAGTTATTTTAAGCCTTGGCTAATCCTTATAAATGTTCTTATTCATGTATTTTAATGGGTCTATTTTTTTTTGGGGGGGGGGGGGGGGGTCTTTTTTAGCCTGTAAAGCACTTTAAACTGCATTGATTTGTTTGGAAAAGTGTTATATAAATAAAAAAATGGCTTGCTTGCTAATACCAACCTAATTATCAGGGTTCATACATGGTGCTAAAAGTACTTGAATTTGACTTTGAAATTTAAGTCCTGAAAAACCCTTGAAATCAGCCATATTTATGAAAAGGTACTTTAATTTCACAAATATATTATCTTTCAATAATTTAAGTGATTTTCGTGTTCAATTTTATTGATTAAACAATCTTTTCTTGAAGCTGCAGCCCGTCTGATATAGATATAGAGCCATTTCACATGATGGCTATGAGTGTGATATTGCTCATATAAATATTCAAGAATATGATACAGATTTCCTTCTTCAGGTTAATCATATATTGAGTTAATAAGTTAAAGTTTCCACAGTCATTGCATCTGCTGCACTTTATTTTTGTACCATTTTGTTTTTATTGGTTTATTTTTATCCATTTACCTTTTTTAGAATTTGAAGGTAATAAAGATATCGTTTGCTAAGTGAGATCCCTGATTGTATTCCTTGAAAACAAAAAACTAGTCCTGGAATCTCATGTGACCGTCCCTGTCCGGTTCCTGCGTGTGCTCACGTCTTCATCCGGTGTAGCGGTGATGATGCTGACCGTTTCTCCTCTGGTTTCAGTGAGTCGGACTTTGATCCGGATTCGTACATGATCCCGTTTGCTCTGGTGTCTCTGAAAGTTCTGGCTGCTCACGTCCACGGTTTACTGCAGAGTCACGAGGGAACGGTACCTCTGCTCAGGTAACACACACACACACACACACACACACACACACACACACACACACACACACACACACACACACACACACACACACACACACACACACACACACACACACACACACACACACACAACACACACACACACACACACACACACACAAACAAACAAACACTCCTGCTGTTATTCCATTGGTCTGTTGCGTGTGTGACGGATTCCTGTCTGCTCACAGTTTCCCAGAATGCTACGCTGCAGAGTTCAGTGCTTTGAGCGTTGCGGAGGAGGGGGGGCTGGAGGGAAGCGTCCCGCTGGAGCATCTCATCACCTGCATCCCTGGGGTCACCATAGTGACGGCACAGAACGGCTTCAAAATCATCAAGTGGATTCACAACAAACCTCCACCGCCCAATGCAGGTGTGTGAGTGTGTGTGTGTTTGGTGGTGTGTGTGTGTGTGTGTTTGGGGGTGTGTGTGTGTGTGTGTTTGGGGGTGTGTGTGTGGGGGTTTGGGGGTGTGTGTGTGTGTGTGTGTTTGGGGGTGTGTGTGTGTTTGGGGGTGTGTGTGTTTGGGGGTGTGTGTGTGTTTGGGGGTGTGTGTGTGTTTGGGGGTGTGTGTGTGTTTGGGGGTGTGTGTGTGTTTGGGGGTGTGTGTGTTTTGGGGTGTGTGTGTGTGGGGGGTGTGGGGGTGTGTGTGGGGGGGGGGTGTGGGGGTGTGTGTGTTTGGGGGTGTGTGTGGGGGTGTGTGGGTGTGTGTGTGGTGTGTGTGTGTGTGGGTGTGTGTGTGGTGTTGGGTGTGTGTGTGTGTTTGGGGGTGTGTGTGTTGGGGTGTGTGTGTGTGGGTGGGTGTGTGTGGGGGTGTGGTGTGTTTGGTGTGTGTGGGGGGTGGGTGTGTGTGTGTGGGGGTGTGTGTGTGTGTGGGGGTGTGTGTGGGGGTAGGTGTGTGTGTGTGTGGGGGTCGGTGTGTGTGTGTTTGAGGGTGTGTGTGTTTGAGGGTGTGACGCACCTGCATAAAAGCCAGTACAACATTCAAACACAAGGTGTAATTGATGTTGATTTTAAAGGGGACCTATTAGGGAAAATTCACTTTTATAAGGTGTTTGAACACAGATGTGTGTCCAGTGTGTGTAAACAACCAGCCTATAATGGTAAAAATCCACCCAATACTTTTTTTATAATCCCCATGTATCATTATCAATCTCTCACGAGCTGTTTTAAATTCCCTCTCCTCTGCATAAAAGTAGGAGAATATAGTCCTGTACAACGGTTTATAGATTAACATGACGGCACAGGCTAGTCGCGAGATGAATCAACGACTCCACAACTACGATACATAAATGTGTCCACAAACCATTCAGAAATGTTCATGTTCAGTCTAACAGTTGCAAACTCTTCTTGAGACTCAAACATGGAAGGCTGCTGGTGACTAATTCATAGTGACAATCCACCTACCGGTCAGTCCTCAGCTCTTGTCGTAGCATTAGTCACATGCTCATCTGAAGCTAATGAAGTGCATCAGTGGACAAGCCTGTGTGTGTTTCCCCGTGTGTGTGTGTGTGTGCTCAGATCCGTGGCTGCAGCGCAGTAAGAGTCCGGTTGGGAATCCACAGCTGATCCAGTTCAGCCGAGAGATGGTGGATCTCATGAAGAACCAGCCGTTCTGTTTGATGCCCGTCACCAAGTTCATTCCGGCGTATCACCACCACTTCGCCAAGCAGTGCCGTGTGTCGGACTACGGTTACTCCAAACTGCTGGAGCTGCTGGAGGCCGTTCCTCACGTGCTGCAGGTCTGCGCACACAAGCTCACTTATACATTTAATTAAATCCACAATTGCTTCCCTAGCAGGTTTAGAGTCAGAAACTGAAGTTGTTGTTTTTTCTATCTGAGTGAAACGCTTGTTGTGGCAAAAACTTCTGTTAAACACCATCACTGCGTAAGAGACACTCAGAGTCAAATTAATAAAAAGAGAAATGTTTATTCTTGCAAGAAGGCCCAGTCGCCATCACAGCCGTTACATTCTGTGAAGTGAGTGGCGCGCACCAGGAAGACATGAGACAGCTTTTATACTCTTTTCAAGGTTCCTTCTCACCCGCTGTACTTTTCCACCCAGATAAGGCCCCCACTTCTGTTCAGTTTTTCTTAAGGACACAAACTGGTACTGGAATAAACTAGCCAAACCTGACCATTCCTAAGGTCAAGATGTCCTGTCCCATATATTCCTGAAACGTCACGCACAAGCACGTACACACATATACTTTTACACATTGAATAGATTAGGAATAAATGACTATTAAAATTTCTACAACAATTCCACACTTTTTATCATTCAGATTACCCATAATCACAATAATAAACAAAAAGACAAATTTTAAGTCATATCATCACACTACTCTTCATCTCTAGTTTTCGCATAACTGATCACTCTTCTTAAACATTTGTGAAAATAACATTTGAAAAGAAAAAGCTTAGGCTGTTTTTTGTAAGGATAGGCCCTTAAGTATTAGCAAGCAGATAAAGAATTCAACTAAAGCCGGGCTAGATAAACAATCACTGTTGTTGTACCCCAAGCATAGCTTGACCCTCAGTCACCTTAGTTAAATAAGAAATAGTGTACAGACTAGTTAGAAAAACAACAAATCATCAATCCACAGTGGTTACATCAAAATATAAAGTATAAGAAAAGTATAATAAAACCCTTCATTTCAAAACCCTCTCCTTGTACCTTATCACATAGCGGATAAGCACAGCTTTTAACCATCTGTTCATAACAAAAACATTCATAGGAAGAAGAAAAAGAAAAGAAAAACAAACACCAAATGTCTAACACATGTCACTGTAGCTTCCACTACTAGAATCATCTTCATCACATTTCTTGTCATTGTCATCATCATTTGGATAAAACTGTCATTTTTACCAATTTAACTGAGCTGGAAACACACAATATTGACAATCCTACCCCCGAAACCCCAAAGAGTAATCAAACAATCCATTCATTTTCCTAAAATACTTTCTAATTAATCAGTGACCAATCAAATCTCGTTGGCGTTGTTTAAGGTGAGATGTTTGGACGGTGGTGTTGCAATCTCCATCCTTGCAACCTTGTTTGTGGAGTGGACCATAGCCTCTGTCACCTGTGAATGGAGATCTTAAGTGTTTTGTTAGTGCTGCTGGTCGTCCTTCTGGTGTGACCTGTGGAATTTTCACCATTTGTTTACTGATTATATACATTATTAGTTCCAAATTTATTCTCAACATTTGGCCACTCCAACAACCTGAAACTCATTCAACTATTACATTAACATTCAACCCACTTTGCTCATGTCAACAACACAATATTTATACATTTTGGAACAGAATCATTCTGTTAGCTGCAATCCAATCTGACATTCTGTGAAAGGAAAATTTTAAGTTATGCTCCGCTCCATTCTCTGGAAAGAAAACAAAATGTCGAGGTTATTTTCAGATAGTAAAACTACACGTAGTTTCTTTTGTCTACTGTTCTCCCGGGGCCTTCGATACCCTGGCGTTTCCTGTTGAAACAGTCCTGCAAATGCATTTACAGAAAGCAAATTTTGTTTGGGACGGCCTTTACCCAATTAAACCCAGTGTCCTCCCACATATATTGTCCCTTTATAAAACCATATTTTGTCCCCCCTTTTTGATGCACGACTCAACTTGTGCATCAATTTAACATAACATTTAACATAGTGTTTTGATAAAGTTTGCATCAACACTAACCCAAACGTTGTTTACATATTTTGCTGTCTCTGAAACAAAAATATTACATTCTTCACTTAAAGCCACAATCTCATCTGCTCATCGAAGTATTTAAAGGGCAAAGGCCCTTGGTCTCACAGCGTATACTGCTTTTCAGGCCTGTTGTTTGGTCTCTTAATTCAGTCATCTACAAAAATTTTCAAAGTCATCAATTGTTTCTATCAAGTCAGGTCGTGGTGTACAGACTTGGTCAATGTCAGTCAAATAACATTCTCATCCTTCTGCCCACAATAATCATACATTTTTAGGGCTCTCTTGATAATTTCATGTTTGACTTAGCCAATATGTCACTTTGTTGTTGCCATCAAATCTATAACATTTTCATTTATCTCAGGCCATGCCAGATGGTGATCTACAACTCCACAATTCCAATTTACACAAATACTTAAACTGATCCAGAACGTAATTCAAATCAACATCACAAAAGACAAAAGTAATTAATACCAGACAGAGCTTGATGACCAATCAATTTAAAGCTCGTCCTATGTTCTGTATCATCTTTCATCGGATCCACTCACAATTATCGCTTTCTTTAAAATTTGTCATTTGCTTAACCCATCTGTAATGATGAAACAATATACTCACTATTCAGGTGGAATATTAGTACCCCAAACTAATACATACAAGACATAAAGTGCTGTCACCATCACACACACATACTAGACACACATCTCTTAACTACTCATTCTCAATGTTCGCCTTTATATTATTGCTAAAAAGATTTAAATTTTAAGATTTTAAACTTCACATTTTCTGTAGCTTTTACCTAATTTTACATGGTCTCTTAACCAGTTCCAAAGCATTTCTGTTCATTATTCATTAGATTTTCAGTCTGCTGGGTTGCTTTGTTTAATTTTCCTTATCATTATTTTGCTTCAGCTTGCTCTAGCAGGCCGACAACAGAAAGACAGACACAGTTTACCATCCCTTCCTCCACTCAAACAGTCTCTCTCTCTTTTATTAACAAATAATAATTACATTAAATTAATCACTATCCTTTTACCATTAAATTTTGTTATCCAGACTTTTCTTAAATCAAAAGCTGTCTTCATCTTTAGCCACCCACCATGTCAAACGACCTCCAGGAGTTAAAACATATTAGTTCAAAATCAACACTTCTATAAGTTTTCTTATTCTTGCCCATGAGGCAGCCAATACATAAAAAGTTTTGTTCCTGTCTCCACAACAAACAATGGCAATCCCCTCATGTTATCAGCTGGCTCTTGAAAGCTCCCCCATAGCTCTTTATCTATAATTTTCTCTTCAGGGTGTTGTCCCCCTGGCTTAATTGCAGACACTTGTCACAATGAAAAACAAGCGTACGATTATGCGGTTTCTTCTGGCAAGTGGTATAGAGGAACTCACATTCTCTTGGGTCAGACTGCCGCAACTCGTCACAGCGCATCTCACCTCTCAATGCTCTGCTGACCCCAGTGGCCTCCAGTAGTCAGCGCTCAACTCTCACTACCTTTCTCGCATTGTAACACACCCCCGTCCTGAGGTGCCCAATGTCCGTGACCCCCTGCGTTAGGCTGTCCCCTGGCCAGGAAGATCATCCTGTCATTGAGTAGCCACGTACACACTGGTACCGCTCTTTCCCATCACACAATCAGTTTCCTTTAACAGAACTCAGCTGCTTTCTGGAGCTTAGGAAAGGCACGTTCAAGAGTCACCAGAGCCATTCTGATTGCCTAATAGTGTTCACAGGGAGACAGGTTAATAACAGCAGTATTTAATCACTTAAATCCATTAACCATCTTAAAATCATCAACCTAGCTACTTAGATTATACTCAGTGAATTTAGTTCACAACCATACATTCAGTGTACTGTTACTGTACATCTTTAGCCGTAGCCATCGGGCCTGTTTCAATGGTGGAGACTTAAGATAAGACAAAGAAGTTACTGGTCCTAAAATAAAATAATCAAAAATGTTATTTCTATCTTTTAAGATCTGCATTATTATTTTAAAGACTTCTTTAAAGTCATTCAGTTTTACATTTTAAAACATTCACAAATACAAATTGCCCTCTTAATGGCAATGATTTCTTTTACATCTCTGTGTCTGATTTTTCAACTGAAACACTGTGCTTTTACTATAAATAGCTTATTATTACTTATGACACAGGGTCAGATAACAGCCTGTTAGCTGAAAGTGACTGAGAGAGACTCTGAGGCACTCAGGACAGGTAAACTGTTCTCTCAAATATTTCTAATCATCAAACTTTTATCTATAATCTTTTAACTATCCCAGCTTAAGGCATCTTTGCCAGAAATGACATTTGTTTCCAAATAAACATAATTTTATAGTTGTCTTTATTTAGACATTACAAATTTCCACTCAGATTGAGTGTCTGTCGTACTGGCCGTGTACAGCCATGGCAGACATCAGATTCAGATAAGCGAGCTGTTTCATTACAGCTCCTAACAAACTTATCTTTTAAAAGCAAAACATCAGCTTCTAGTTCTCTCATGTCAACACTTTTCAAGCTGTTTGTTTAATCAGATGCCTTTTACATTTTACATTTTAGGAACTGTTAATTCAGTAGCCTACTGCCTCTGCTTATTTGATCTTAATTAATTATTCTAGTTCTATAATCTAAACCCTTTTTAAAATGTTTAATTAAAACACAATCATCCTTTTAGTTACTTTTTCCTTTCTGCAACTCACATTTGTTGTCATTATCCATAATTTTACATCCAATTTTATTCATCAATTCACTTATAAGAATTCAATCTTTTGACCTTGTTTTTTTTTCTCTTATTCTTTCTCAGACGAAAATGTTAATATCGTCTTCCCTTAAACACTGATCTACTTTCAAACCCACATTATTACCAGAAATGTGTCACTATCACATTTTCAAACACTTTCTTAGTGGGCATTTACATGTTAAATGTTAAATGGTCCTGCTGACCACAATTTAAACACTCTCCATCTGCTCTAACTTACTGCACACCCTTGAAGCAGAGTGTTCCATTGAGGAATGCAAACAGAGCCACTGATAAGCAGTGCTCCATATTCTTTTACAGTCCACCAATGGCAGATACAACAATAGCCGAATCATCATTATTACTGGCACAACATACATTATTGATTTCCGGAATCTTTGGACATAGCTGTCTTTACATTTTACTAATTTGCTATTATCATCAACACTGATTACAGAACAAGTGCATATCTAACATCCAAAAAGCCGGGCTGAATAAGAAGACACTGGTCCTGTACTCTCGACCTTGATCGAACCCTCAGTCACTCCTCAGATATTAAATACAGACATTGTCTGCAATCATAAACACCAGGATATGCATTCGTTTTTTATAAAACTATAATTTCCAATTCCTTTCATAATAAACGAAGATGGATGGTAAATCCATTCCTTTCACTACCCCCATTAGACCCTTTAGGTTCAAAACACAATGATTGTCAAACTAAAACTAAACCTAATTTCAATCTTTATTTGACCATTAAAAATATAGAATTGTTCCCCATACTGCATACTGCATTCTTCATGTCATGTTAATCCCTGTCAATCATACAATGCCTTATTTTATTCTAAAACTGACTTTTCATACCATTTAAACAGTTAATTTGACTTCCATAAATTCTGTCAGACATTTTATTTTCATCACATATAGTTTTCTACTATATTTCTTCTTAATCTTCCCCTACATGCCATTTCTTTCTGTATCCTCTCCTTTCTTTTCTCAAACATGCCAGTTCCTTCATTATCTAACCAGTACATGATTGTTTGCACAATCCCCACACAAACATATCTCACACACCAACCGTCTTGTTTTTCCCTTTTCCCTCTTCCACCAAGTCTACACTTACAGTTTCACTCTATATTTATATCACTCTATCACTCTATTTCACAGAGACAGCCTTATTTTATGCTTGCTACTTCAATCCATATCGTATAAATTTAAGTTCTTAAGACATCTAATGTCATGCATCAATTTACTGGATGAAGAAGTAAAAACATTATTTCTCCTGGCAGTTCGACATTTTATCTTCAAGCCAACATTTCATTATCTGTTCACATTTTTACACACATGTTGAACGCAGACACTTTTATTTCTCACTGCCCTGTTCAACTGTTCCCCGCACCACCTTTAATCTTGTGGCGCTCAATATCATACATTTCTGCCCTTAATTTTATCTCATTTGACAAAACACCGGTGTACCAAATTTCGCAAGCTTGCTTGTGAGACATCCCCATACTGCTGCTTCTCTGTTCTCTGTGGATTTCTCTTCAACGCGCGTTTTCTTTAGTCTGTTAGGCGTCCCCAACAAACCCGATTCTTTTCTTTTAACCCAAATCGGTCGGGTTGCACTATTAGTGCCCTCCTAACTATGGTTTACCAAAAAATCTGTTACGATTGTTCTGGTTCCCCCTAATTAGCCTCAGCACCTAAAAACAAATTGCTCCGTGCTGGAACAACTCATTTTCAGGTTACCTATCTGTTTGAAATCTCTTGATCTGTCACAGTTCTCAATTAATCCCAGATTATTTATCTGCTTGAAATTTCTTGATCTGTCACAGACCTCAATTAATCTCAGATTATTTTCCCTCGTATCTGTTTGAAATTTCTTGATCTATATATAGATCTCAATTAATCTCAGATTACGTACCACAGAAACAGCCCTCAGCCAGTATGGTTCAGTTTCACTCTTTGAAAAATATTTTAGCCCAAAAGAAAAATATTTTAGCCGTCTCTTACCAGAGATGTCTTGAGTTGCCACGGGTTCGTTTTCATCTGATTCCAGTGGAGCTTCTCCTGGCCCTGATAGCGGTCGGCCCCTCTCTCTGAAACTTACGAGGTAGAGCTGGAACTGCTCAGTCCAGGTGGCCAAACACCGTCCGCTCTCAGGTCCAGGAGGCACTGCCAAGGAATCCCACTCTGACACCAAATGTTGTGGCAAAAACTTCTGTTAAACACCATCACTGCGTAAGAGACACTCAGAGTCAAATTAATAAAAAGAGAAATGTTTATTCTTGCAAGAAGGCCCAGTCGCCATCACAGCCGTTACATTCTGTGAAGTGAGTGGCGCGCACCAGGAAGACATGAGACAGCTTTTATACTCTTTTCAAGGTTCCTTCTCACCCGCTGTACTTTTCCACCCAGATAAGGCCCCCACTTCTGTTCAGTTTTTCTTAAGGACACAAACTGGTACTGGAATAAACTAGCCAAACCTGACCATTCCTAAGGTCAAGATGTCCTGTCCCATATATTCCTGAAACGTCACGCACAAGCACGTACACACATATACTTTTACACATTGAATAGATTAGGAATAAATGACTATTAAAATTTCTACAACACGCTTCTGGAACAAGAACAAATGTGGGCGTGGTTTGATGGTGATTGGATGGTTGTTTGCTATTGGTGGATCTCAGAGACGGAGCACTTTTAGGCCACGCCCACACCGGGGGGGAAACAATCCAACAGTCTCCATTGACTTTGTATTGTGTGAAGCTGCCTTCTATTTACTAGTGATGAAATGTTTACTGCACACGAGTGTATTTTTAGTGTCAGGATCCCACAATTTACCCATTCTTCCAGCTGATGCCTCACTCTTTTTATTGCCTGTGTCCACTTAGGTCTCCTTAAACGCTCGGTTTTTGGGGTCGACAGCTGATAAAAACGTAGTTTTTTTTTTTCAACTTGTTTGCTGTACACCCTGTCACAAAGAAGCTTTCAGGCATTTTATTTTTTGTTATAAGTCAGAAAAGACAAGGAAGCAGCTTCACACAATACAAAGTCAATGGAGACAGTTGCATTGTTTTTGAGAGTTTTCACTCCATGTGAGTGACAGGTTATTGCCCGCCCTCGTCATCAGAGAAGAAATGTGCAGGATAACTTTGTATAATTCATTAAGAACGTGATTTTTTATGTGCTTAATTCTTTGTTAATCCATTAGAACGTTGTTGGTTTCATGCGGAGTAATTCACTGTCTGAGTCTGGTTTAGGCCTCAGGTTGTCGGGACTTCGCTAGGCGTATCAGGTAACTCAAGCCCTCCTCGAGCTTCTAGAAGTTCACCAGAATTCCCTAGTGTATCGCTTCCTAGGGTATACTGTGATTTCAGTACGCCTCTCTTCCAGCTTTTAAAGGGTGAATCGTTCATTTGCATCATAAAGTGATCTTCCTCTATGATTGTGATCTGTCCTCAAAGTGCATCTGCTTATAGTGACTGACATTCAAGTCATCAGTTAATAAAAATGATCCTCTGCACTTCCATAAGCTGTTCCATATGCATGAAGGCCGTTTCATTTAAGTGCAGTCCATTGCATATGAAGTGCTCATAGTGCTTTCCATCATAAAAGTGCATCTGTCCATCATAAAAGTGCATTCTGTCATCTCATAAAAGTGCATCTACCATCTATCATTATATAAAGTGCATCTACCATATAAAAGTGCTATCTAAGCTCATCCATATAAAGTGCATCTATCCATATAAAAGTGCCTATCTAAAAGCTCTATCATAAAAGTGCTCATCTTAGTGCTATCCATATAAAGTGCCTCTATCCATCATGAAAGTGCATCTATCCATCATATAAAGTGCATCTATCCTCTAAGTGCATAAAAAGTGCATCTATCCATGCATAAATAAGTGCATCTATCCATCATAAAAGTGCATCTATCCATCATAAAAGTGCATCATTAAAAGTGCTCTATCCATATAAAAGTGCATCTATCCATATAAAAGTGCCTCTATCCATCATAAAAGTGCATCTATCCATCATAAAGTGCATCTATCCATCATAAAAGTGCATCTATCCATATAAAAGTGCATCTATCCATCATGAGTGATAATCAGCTCTTTCCATCATAAAAGTGCATCTATCCATCATAAAAGTGCATCTATCCATGATAAAGTGCCTCTATCCATGATAAAAGTGCCTCTATCCATCATAAAAGTGCATCTATCCATCATAAAGTGCATCTATCCATCATGAAAGTGCATCTATCCATCATAAAAGTGCATCTATCCATCATAAAAGTGCATCTATCCATCATAAAAGTGCATCTATCCATTATAAAAGTGCTTATCCATCATAAAGTGCTCTATCCTATGATTATATAAAGTGCTCTATCCATCATAAAAGTGCTCTATCCATGATAAAAGTGCATCTATCCATGATAAAAGTGCCTCTATCCATCATAAAAGTGCATCTATCCATCATAAAAGTGCCTCTATCCATCATGAAAGTGCATCTATCCATCATAAAAGTGCATCTATCCATCATGAAAGTGCATCTATCCATCATAAAGTGCATCTTCCATCATAAAAGTGCATCTATTCCATCATAAAAGTGCATCTATCCATCATAAAGTGCTCTATCCATGATAAAAGTGCCTTATCCATCATAAAAGTGCATCTATCCATCATAAAAGTGCATCTATCCATCATAAAGTGCATCTATCCATCATAAAAGTGCCTCTATCCATCATGAAAAGTGCATCTATCCATCATAAATGTGCCTCTATCCATTATAAAAGTGCCTCTATCCATCATAAAGTGCTCTATCCATGATAAAAGTGCTCTATCTCATGAAAGTGCATCTATCCTCATAAATGTGCCTCTATCCATATTTAAAGTGCCTCTATCCATCATAAATGTGCCTCTATCCATGATAAAGTGCTCTATCCATCATAAAAGTGCATCTATCCATCATAAAAGTGCATCTATCCATGATAAAAGTGCTCTATCCATCATAAAAGTGCTCTATCCATCATAAAAGTGCATCTATCCATCATAAAAGTGCTCTATCCATCATAAAAGTGTGACCTCTATCCATCATAAAAGTGCATCTATCATCTAAAAGTGCATCTATCCATCATGAAGTGATCTATCCATCATGAAAGTGCCTCTATCCATCATAAAAGTGCATCTATCCATCATGAAAGTGCATCTATCCATCATAAAAGTGATCTATCCATCATAAAGTGCATCTATCCATCATGAAAGTGCCTCTATCCATCATAAAAGTGCATCTATCCATCATGAAAGTGCATCTATCCATCATAAAAGTGCATCTATCCATCATAAAAGTGCATCTATCCATCATAAAAGTGCATCTATCCATCATAAAAGTGCATCTATTCCATCATAAAAGTGAATCTTTCCATCATAAATGTGCCTCTATCCATGATAAAAGTGCATCTATCCATCATAAAAGTGCATCTATCCATCATAAAAGTGCATCTATTCCATCATAAAAGTGAATCTTTCCATCATAAAAGTGCATCTATCCATCATAAAAGTGCATCTATCCATCATAAAGTGCTGCACATGGCTCTGGCGGGTTAATAAAGGCCTTCTGAAACGAAGCGATGAGTTTGTGTAAGAAAAATATCCATATTTAACGTGTTACAAAGTAAAATTCTAGCTTCTGGCCAAACGCAGTCTCTACTTGTGCCTAAAGCGTAACTTATGCAACTCATGACGTCAGAAGTAGCGTTAGAGCGTCATGGCGTAGCGTAAATATCAGCAGTACGTCACATTACTCGCATAAGTTGCGCTTTAGACTTAAGTGGAATCTGTTTGGCCAGAAGCTAGTTATTTACTTTGTGTAAGAAAAATATCCATATTTAGAACTGTATAAACGCATTGCTTCAGAAGGCCTTTATTAACCCCCCGGAGCTGTGTGGAGCACTGTATGATGGATAGATGCACTGCCATTATAAAGCTTGGAAGAGCCAGGATATTTTTTAATATAACTCTGATTGTGTTTGGCTCAAAGAAGAATGTCATATACATCTAGTATGGCTTGAGGGCGAGTAAATCATTTTTGGGTGAACTATCCCTTTAAGCATTAGGTGTAACCAGTTCCTCCTAATCTGTGTGTGTGTGTGTGCGTGTCAGGTGTTTCTCCAGGAACTGGCAGGTGATGGATTATGGGATGTGTGATCTGATGGACCTGTTGGCTGAGATTCCGGACACGACCATCACAGTCACTCAGCAGGACTGTGACACACTCATCTCTGTTCCCAAAAGAGGTGAAACTGCTGCAAATGCATGAATCCCTGACACCACGACTTAACTAGATGCAGGATTAACTGCCCACACCCTCACCAAGACCCTCACACCCACAAATAAATATTGTTTTCAGTGTTCCAATGTTGCGAATTTAACTTAAAAGGGTGGTGGATTATGATGTCACTTGTCTAACTCTAGTTAGTGTGTAATGTTGCTGTTTGAGCATAAACAACATCTGCAAAGTTACAACGCTCAAAGTTCAAAGCAAATGGAGATATTTTCTTTTAAAGAAATTCCTTTTTAAGGACTACAACAAACGACTAATAGCGACTACACGACATTCCTCCCCGGTTAGTGACATCATGAACCATAAAATTTGCATAAACCCCGCCCCCGGGAATGCAATTTATAGATTATCAAGACAAAAAATGCTAATCAATGACTAGAAGATAACTACACATAAGCTACATAAATTTAACTAACCATCAGACTACTTGAGTCTCTCCATCATTGTCTGAATTCGGTTTGAACATAAAAGGCTAAAAGTGTTTGAAATGTTCAGTGTGTCTGTGTGAGATAAAAGGACACAAGCTCTTGTAGCTCGCCCCCTGTGACTGGAGCAGAAGCTCATTTGCATTTAAAGGGACAGACACAAAAACGGTGCGTTTTTGCTCATCCTCAAAAGGGGACAATTTTAACATGCTATATCAAATATCTGTGGGTTTTATTTTGAGCTAAAACTTCACATATACAAACTGGGGACATCAGAGACTTATTTTACATATTGTGAAAAGTGCATTAAACCACTCCTTTAAGCACAAAATTGGAATATCGCATAAACATTTGCGAATAAAGCTCAAAATCATCACATCCTGGGAAATTGGGGCAAATTATCAGTAATAAAACGAATTATTAAACTACGCCTCTGCAGGGATTTAACCAAATCATTCTGATCACACACTTCGACTCCGGCGTTTCAGAAACACCAAACCAACATTTGAGATGCTGCGATGCCATTGGTCCACTGGTTACTCCAGTTATCCAATCACAGCCTGAGGCAAATCAAGTAGGAATGCTAACGATTAATCTGATCGATTAATTGTCAATAACAAGTAATTTGATATAACATCGATTTCTAATAAACATGGTTTCTGCTCAACCACGAAACAGAAAGCAGACACAAGGAAAAATGAAGCGAGTGCGATGGAGTTATGTTCCGGACCGTTTTATGTTCAAAGGCGATAATGTCAATTACAAACATTGCGACTGTTAAAATCACAGACTGTAAAAAATATGGACGTTGTGTCCGTAGCGTCACCTGTAGTGTTTCTGAAGAGCATTTTTGAGGCCCAAAGTGGGCGGAGCCGGCCGTCGCCATCTTGGCAGCACGTCACTCCCGGATTAGTCTCGTGTAGCCAGACCTTCAGACTGACGGCTGAAGGTCTGGAATTCATAGCAGCTTTCTTTGGCCAAGGCCCGCCCATAAGGCCGTTTGACCGACATGTCAAACAACCAATTACAGTTCGTTTCGTTCAGCGTCACGTATCGGAGCGTGGAAATGTCCCCACAACAACAGACCGGCGTGCATTAAGTCAGTCAGCATAGAAAATCAAAGAAGGAGAAGAAAACAAGCAGTAAGTCATTGCTGATTACGTTTACTGATTACTACATTTACTACGTTTAGCTGATCTTGATAAATGCTCGTTGTCACTCATGTAAACACAACAGTTTTTCTACCGCAATCACACGTCTGCGCTTTGTTTCCCGGCGAACCGAAAATAAACGCGACACTCGCGCCCCCCGGAAATCCGATGAAATTCAACCAATCAGATGACGACTTCGACATTCCTGAAGTGTTTCCAGTTAAGTGTACCATATGCATCAGACGTTTAGCCAACGTTCCGTGGGCGTGACGTCTGAGGCTGAGGCTACTCCCGGATAAACGAACATGTGCAGCGAGGCGGATTAGCTGATTAGCAATCCACCTGTCACTCAAGTGGCCACGCCCATGAACTTTAAGGCTTAATATCATTTAAACGGATTAGTTATAAATAAATTCACCCTAAAATTAGCTATATATAGACCAAAACCACTTTTTGTACCAGACTGTAAACATGTTTTTTTTCTGCTGTAAAGTTGTGCATTTTAACCTGCGGGTCTATGGGAGTGACTCTCTTCTGCAGCCGCTCTCTAGTGGCCAGTCGATGAACTGCAGTTTAAGCCTCTTCCATGTTGGTTTCGAGAGACCGGAAGGTTGTCACTTAGGCTGCATTTACACTGCAGGTCTTGATGGCCAAATCCGATTTTCTGACTTTATCAGATTTTTTTGACGACCCGCTTACATCATCTTTTAAAAGTGACCCGTATCCGATTTTTGCATTTACACTATACACTGGTGAAACTACCAGATGTAGACGTTCTGACCCGGAAAAGGAAGTAAAACAGCACGAAATGCAACGGATGCAGATGCGAATAAAATTATCCAGTGTTTTGCTTTCGTTTTGTATATTTGTTTTTTAAGCTTTGTATCTTATGGTGGCACTGTAGCCACGAGCGCTTAAAACCGCGCCTCCCCATATCTGGGAAATGTCTTCAAACACGGATTTATTTCTGTAACAACCCTGCATTTTTGCCCGCACTGTCTCTTCACCCCAAACACTTAAAAGCCTCCGCATTGCTCCACTGTGTGTATCCTTCTCCCTCGCGCCTAAAATAAGAATGTGATCGCGCAGTTGTGGTGTCCCCTGAGTTGACGTCACTTTTTTAATGACGTACGACTCGCATTTACTGGGGAATATCCGATTTGTCTGCTTACATGGCACACGCAAATGCACATATCCGATTCATATCCGATTTATTACCACATATGAGTGAGGCCTGGATCCCATCTGAGAAAATCGGAATCCATGCGTTTTTTTCCTGCTTACACGTTCATGGGTCATATCCGATCTGTGCCACATGAGAGGACAAAAATCGGATTTGGGTCACTTGAACCATGCAGTGTAAATGGGGCCTTAGTTAAAATAAATACTGATTACTATGCTTAATCGCATCAATTTGATCAACGTATTGTTTACATAAGGGAAACTTTAATCACAATGACATCTAAATCTCATTATAACTGCATTATGAGGGTTCGTGTAACAGTAGTGCTGTCGTCTGGTCCCTCAGAACGGACACCAGAAGAAGTGGAACGCACACGGCAGTTTGGGAAGGAGGTTGTGGACCTTCTGAGACATCAGCCTCATTTCCGGATGCCCTTCAGCAAGTTCATCCCCACGTATCACCACCACTTCGGGCGCCAGTGCAAGCTCTCCTACTACGGCTTCACTAAACTCGTGGAGCTGTTCGAGGCCATTCCTGACATTCTTCTGGTGGGTATATCCGCAGATGTGAAGGTGCTCGATGTAGGGCTGCACGATTAATCACAATTTACATACAATCGCAATGAAACCGATTTGGCTTATCGCGATTATTTTGTATGCAGTTTGTGATTTGATGATCGGCTCAGTAAACGCTGCTCACTCTGAAGTCACTGAGTTTGAGTCTCTTATAACATACATTTGAAAAGGCAAACATGAGAAGCATTTATGAACCTCTTGTCTGACAGAAGACAACATTTAATAACATGCTTTTACTCCAAACTCACTTCATAACAACAGTTGAGCTCCTCCTCCTGAGATCATGTGCTTCTGACGCAGAATAAGGCAGTCGTGTGTTTATTACTCATGTTTAATCAAAGCGTTTCAATCTTCTGTTTATTCAGCTACAGCGATTTCCTGGAATGGTGTTATCTTCTTCTGCGGGTCACATTTGGCTGTGTGTGTGTGTGACAGCTCTGGTGTTCAGATGGATATGTGTTTTGTGTGTGTGTGTGAGACGCCCTCTGGTGTTCAGATGGATGTGTGTGTGTGTGACACCACTGGTGTTCAGATGTGTGTGTGTGACAGATGGTGTGTGTGTTCAGATGGTGCTCTGCTCTGCACCGCTGGACTGACAAACTGTGCATAAAATAATCGCAGACTTGGCCAAATTGTGTGGTTTAATTGCGATTAATTGTGCAGCTCGAGTGCTAGAGAGGTCGGCGGGAGTCTTTGACTTATTGTGTTTCTTCTCTCTCTCTCTCTCTCTCTCTCTCTCTCTGTGTCTCTCTCTCTCTCTCTCTCTCTCTCTCTCTCAGGTGTTGGAGTGTGGCGAGGAGCGTCTGCTAGCGCTGACGGAGGTGGAGCGTGTGAAAGCATTAGCAGCTCAGCTGGTGAAGCTGCTTCGAGCTCAGAGAGACTCAGGACTGCCTGTTAATCAGCTTCTGTGCGAATACAACAAGACGTTCGGCTACAGCCTCCGCCTGCAGGACTACGACTCCGGCACGCTGCCCGTCCTGCTCCACAAACTCAGCCATGTAGTGAAGGTAGACGGGCAAGGCCTCTAATATGGAGTTAATATTGTGCCATAATTAAACAAACAAACCAGCATTTTCTAAAACTCGATCTGCTTTGCAAAGGAAAACTCGACTCGCAAACAAACAGAAAGCAATGTGCAAGTTCAAAGGTCAATTTGAGCAAAAATGCAGTGGGGTAACAAATATGTGTTTTACAAATATAAATAAATGAGCCTAGATAATATTTCACAAATTAAAACAAACCATCCTACAAATTGCATGTAACCTTTGAACAAATACCAAATCTAATGCATACAAATGCATATCTGTCTGTTATGATTGTGAGACACTTGGCTTTTTGAAATCTCTCGGCTCGATTTTCTAACAAATGTGTCCAGGCACATATGATGGCAGAGCTTTCAGCTTATAGATTCCTCTATCCTAGAGAGAGTGAAGTGCTATTAAGTGCTAATGTGGATTTCTGTCTAGATATGTAATAAACATTTAGCAAAAGAATACTTCACCTGTTCACCGCTCATTTTCCTCAGCTGTAGGCAAAGGCAAGCACGCGTTTCAAATCAGTGCTTCTCCCGGGAGACTAGCGCTAAATTAACCCCCTAGCTTAGCGCCATCTACTGTTTTAGAAGAGGAAGTTGCTCAACTGCATTTGTGAGAAAATCGAGCCGAGAGATCTCATAAAAAGCCAAGTGTCTCACAATCATAACAGACAGATATGCATTCGTATGCACTGGATTTGGAATTTGTTCAAAGGTTACATGCAGTTTGTAGGATGGTTTGTATTTATTTGTGAAAAATTATTTGGGCTCATTTATTTATATTTGCAAAACACAATGCATATGTTACTCCACTGCATTTTCGCTCAAATTGATCTTTTCACTTGAACATTGCTTTTCCTTTGCAAAGCAGATCGAGTTTGTTTGCAAAATGCTGGATTTGTTTGTTTAATTATGGCAAATAATAACTCTATAGAACTAGCTTTTCCAGAAAGTTCAAATTCCAGTAACTAACTTTGTTTCGGCCTGATTGTGTTTAAAATGACATCACACCCGTTCGTTCTTTGACATCATCACCAGACGAGCTACTCTGAAACCAAACGCCATCTTGGAAGATTGTAGACGACACAGCTTTTAGTTTTTGATCTCTGTCCGTCTTTCTCTCCAGGTGGTGGATGCTCCTGAAGGGAAGGAGGTGCAGCTGATTAACAGGAAGTCCCTGCGTGCCTTGACGTCTCAGCTGCTGGCGCTGATGATGTCACTTCCTGAGGATCGTGAGCATCTCGCAGTGGAAGAGCTGAGGCAGCAGTACGAGTTTGCGTACTCCACGCCGCTCAACCCTGCGAGTACGGCTTCATCTCGCTCACCGAGCTCCTGAAGAGTCTGCCGTACCTTCTGCAGGTACGAGCGCCACAAGAGCTTTAGCCACGAGCTTTAGCCTAGCCAATGTGTGTCCTATACTTAATGTGCGGCAGACGAGTAGGCAAGCTTTGAGTTTCTGACTGCTAAAAGGAGCTTCTCATTCTTCTTGCCTCGGTCGGACTTGGCACTGCAGAGTGACGGATCACGTGACTCCTCTGACTTCACTCCTATTGGTTGTCGCTTCCAAAAGTCGCTCTTCATTTGCATAAAGTTAAACATATCTCGAATTTGTCGTGTTCATTGACATGAATGGTATGGTGTCGCTTGTAGTGTGATGTGTGTGCTCTTCCTCTCCAGCTCTCTGAGGATGAGGATGGAGACACTGAGGAGTGTGTGAGTTTGACGAGGCTGTACCAGTTTGCCCGCAGTGTCCGTGCGCTTCTGCACACCTATCATTATAACCAGATCTTCCTCTCCGAGTTCTGCGGCGCCTTCAGCAAATACACCGGCCGAGAGTTTCAGCCGCTGGCGTACGGATACAAGACTCTGGACGAGCTGCTGGCTGCCATACCTCAGGTTCCCTACACACACACACACTGACCTAAAATTATAATATGACGTGTTTGTTTGCTTTTATTGTATTTATATATTTGTTTTTGTAATTTAATTTTTGCCATGAAAATAGCCTTAGATGCTGAGATGGCATTAAATAAAACTATCTATCTATGTCTGTCTGTCAAATTCAAATGAGCTTTATTGGCATGACTTGTATCTTTACATGTTTTATATAAAATAGATATGTTTGTGCATATATTTATTCTGCTTGCGTTTTATAAATTTGGCCTAACATGAGAAAATATTCATAATAGATAGATGGAGAGATAGATAGATAGAGAATGCTCCCATAAATCCCTCATTGAACTTGATTCTCTATCATCTGTATTTCCACAGGTTGTCTGGATTAAAGGTCACGGTCACAAAAAGATCATAGTCCTGAAGAACGATATGAGAGGTATCGAATCTCTTATTTCCCTCTGTTTGTTGATGCAGGATGATGCATCCCTGGTGTTGCTCTGTGAATCATGTGATCATGTTTGTCAGAAGAGAAGACGTTAATAAATATGTAAGGGTTAATGCCCGACGAGGTGTCCATTGTCAGGTATTAATGGACGACGGCGAGGCGTGAACCGTCCGACATTAACCCGCTTATACCATGGTCACTTGCCAGATAAAACATTTTTAAAACATTAGTTTATATTTTAATTAGTTTTACATCGAAATTAAAGTTTTTACAAATAATAACTTGGATTCCTTGGTTACGCCTGGCGGTTTATTTAGCAACCGGAGATCAGAATCAAGTATTCACCCAGACCATGGTATAAAACCCAGATAATGATCAGAAGACGGTGTTTGTACACATGCCAGATGTGTCGCAATATACATCGCCATACAAAAATGCAAATTACTTTGTGAGAAAAAATTCAAGTTTTCAGATTTTAGTGTCAGTACTACATCACACTGCTGTATATAATGAATAATAATGCAATGGTGGATATTTGTGGTCCTGATAATACCAGATGTCTGATGTTACCAGTAAAAAGTGTCCTACATTTATTTTAAATATATCTAGTCAGTGAAAGAGTGCAGCATATTAGTCTAAAATAATTCAGTATTTTCAGAATCATGAATATTGTTATTCTGGTGTGTCTATTGTCCTGCGTTGGGTTTCAGCACAGAGTCCAAGACTATTCATTTACACACACAATGTAACATTTAAATTTAGCATTTTAATCAACAGTTAATTTATTGTTAGACTTTTACCATATGTCTTGGAGTATCGCGATATCATGTAGTGAGTTCAGTATCGTGATATGTATTGAATCGTGACATGAGGGCATCGTTACACCCCTTACTGTTTGTGATGGTGTGTGTTAAGTCAAGCTAAGTGTGTGTGTGTGTGTGTGTGTGTGTGTAGCTCGAGGCAGTCCATCGGCCACTTTAGACGATCCTCGTCCCGATGAAGAGAACCGATCCACCGACAGTCCCGCCAGCGGTAAATCCAGTTCATATTTATTATTATATAGCAGTTCCCACAATACACATCATTTTAAATCAGCTTTACAGAAAGTGCATGAGTCCACATACAGTTTCCTCTGATAACGGAACACTCTAAACTGTTATAAGTTATGCACTTCAAAACATGTACATGTACAAAATCAGTTAGCGAAAAACGTATTAAGTTTAAAATGTGTATACTTTAATGCAGAAACAATGAGCTCATTGAAGTAATGAATACTTTAACAAATGAAAAACATATTCTTTAGGATTGCCCAATCTTTAATGTTTTATATATATATATATATTACAGTGGCGGGCCGTGCATTTCACACCTAGGCCTTCTGTCCTACCTGAATTAATAACTTTTAATAGTGTAGCAGCACAAAAACTCTCTATAATTGTTGTTTTTATTTTGCACCGGCAGTTATAGGGTTAATGCGGTGAGTTCGGGAAAGGCCGGTAGAGAGACACGAGCACGTGAGTTCGGCTGGTGCGTTTGTGTACAGTTCTTGCGTTCCGAATCCGATTATAAGTTCAGAAACGGAGCCTCCCTTATCTTGTCGTTCAAGGGTTACAATAGTCCCTTTTCAGATGTTACAATAGTATGAATGTTTGAAAAAAAAATAAGTTTCGATCATAAATTTAAAAGAAAAATTAAGAAGAAAATCATATTCACCACGGGGAAAAAAGCATTATACTCACCAAAACCACTGATTAATTTTTACACTAAATCCATCCTCCTTTCTTTCCTCAAGAAGACTTAAATTACAGTTGTACAGGTTCTAACTGCATTTCAGTTCCAACAATAAATCGCTTTAGAGAGTGTCTGTTCATCAGAAGCAGTGGACCAGTGTTGGGAAAGTTCATTTTCTACATATACTAGTTCAAAGTTCAGTTCACAAATTTTAAAATGAACTAGTTCAGTTCATAGTTCATACTTCAAAAAATGAACTAGTTCATATTTCTTTTTTTCCATATATTGCTGCGAGCTTCTTTTTTTTTAATTATTGCCACAGCCCATATACAACCACAGACAGCAATTATTTTATCGACTGGCAAAGTTTGCACAGAAATGTAAGATTTTTCCCATCCTCGCCGACCTTGTCATAAAACTCGTTTAAATGATCATATGACGCCTCCTCGCTCGCTGCTTAGTCGACTACATGCTGCTTTTTGTTTTGATGACGCATGCGGCGGTGCGTGCGACACTGGTGGCTGATGTTGCCAGATTGGGTGTTTTTTGAACTGGCACCCTATTGAACGAAGTTAAACTGAGAGAGCGTGCGTTCACAGACACCAGAATGAACGCGTTCACAGTAACGTTCATCAGGCAGTAATTCAGTACGTTCAGTTCACGTTCGCCCAAAATATGAACGTGTTCATGAACGCGTTCAGGCACAACACTGCAGTGGACAGTCACCGCAAATGATGTGGCAGATGTGTACAGCTGACCCGTGCTCTCACACAGAGATTTGAACGAAATCAATGAGATCAGCGGGACTTTTGCCTTCAAAATCATTCGTGGCATAACTTACATTAGTCAGTTCTGTTTTTACCCGGAGAGATCGAATAGAGTTCCGTTGCGTTAAGCTCGGGTTGAATAAGGGACTTTTTCCGGTAGGTTTGAACCTGCTGGGGTCGAGGAGGGAAATAAACATTAATTTGTGGGTTGAAAAACTATTAAATCTACAGGAATATTTAGTTTACGCAGTTACAGATGCGGATAGTACCAGTAAAGTACGCGCTCTGAGCATCCAATCAAAGAACGAGAAAATGACGACGTTATTTAACGCCTGCTAGATGGCCCCGCTGCAGTCATAGCGAAATCTGATTGGCTGATTAAATCTGACTGATTATCTGATTGGTTAAAGCAACAGTTTCATTGCCATTCATTGTAAGCTACAGGCGCCCGCACTGTCGATTCTGAAGGCCTCCCGGCAGATTTATTTGGCCATGGCAACCCTAGATGTCTTACGGCGGAGTCTCTATCGTCATCACCGGCGGCCATCTTGTCACAGGCAGGGTTAATGTAAGGTGAGTTATCTGCACAAACACAAATACTCTTATCTCGCTGAAATCTGGACGGATTTACAAACGGTTTGGTTTCTTACTAATGTTATTAACGTGCCTATAATTAATACTATCCTATAATGGATGTTAACATAATTAATACATAATTATCCATAAGTGTGCAGTGTCATAACTACATTTGACGTTTATAACGAACCAACCTGTTTGAAAATCGGTAGAAAATTGAGCAAGTTATGGTTATTTAAAAAGTACATGCACCATAAACAGTGTTACGAGTGAGCGAGCAGCCTGTGACAAGATGGCCGCCAGGTGCTGACATCCACCCATAGACAGTATAAGAAATGGACAGAGCCGTCTCATTGGAACTCAGTTGAGACAGTTGAAGCCCATTTTTAATGATTTTTGAGCACTTCTGTTCCTGACGCGCAGACTCAAACCGACTCAAACTAAGCTTGATGACGTGAGCAACCCGTCTGACAGACGTAAATCTTCTAGTAGCTGTGCGTGAAAACTGCCAACGTTAATTGTGCAGAGACGGGAACTTGAGCAAAGAGTGCTCATACCGAATTATTTCCAATTCCCCAAAAACGTTGTTGAAATATTTTGTCCCGTTGCTTTTATGGACTCATTATCTATGGGCTTCTCCCTTGACGGGACGTCCCCTCGATTGCCTGTGAGCTTCTCCTCCTGTCTGTACGGTCACTTCTGTACAGCGCGACAGAGAGTCGAGTGGTTATGACGCAGTCGTTAGCCTATTCTTACAAAAACTGTTTCTTTTGGGCCATAATGTAACATAGAAGGTAATGGAGCCCTTTATACATCGTTGTTTCTTTAGAAATAAATAATGGACAAATGGAGTCTTTAAACGCCTCAGATGTAAAGTTATTCACCGTCAAAGTGACGCCAAAATGAATGGGAGTCAATGGAAATGCTAACGCAAGTGAAGTTCTGCTACAAGATGGCGGCACCCGGCCGGCTTCAACTTCCGGTCGATGGATTACCCGCTTGGGTCCACCACCATTGGCCAACAGCGCGGACGAGACATCTATGATGGCAACGCATGATGGGCTGAAATATGATTGGATAAAAGCTCTAACATAAAAACACTACTGGAAGCAGTGCAACCAAGAGAAAAGCTATGAAATTAAGAGAATGAACTATTGTGAATAATTTAATACTCATTCATGGAAAAAATATATTAAAGTGCAAGTCAGTGATTCTGATAGTGTTTAGGCCAGCAGAGAAGGCCTTGCTGGCCCTGACAGCCCACCACTGAGATATATATATATATATATATACTTTATTTTTATTCTTTATTTATTATTTTATTTTTTGTTTTTCTAAGTTTGTTTTAATTATCTTATACATATATGTTGTTAAATGTTTAATATGTATCTGACATGTAATAGCTGATATGGCAATAAACTCAAATACTTGTTAACAAATGATTGACATTTAGAAAAATGTAGCATTGGTGCATGTAGATTCAGAGCTTGCGTCATGAACATGCGCACATTAACCTGCGCTTCGCTAATCCGTGTGTGTGTGTGTGTGTGTCCGTCAGGTGAGCTGGAGCTGCTGTGTCTGGGTTCGGGATCTCCCGTGGATCTCCTGTGCGGCCCGGTCCCGTCGTGCCTGCCGTCTCCTCAGCTGCGGCCCGACCCGGTTCATCCCGGAGATCTGATGCGCTTCGACGCGGTTCACGACCGGCAGCCTCGACCGGCCAACGGTCTCCTCACAGCGGCAGACAACCAATCACGTGACCCGAAAGCTTGCGTTACGGACAGCCCTGGTCGACGGACGTCCCGAAACAAGGTCAAACTAGCGGCTAACTTCTCCTTCACATCCGCCCTGTCAGGCTAACGCTAAACGAGTCCCGCGACATCACGTTATCATGATGAGGCTCTGTGTCCTTCCCTTCGACTGTGTCTGTACAGAAGCATCATGTGACACAGATGATATTCTGTGAGAGGAAACAGTCGTTCTGTGTGGGGAATTTCTGTTTTCAAAACTTTTTTCTCTCATTTTGTGAACTCGTGTTCTCAAACCAGCTCCTTCCCGCGGGATTGGTCTTTCGTTACTACACATGCTAGTTCTCAACGTCTCATTTGAGCCTGAACTGCGCAGACCGCAGCGGATCTGACCTGTGAAATCATGACGCTTTCATCCAAACCTTCATTACGGTGAATCTGTGCCTTTGTTTGAGACGTTATTTGTGTTGTTTGAAGCACATGGGCTCCGTCGAACGAATGAACGGTGTAATTCGCTTTTTTGTTAAATCCGTTTCCGAGCGGGAGCCTGTTATTAAAGAGCCTTCCTCTCTTTAAACGCATTCACTAGTCAAAGCCGCCCTCGTCACATGACTCACGGAAGCCGAGTCGCTTAAGTTCAGATTGTGAATTAAGTCTTTAAATTCTTAAAGGTATGTTTAGTTTAAACGCCTCGTTTCAGATTCACGGTGTCACTGGCGTCCGGATGCGTCACAGCGGCCGAAGAGCGACACCCTCGTAATCATTAATCTGCAGTTTGTCGTTTTATTTTGGTCCGGAAGTTGCTTTGTACGTTATATGCACATCGTGCATAAACCCTTGTTTACGATGAGTAGCTGCAGTTTCCTGTTTTATGTGTTTTGGCAGAATGGTGCTAATCAGATGATGTTGCTCTGGAAATGCCAAGGTTGTTTTGGTGAACCTTGAGTTAGTCTTCGCTCTCTGGTGATTTGAGACCGGCTTTTACAATGGTTTGTATCAGACGCCCTCGGTCACGGTGAGGTTGGTCTGTGTCACTGTGTCACATGCTTTCGGCTGGAGAAAACCAACGAACCGAACGCTCAAGTGTTCTGCATCGTGAGCGTCGAACTGTGTTGATGTTCGACGCCACGTCTTCTTTGAAGGGTGTCTCTCTTAGGTCCTGACGTCTGTCCTTCCCTGAAACTGAGGTGAAGTCACGTGTCTTCAGAAGAGAAGCTGTCAGTGTTTATATGCATGTTTGCATAACGTTCACGTCTCGTGCTGTTGGAGAGGTGGAGATTTGGTTTATGCAGGAGTGTGTGTGTGTGTGTGTGTGTGTGTGTGTGCCTCTCCGTTCGTCAAGTGCCGTTTTAGTATTTGTTTATCCTCTCTCGAGTCCAGAAGCTCAGGTTTGTGACGTCAGCTGATCGTCCCTTCGGTTCATGTGCAGTGATGTGGAAGTTCAGGCTCGAGACGCTGGAGGTCTTGTATGATTTTAGTCTCCACCAGAAACTCTTGTTTTTTTTATTTTTATGTAATGACCAAATATTTTCTGTCATGTATAATAAATATCACAAGCATCATTTGGTGTCCTGCTTTCAGTCGAGGTTTGCTTCCTTTCTGACGTGTTTCTCACATTCAGCTGTTATAAATGTTTCTCATGTAAGAACTTTTGCTTCAAACAAGTGTTTTAGTATCATTGAAAGTTTATTAACAATTTGAATTTAGTTCCATTTTAGTTTCAGTTAGTTTATTTTGGTTTTATTTTGTCATTTTTAAGTTTTTTTTAATGTCTATACATGCCTATGAATTTGTTCCCCTCATTTTAGTAAATAATGACCGTGTTGAACTAATTTGTTCCCTAGCTTTGATTTTTACTAAAATGAGGTAATGAATTAATATATAAATTGTGCGCTCTATTTACTTAAAGTCCCCCTGTGGTGAAAATCCAGCTTTTAATATCATGTGTCTATGTGGTGTTTTTAATACGCTTTAAGACAAACATGTGTAAATTGAATAAGTCGACAGCATTGCTGAGTATTTTCTGCTTAAAACTGCAGTGAACCAAAGACAGTCTCAAAAACACGCTTTGAAATCGCTGGTGTTTCTGACGTCACAAACGACCTTGTAACCAATCAGATCAACGTGTGATCGTCAACCAGTGGATCTTGAGTGAGTGAGTGGAGGCGGGGCTCATTTGCATATTCATAGACCCTTGTATACTTAATGAGGTAAGGGTGTCGAGTTACATTCAAATATGAAGAATTTTTTTTTTCCAATGAACAAATCCTTAAATATTATTTTGGTGATCAAACATGAGACATTGCACATTATTTGAAACCTCACTCTCATAAGCAGTGTTGGAGGGTAATGCAAGTTATATAATTGGATTACTTTTTAAAGTAGCTAATTTTAAATGTATTAAGCACCTTTAATGATCCAATTGAACCATAGCAGAGAATGTCTAATAAGGGGAGAATTGGCACTGTCTGGTTACTTCCGGTTTCTGGACTGGCTGCAGTAACACTCTCTGTCCATGCGGGGGCGCTCTGCAAGTGCAGAATGAATGGGAGTCTATGGGGTTTCACCCCCCAGAAATCCACTTTTCTCAGGATATAATTTTTTGTCAAGTAATTTGAAAGTTGCATTCAAAAGGGAGGGCAAAGATAATACACTCTGATGAAAATTGCATTTTTAAGTTCACTTATCTGTCTAAAAACGTTCAAACATGTGATGACGTCACACAGTAGCAGAATGCTAGCGTGTTCCGGCCAACAACGGCCTAACCTGTAAGAAATCGAAAGGACATAAGTACTCGTTCATTCGACTTTTGGCCTATAATCTATATTGAACTTGCGGAATCAACAATAAAATCTACGTTTATTCAACGACAAGCAGGAGAAAGAGACACATTTAGCCGTTTAGCTCAATAGACTCCCATTCATTCTGCGCTCGCTCGCGATCACCTCCAGTGGAATTCGAATGGAACTGCAACCAAAGATGATACAACGGGGCTAATGGGAAGTGCCCAGGCTTTCTGTAGACGGGCTTTGACGATAGTAGGCGAGAATATCTTCAGTTAAACAGCAGCTGGTTAGTTTGAGCAGCGCCCTCTACTGTACAGGAGTGAACTTGCGTTTCCTTCAGCCTTTTCAATTCACTTTAGGTCTGTAAAGTCCTTAACATTTGCCAAAAGTACAACTTTTTTTGCTGTTGTTAAAAACAAACAAGCCAGCCAAGGTGAGGAACGTAAACTAAACTAATGCATTACTTTAACTCCTCCTAACACTGTTCATACACAGCTATTGATTTTTGCTCAATTACCTTATTTTTTAATTTCATGGTGAAAACAAGCTTCCATAAATGCATGACATCCAGTGAATGAAAAATAAAAACAAACTGAAAATCCAACACTAGTAAATGATGCATCTGTGCTGTGAACATCAGGCGTTTAATAAAGAAGCGACACAAACTGCTGAAAGAAACTTTATTTGCAGGATATTCACAAGTGCCACTGATATCCTGCTTTATTCAGATTCAGATGATCTGACCTGCTTAAATATCACATTTCAAAAGGCAACAAATGCCTAAAACTCCAAACATAGTTTTTATATTAGTGTACATATCTGACGAGGTGCTGTTGACCCAGCTCTGTGTGCAAGAAGACATACAGAAATCCCTTAAACTTCAGAATCACATTCAAACCTTTAGGGAAGTGTTTGGAGAACATTAGGGGATAATGACTCATTATTGAGTGATCGATTTTTACAGGAGCGTTTGTGAAAACGGTCTAATATGCTTTGGACTGAGACACACGTCTTTAAAAACTCATAATAGTGTTATTTAACAGTTTTGGTTGACAGTAATACTGTGGTGAGATTCTGTTGTGCTTGTGACCAATTATTCGTAACTCTAATGTTTGTTCACACCAACAACAATAACTATAACGATGAAAATTGTTCTTAATATAAAATAATGTTGTTATAGCTGTAGTGTGGAGAAACATATCCACAGCTAAAACTACTAGCCTAACTAAAATAAACGTAAAACATTATTCATTGTCTAACTAAAAACTACTGTTTCTTGTCTTTAATAAAGTAATCAAATGTAAATAATAATTCAATCTTAGATTAATCCTTAAAGTTTCAAAAGTTATTCAGTCAAAGACGAGTTTTTTAGTTTTGTTTAACATTATTAACTCTGACAGCGGCAGGAATATTAGGTTGCTGTCACTTTAAGAGCGAAGGCACGGATCTAATATACTGATACACATGCACTGTTCACTCCAGCCATATCACCTGTGTTTACAAGCATACTCGCATATTTTGTCATAATTTGTGTATTTGTCCATTCAGGCATAAGATGACGTGAAGCGAAGCTCGTGTCAGTATCCGGCTTTCTGAGCGCACTAAACTTCCAGCGCAGCGATTAGGTTTCTTTTCGCTTAAATATTTTAATTGTCGAGGCTTAAACTGTCATGACGACGCAGCGCTGGCTCGTCAACTGTCCCGAGCGTCGTTTAACGTTCACAACATTGTTAGAATTCATAAAAATGTTACTGGCCAACTCGCGACACTGATTTTTCCTCTCCTTTGGCGCTTGGCAAGTGTGAATGTCAGGCGTTGAACAGAACGATATTGCGTTAGTGTGGACACTAATATAGTACTCATTATAGTTATCGTTGTTGGTGTGAACGGGTCTTTATAGTTGGGCTAATGACTGTTTCTGGTGTATTATGGGATGTCCACGCGCTGCTCTTCGGTTCCTCCTGACTGGAACGATTCGCTTGTGACGGAGTAACTGAGTTTTACATGCTGCAGATCAGTCTTTCACTGCTCCAGTGAACACATCCAAACTCATTAACATATTCATCAAATTGAGTGGTTCTGTCTGTGCGCTGGTCACATGACGCTGCCGTGAGCTGGTCACATGACGCTGCACTGAGTGGCGCCACAGCAGTCTTTAATGAGCGCCGCGCTGCTCCGGCTGAGGGACGGCTTGTTCGGCGGAGCTTCAGATGTTCGTGGTTTTGGAGATCCTGTGGTGGAAAGAGCCAATCAGAGCTGAGCAAAGACGGGTCACATGACTCTTTTCTGCGGATAGCTGTGTTCACGGTGTGTCAGAATTACCGTGATTACGACTTCACGTTCTTGTAAACGCCTCATAATGGTAACACTTTACAATAATGTTCATTAGTTAACATTAAATAATATATGAACTAACCGACCCCACCGACAACGCATAGTATTGCGTGCATCGGTGCGTCACGTATCAAAAACTAGGATGACACATTTGGCTACGCATCGATGCATAATGGCGGCCGAAGCGTAGTGATGCGTAGCCTTGCGCACGCGTATGCGTACCGATGCGTTGACTATGTAAGGGCCCTTAAAGTCACCATGAAATCTAAATGGACATTTTATTAATGGAATATAGTGCTTATCATTATTGTTTTAATAATCTTGCAGCTTCTCTTCTCTGATGATGAGGGCGGGGCTATAACCTGTCACTCACATGAGATCAGCCAATAGCAAACCACAACCATCCAATCAATTCCTCAGACACAATCAAGCCCCGCCCACATTTGTTCTTGTTCCAGAAGTGTTTCACTCGATATACGACACACTAGAGGAGAAGAGATTGGGGTGACTTCTTTCATGATGACTTTAAGAAAGGAAAATAAACATTACGTGAGAAATGAAAGCAAAAGATAGTGTGTGTGAGCGAGTGAACTCTTACTCTGTATTACACTGAGCTTCTGTCGCAGGAACTCGGCCATCTCTTTATCCTCCTCCTGCTCCCTGTTACACACACACAAACAAACATCACGTCTCACACACACACAAACAAACATCACGTCTCACACACACACAACACACACACACACACACACACACACACACACACACAACACACAGCACACAACAATCACGTCACACACAAACTCACGTCACACACAGACCAACCTCATGTCGCACACGTCTCACACACACACACACACACACACCACACACAGACCAACCTCATGTCGCACACGTCTCACACACACACACACACACACACACACACACACACAACCTCACACACACACAACACCACACACAGACAAACCTTCCAACACACAACACACCACACAGTCACTCATGTGCACAGCTCGCGCACACACACACACACACACACACAGACAAACCTCACGAACACACACACACACACGACAGACTCACGACACACACACACACACAGACAGACAACTCACGACACACACACCACTCACGACACACACACACACAGACAAACCTCACGACACACACACACACACACACAAACAAACCACACGTCACACACACACACACACACACATCACACTCAGAGTCTGGAGAAGTGTGTTTGACCACAAATGTGTCGCCAATAAAAGCTGTGATGTATTTAACTAAGTTAATGTGGTAACACTTTACAGCAGTAGCGTAGCAGAAAGGAGTTCTGGGTGTGCATAAGAAAAACTGGGTGTGCCACATTTATTGTCAGATTAATGTGCAATAAACCCTGAACACTAACTTTACAGAATAGATTGGGCTGATGTGTAAAACTATACTCAGGCTCGCCACATAACCATAATACTATATAAAATATAACTCAGGGCTCGACATTAAGCCTTTTCATGTGCTTGTCCTTTGAAGAAGGAAATCGGTCAATACACTTGTCCAAGTAAAAAAATTGCTTGCCCAGAAAAAACTGCAATAATAAAACAATATTCTCATCAGTGTTCAGTCAACTTTGACATATTTATATTTTAACCTTTTATAAAGAGCATTTTTCCTTAATTCTTTTTTAAATATATGCCTTATCTTTCATTTTAAATTCTTAAATTTGACCCAATATAAAAAAAGTTGAATAATAAAACACTATATGGCTGCTAACAATCAAATTAAATAATTGACAGTGAAAAAATACAACGGCATTTTTAATGTTATGAGATTGTTTTAAATATTTTTTTAATATAAAAATATGAAATATTGGAAAGAATGATACTTTTAAACGCGAAACTAAACCACCAATAGGTGGCGGCAGATCACCGTCTTAATGAGTGTGTCATTGAGCCGTTAATTTGGCTGAATATTTCAGGAATGCGGTTCTGTGTTCCGGCTAGATGCGCTGTGGTTCTGCTGTGATCTTTGGAACTTACATCAAAAACTTCAATAGTATGTATAAAATGACGTTACTTATGGAAGCAAATAAGAGACATAACTATTTGAAATTTAACAACCACTGAATACTTAGTTTTGAAATATTTTATTGTGAAAAACATTTATCTGAATTTAATTCCTCTTAATTCACCCCTTTGAAATTATTTTACTTTGGAAACCATGTATCTGAATTTATTTGTTTCGAATTTACCTCTGAAATTTAAATATGAAAATTCTTGATTTCCATTTTATAAACCTGAATTTCGATCAATATTTTTCAATACTCACAATTTCAGATACAAAAAAAAAAAAATCAACTTACAGAATTTCAGATAAAATAGATTCAGATCTACATACATAGTACATAAACAGCAAACTTATCAGAGCGCCTTTGTTTTCTCTAGAAGTCATCTTTACAGTTTAATATCGAGAATCGATCTGAATTTGACCAGTCGAGTTTGAGATCTGAATCTATTCCCTTATTCATCGTCTGGTGTCGTTTAAAGCCCTTTGAAGCTGCACTGAAACTGTCATTTGGACCTTGAACCGTTTGGGTCCCATTGAAGTCCATTATATGGAGAAAAATCCTGGAATGTTTTCAACAAAAAACAATTTCTTTTCGGCCATCTTTTAACCGTATACATACTGGGAACTATATTCTCAGAAGGCGAAGCACTGCTACTTGGGCGGAGTGAATTGCTCGCAGTGCCTGAGAAGCCCAGAGGAGCAGAGAGTTCGCTCGAAGAGTGTTGCGCTAATCACTCCGCCCAAGCAGTGCTTCGCCTTCTGAGAATATAGTTCCCAGTGTGTATACGGTTAAAAGATGCCTGTGTCTCATATGACCTTGTTATTTGTACACACTGTGACTATACAAATCACAACATATAAATAGGAAATGTTGGCATTATTTTGTCACTTATTGGGATTAGTATGCTAGCTGAAGCCATTTACTTCCAGTCTTTGTGCTAAGCTAGGCTAGCGGTGGGAGCGTCAGACAGAGTTACGGGACGCACGGAGATGAAAAGGGTGTGTGTGGACTTATTCCCCGTCTCCCCCAGAGTTAGATAAGATAAAGTCAGTGTGTTCCTTTTAATATGAGCTTCAAAAGACTTTTGACTTGGGGAACTATCATTGGTTTTCAAGTAATTTTCTAAAATTGAACCGTAACAGAAATTATTCTCGTTGGTTCAAAAAACACAATATCTAAAAGCCTTGCCACACAGAAGCTCGCCTGACCTGAGCCGCTCGACCTCTGCGTCCTCCACCAGGAAATCTCTCTTCTGCACCAGCTGATGAATCTCCACCAGCAGCCGCTCCTCTCTCTGACGCTGCTGCGAACTCTTCTCTGCGTCTGTGTGTTCAGGAGAGTGTGTGTTACATCATACATTACATCTGAAACATGCGGCAGGTTTGAGTCTGAATAGTAGAAATAATTCTGAGAATGTTTCACTGGTGAAAATATGCTCTGAGAATGTTTTGATAACGTTTAATTTATGAAACAAATATTTTTCAATGTTCCCTGAATGTTCAAAATGTACAGTTTTTTTTTTAAAGTCCCCCTGTGGGGATAATCCAGCTTTTATTGTTGTTTGTGTCTATGTGGTGTTTTTAATACGCTTTAAGACAAACGTGTAAATTCATAAGTCGACAGCATTGCTGAGTATTCTCTGCTTAAAACTGCAGTGAACCAAAGACAGTCTCAAAACACGCTTTGAAATCGCTGGTGTTTCTGACGTCACAAACGACCTTGTAACCAATCAGATCAACGTGTGATCGTCAACCAGTGGATCTCTGAGTGAGTGAGTGAGTGAGTGAGTGAGTGAGTGAGTGAGTGAGTGAGTGGAGGCGGGGCTCATTTGCATATTCATAGAAATATATTCATCGGAATATTTTTATATTCACATATACTAAATGAGGCAAGGGTGTAGAGTTACATTCAAGATATTTTAAGGCATGAAGATATGTTTTTTTTCAAGGAAATCAAGTTTTAAATGTAATTTTTGCTGAGTTTTAAGGGATAAAATGATTGATTACAGATGAGTTTAAATATTAGTATATTTTTTTTATTTTTGATTATACAAACATTAACGGAATATTCCATTTACAAACATTAAGGGAATGTTGCTTTTGAATGTTCTCCGAAACTAGTAGTAACATTTAATCAAGGTCAGTCGTTCCATGAACGATGTATAAATAATGTTTTGTGCGAAAGTTTTGAGAACATTATTAAAGATAGCGTTCATTAAAGTGACTGGAAGAAAGTTTGTTCATTACGTTGCTAGAATGTTCTCTGTCCGCTGGGTCTCGTTTGCTGGATTTGAATTTGTGCTTAATTGCAAAAATCATCAGAATAAAGTCTCATAAAAGTTTATACTAAGGTGTATTATCAGTAGTTTTGTGTACTGTAGTTGATGGACACGTTCTCTACAGTCACCTGGCACGGTCACGATCTTCCTCAGCTCTTGTTTCAGGCTCATAATGTCTTTGCAGAGCTGAACATCGTCCATCCTGAGAAGAACACGAGAGAACAGCTCAGATTCCAGAGGAAGGTGGAGGAGTGTCGTGTGGTTGTGTGTGCGTGTGGTGTGCGTGTGCGTGTGTGTGTGGTGTGTCGTTCGCATGCAGTGTGTGGTGTCCTGTGGTGTGTGTGTCAGATACTCGCATGAATCTGAGTGTGTGGATCAGATACTCACATGAATCTGAGTGTGTGTGATCAGATGCTCACATGAATCTGAGTGTGTGTGGATCAGATACTCGCATGAATCTGAGTGTGTGTGGATCAGATACTCACACGAATCTGAGTGTGTGTGTCAGATGCTCACATGAATCTGAGTGTGTGTGGATCAGATACTCACACGAATCTGAGTGTGTGTGTCAGATGCTCACATGAATCTGAGTGTGTGTGGATCAGATACTCACACGAATCTGAGTGTGTGTGTTCAGATGCTCACATGAATCTGAGTGTGTGTGGATCAGATACTCACACGAATCTGAGTGTGTGTGTCAGATGCTCGCATGAATCTGAGTGTGTGTGGATCAGATACTCACACGAATCTGAGTGTGTGTGTCAGATACTCACATGAATCTGAGTGTGTTGTGGATCAGATACTCACATGAATCTGAGGTGTGTGTGTCATACCTGAGCATGAATCTGAGTCTGTGTGTCAGGTATCAGATACTCGACATGAATCTGATCGTGATTGGGATCAGATACTCACACTGAATCTGAGTGTGTGTGGTCAGATACTCACACGAATCTGTGGAGTGTGTGTGTGTGATCAGATACTCACAGAATCTGAGTGTGTGGATCAGATACTCACACGAATCTGAGTGTGTGTGGGTCAGATACTCGCATGAATCTGAGTGTGTGTGTCAGATACTCACATGAATCTGAGTGTGTGGTGTCAGATACTCACATGAATCTGAGTGTGTGTGGATCAGATACTCACATGAATCTGAGTGTGTGTGATCAGATACTCACATGAATCTGAGTGTGTGGTAGTTCAGATACTCACATGAATCTGAGTGTGTGGTTCAGATACTCACATGAATCTGAGTGTGTGTGTGATCAGATACTCACATGAATCTGAGTGTGTGTGGATCAGATACTCACATGAATCTGAGTGTGTGTGGTTCAGATACTCACATGAATCTGAGTGTGTGGTTCAGATACTCACATGAATCTGAGTGTGTGGTTCAGATACTCACATGAATCTGAGTGTGTGTGGTCAGATACTCACATGAATCTGAGTGTGTGGATCAGATACTCACATGAATCTGAGTGTGTGGTTCAGATACTCACATGAATCTGAGTGTTTTGGTTCAGATACTCACATGAATCTGAGTGTGTGGTTCAGATACTCACATGAATCTGAGTGTGTGGTTCAGATACTCACATGAATCTGAGTGTGTGTGGATCAGATACTCACATGAATCTGAGTGTGTGGATCAGATACTCACATGAATCTGAGTGTGTGGTTCAGATACTCACATGAATCTGAGTGTTGTGGTTCAGATACTCACATGAATCTGAGTGTGTGGTTCAGATACTCACATGAATCTGAGTGTGTGGTTCAGATACTCACATGAATCTGAGTTGTGTGGATTCAGATACTCACATGAATCTGAGTGTGTGGATCAGATACTCACATGAATCTGAGTGTGTGGTTCAGATACTCACATGAATCTGAGTGTGTAGTTCAGATACTCACATGAATCTGAGTGTGTGGTTCAGATACTCACATGAATCTGAGTGTGTGGTTCAGATACTCACATGAATCTGATGTGTGTGGTTCAGATACTCGCATGAATCTGAGTGTGTGTGTCAGATACTCACACGAATCTGAGTGTGTGTGGATCAGATACTCGCATGAATCTGAGTGTGTGGATCAGATACTCACATGAATCTGAGTGTGTGTGTGTCAAATACTCACATGAATCTGAGTGTGTGTGGATCAGATACTCACATGAATCTGAGTGTGTGTGGATCAGATACTCACATGAATCTGAGTGTGTGGATCAGATACTCACATGAATCTGAGTGTGTGTGGATCAGATACTCACATGAATCTGAGTGTGTGTGGATCAGATACTCACATGAATCTGAGTGTGTGGTTCAGATACTCACATGAATCTGAGTGTGTGTGTCAGATACTCACATGAATCTGAGTGTGTGGTTCAGATACTCGCATGAATCTGAGTGTGTGTGGATCAGATACTCACATGAATCTGAGTGTGTGGATCAGATACTCACATGAATCTGAGTGTGTGGTTCAGATACTCACATGAATCTGAGTGTGTGTGTCAGATACTCACATGAATCTGAGTGTGTGGTTCAGATACTCACATGAATCTGAGTGTGTGGTTCAGATACTCACATGAATCTGAGTGTGTGTGTCAGATACTCACATGAATCTGAGTGTGTGGATCAGATACTCACATGAATCTGAGTGTGTGGTTCAGATACTCACACGAATCTGAGTGTGTGGTTCAGATACTCACATGAATCTGAGTGTGTGTGGTTCAGATACTCACATGAATCTGAGTGTGTGTGGATCAGATACTCGCATGAATCTGAGGTGTGTGTGTCAGATACTCACATGAATCTGAGTGTGTGTGTCAGATACTCACATGAATCTGAGTGTGTGTGGATAAGATACTCACATGAATCTGAGTGTGTGTGTGTCAAATACTCACATGAATCTGAGTGTGTGTGTGTGTCAAATACTCACATGAATCTGAGTGTGTGTGTCAGATACTCACATGAATCTGAGTGTGTGTGTGTCAAATACTCACATGAATCTGAGTGTGTGGATCAGATACTCACATGAATCTGAGTGTGTGTGGATCAGATACTCACATGAATCTGAGTGTGTGTGGATCAGATACTCACATGAATCTGAGTGTGTGGATCAGATACTCACATGAATCTGAGTGTGTGTGGATCAGATACTCACATGAATCTGAGTGTGTGTGGATCAGATACTCACATGAATCTGAGTGTGTGGTTCAGATACTCACATGAATCTGAGTTCGGACTCGCGTCTCACCAGAACCTCCCGCAGGCGTTGAATACGAGCCATTTCTGCCTCGATGTCGTCTGGAGACATGGAGCTTTCAGCCATCGACACGTCCATCTGGCCTAGAGCGCAAACAGATGGAGGGTGAGTGTGTGTGTGTGTGTGTGTGTGAGATACTAACTCAACCAGGCCCCGCCCCACCCCTTTATTCTGCAGAATTATTTAAATAAGGAATATTGTGACGTGTTCGTTCCCGCAAGAAACTCAAGAAGACTACAATGGAGACGTTTTAGGAGTCCAGAACATATGGACATATATAACACACTGACATATATATATATATATATATATTCTCTTATATAGAGAATAACTCAGAGCTTCTTCTTGCTCAAACAGCAATATTAAACATTTAAAGACAGATGAACATGGAAAAAGTCATCATACGACTCCTTTAACCCATAATAAATAATTTTGTTGGTATAAATTATTTAGGTTGATTCAGCAATATAAAGTAATATTTTACACTTTGTGATGAGCATTGATTTTATTACTTTCAGGTAACCATTTTTTTCAGTGTGTTTCTTTATGAGCTCAACAGATATACATCATTTGTATCCATGGACAGATATTATGTAAAAAAAAAAAAAAAATAAAGAGGCAGAACAAAATGGTGAAATTTTGCAAACATTATTTCCCAAGAGGCCTCAATACAGTAGAAATAATATTATATTTTCATGATAATATTAGTTGTCAATTTAAGAGTAAGCAGAAATAAAATGATTAATTATGCAAAAAATTGGAAATGCGCTATAATGAAATTTCTACCATATAGAACAATTTTGCCACTAAAAATTTATCAGCAGTTATTATACTTATTTACCAAGACAACAACAGATAAACTGAAGAGCTGGAGATGAAATGTAAGACATGCAATGAATGAAGAAATATATATATATATAATAGAATATATAAATAACATTTATGAAACTGCCATTTTATTCTAAAAATGCTCCACAAGTTCACGTGCTCATATAAGGTTGACAGACAGCTCGAGCTTGAGCTTAATAATAATTACTCAAATGACTAATAAAAGAACAGAAATATTATTAAATAAAATAAAATCTTGTGTTTAGAACTCTTTCGTTTAGAACTCTTTAGAACTGTGTTTTTCCATCAAAAGGATGTTATTAAACACAATTTGTAATCTTTTAGTATCATTGAGATTATAGATTTATTCATATTTTGATGTAATATTTTGCATTTTCATTCGTTTTTTCAAATTATTTTATTACGTCTATACAGTTTTTATTCATTTTTAATATTTGGCAACTAGCTGAAATAAGTTAAACTTTAAAATATTTAATTGGTTGTTTGTATATCCTATTTCAACATAAATGTTTATGGTTTTAGTTTGAATTAACTGTTATAATATTAAAAAGGGTCACAAATAGACAAACAACCGGGTGACCCTTAAAAACACGAGAGGTCATCAGTGATATTGAAAACTGTTTTTTTTTATAATAGAAATGAATAACAAAAAAAAAAATCATAACTGATAACATCAGCATAAATATCGTGTCTAACAACACTGCAATCATATCTAATATTAAACCTAATTTCGCACTGACAATAACATAATCAATAACAATATCAACAACTGAATAAAATAATATCTGATAGAAATGCTAATACACGTCTGATAATAATACTGAAATCATATCTATCTAATTAATAAGACTAACTAGTCTTACAGTACTATCGCATGGACAATAACACTAATGACAGTGAAACCATATCTTGATAATAAGACTAATATGATATCTGATAATAATAATAATAATAATAATAATAATATATAAATCTGAAGTCACCTTTGTCTCTGCTCCGGTTCGTCTCGCGCATCGCGCCGTATGTTTTCATCGTCCCGTCGCTGTCAGAAAGGGCTTTCTTTAGTTCCATGGTAAATGTTGATGTCCCAGATGTGGGATTTCACTGATTTCTTTGATTTCGTCTCTGTAATCACGCTGATATGCGCGCATCCAACAACATCCTGACAGAATAAAGCTCAGTGACGTCACCGTGATGAGGGATGCAGAGCGCATGCGCACAAGGGACGACGGGCTGACACAAAACACTGGCCAAATAACGCTACTCTGCATTAACATCGATACCAGTGGCATTATTAAACAGCATGATAAAATAAGCATACTAAGTGGCCTATAGTTAGTGTTAAAATAGGTTTTTTAAAGTATTTTGTCAACATGCGCTTAAAAGAAGGTCTACATTTGTTTCCTCTCCGTCTCAGCTGACAGAGAACGTTCTGAGCACTTTAGCTAACGTTCTGTCAAGGTTCTCTCAACGTTGAACAAACGTTCTTTCAGTAACATTAATAGAATGTTCGTTCAAAATATGTAGTCTTTATTAATGTAACGTTAGGACGAAAATGTAACGGTTTTTCCCCCCTAAAAAATGTTTCGCCTGGATGTTCATCTAATGTTTTTTTTATTTTAGAACGTTCAAATAAAATTTAAAAGTAACATTTCCATGTTTGAAAAATGATACAATGGAATGTTCCCTTAACGTTCGTAAAACTAAGAAAAAAACGTTATCAAAACATTTAAAAATGTAAATAAAAAAGGTGGAAACATCTTTTTTGACTGTATTAAAAAAATCACAACACTACATTTCTATATGATAGCATTCTTTAATGCACTGAGTATCAATCTTAAACATTACAGTAAAGAATAGTTCTGTACAGCATTTATTTTATTAAGTACTGTTGGTTAATATTTGACTAATGTTAATATATAAAACATTTACTGTACCAAACGTCCAACTTATTGCATTGAACAGTATACAAATGATTGATGTATTATAAAAAAGCCTGTTATTTTATAACTTTGTTTTATTGTTAACAATAATTCACATGAAACCGAATACACAATAATAATTCTTCCCATGTGTGATTCATTCATTTCAATTAAAAAAGATTATGAAGATATTCAGTTTGCTAAAAACAGTTTTCCATCCCATATGACAATATGTAAAACCTATTAAATACATTTTTAATAATTTTATTCCACTGAGTTTGCTGTAGATTAACAACTGATGTGCAAAACAAACAAAATCATAAGCATAAGAAATGAAAGATTATATTAAGGTACCTAGGCATATTCAAAGCATCAAATACAGAAGAAAGTCTAATGTCAATATGCTGCTGGTTGCAATAAAACCCATAATTAGGAAAAACCTCAGTGAACATACATTAATAATTATAACCTTTGGCCTTAAATAAATCCTGGAATAAATAAATTTACACAGATTAATCTTGCAAAATACTATTAAACCCCAGTCAGACACGCATACAAATAAATATTAGAATAACTAAATGTATGTACCGTGTGTGAATCAAAAAATGAAGACAAACAAAACTAACATTAAAAATAATACAATGAAGAAGATTGGTTTCATCAACAGAAACTCAAAATATGTTATCTGAACCACATAAAGTTTATTAAAAAAAACAGTGTACAAATTTTACAGTGTACAAATAAATATTAGTACTAAATTGATGTCCCAGGAATCGTGTTTGAATGATGGAATCAAAAAATGGAGACAAACAAAACGAATATATCAGGAAGAATTAAATATTAAAACTACCGTCTTTAAAAAAAAAAGTTTTTTTAAAAGGCAACCTCAAAAACCAGGAAAAAAGGATTTCTAAAGCTAGTTTGGACTGGTCACAAATAATCTCCATATGCTTCCAACGTTTTCTATTGTTTAAAGACTGTAAGATAACAGAACGAAGCTCCCTGAGTTTCATCCACGGCTGCTCTTCCCGGAGATTGGTGGTTCTGGTTTGCGCGGGCCGGCTCTGATCCAGTCCAGCGCTGGCGTGACGGTCCCGTCTCCGCTCCGCTGGGAGAAGCAGAGGAACCAGGCCCAGAGGAACACGCAGCAGCCGGAGAACATCGTGCGGAACAGCGCCGGGACCAGCGAGAAGTTCAGGAACTGTGAGCGTGAAGAGCACTGACATGAGAAGAAACACACACACACACACACACACACACACACACACACACACACACACACACACACACACACACACACACACACACACACACACACACACACACACACACACACACACACACACACACACACACACACACACACACACACACACACACACTGCCCTACTCTCAGAGGACAAGGGACAAGCCCACAATATTTGATATTCTCGATGCCGCTCTCCATTACCCAGTGTTCTGTTAGATGTTAGGATCAGTAACGCATTACAAGTAACTTGAGTTACGTAATCATTACTTTTTCAAGTAATTAGTAAAGTAACGCATTACTTTTAAATTTAAAGTTACTTTTTAAATAAGTAACACAAGTTACTTTGTTTTTCCATTTATTGGCTGACAGTCCCTATCTTGAAAGAAAACCATTTTAACAATACTAATAAGCAAAAATGACTTTATAGATAAACATCACATTTGTGTTTCATTTTTTTAACAATTTTTTTTGCTCAAGTAAGCGTGTTAAACTCCCGCATCCAATACTTCAAAACAGAATAGTAGAACAGCTGAAAGGTTTTTAACAGCGCCCTCTACTGTACAGATTATTCACTTCACTTCTGGTGTGAAAGGGTCTTTACATTTGCCAGAAATATAACTTTTTTTGTTGTCAGGTCACTCTTCCACTGAAACTAGACTCGCGTACGGACATGATTACGTATTTTCATGAATTTGGGGGCGGAGCTATCAAGATGGAGGTGTGAATCTATTGGCTAGGGACGTGTTTGTTTTGTCGATTTCAAATATCAACAACGTTTCTCAGAAATGGCTTACTGCACCTTTACATGAGAGAAAGTGATGTGAGTGTGATTTACCTGCATAAGCGGCCAGTACATGAGCCCGGTCTGCACAGAGAAACAAACACAGGTATGAGACTTTATCCTGCTGCCTTACAAATCTGACACTCCAGCAACACTACAGATCAGAATAAATCACACCTGCAGACTCACCTTGTACGTGTTGAGGAATTTCTCCTTCCAGTCCTGCAGGATCTCATCTCTGCCCTCCATGAAGCTCACACCTGCTCAATGACATCATCACAACACCTGTCAGTCACTCACCTGTGCTCACCTGTGTATGACGTCATCACTACATATCACGTCACACCTCACGTCATAACACCTGTCAGTCATTTACCTGTGCTCACCTGTGTATGACATCATCACTCACGTCATAACACCTGTCAGTCATTTACCTGTGCTCACCTGTGTATGACATCATCACTCACGTCATAACACCTGTCAGTCACTCACCTGTGCTCACCTGTGTATGACATCATCACTACACATCTCACGTCATAAGACCAGTCAGTCACTCACCTGTGCTCACCTGTGTATGACATCATCACTACACATCTCACGTCATAAGACCAGTCAGTCACTCACCTGTGCTCACCTGTGTATGACATCATCACTACACATCTCACGTCATAACACCTGTCAGTCACTCACCTGTGCTCACCTGTGTATGACATCATCACTACACATCTCACGTCATAAGACCAGTCAGTCACTCACCTGTGCTCACCTGTGTATGACATCATCACTACACATCTCACGTCATAACACCTGTCAGTCACTCACCTGTGCTCACCTGTGTATGACATCATCACTACACACCTCAGTCATAACACCTGTCACTCACCTGTGCTCACCTGTGTATGACATCATCACTACACAATCTCACGTCATAACACCTGTCACTCACCTGTGCTCACCTGTGTATGACATCATCACTACACATCTCACGTCATAACACCTGTCAGTCACTCACCTGTGCTCACCTGTGTATGACATCATCATACACACCCCACGTCATAACACCTGTCAGTCACTCACCTGTGCTCACCTGTGTATGACATCATCACTACAGATCTCACGTCATAAGACCAGTCAGTCACTCACCTGTGCTCACCTGTGTATGGACATCATCACTACACATCTCACGTCATAAGACCAGTCAGTCACTCACCTGTGCTCACCTGTGTATGACATCATCACTACACATCTCACGTCATAACACCTGTCAGTCACTCACCTGTGCTCACCTGTGTATGACATCATCACTACACATCTCACGTCATAAGACCAGTCAGTCACTCACCTGTGCTCACCTGTGTATGACATCATCACTACACATCTCACGTCATAACACCTGTCAGTCACTCACCTGTGCTCACCTGTGTATGACATCATCACTACACACCTCACGTCATAACACCTGTCACTCACCTGTGCTCACCTGTGTATGACATCATCACTACACATCTCACGTCATAACACCTGTCACTCACCTGTGCTCACCTGTGTATGACATCATCACTACACATCTCACGTCATAACACCTGTCAGTCACTCACCTGTGCTCACCTGTGTATGACATCATCACTACACACCCCACGTCATAACACCTGTCAGTCACTCACCTGTGCTCACCTGTGTATGACATCATCACTACACACCTCACGTCATAACACCTGTCAATCACTCACCTGTGCTCACCTGTGTATGACATCATCACTACACACCTCACGTCATAACACCTGTCAGTCACTCACCTGTGCTCACCTGTGTATGACATCATCACTACACACCTCACGTCATAACACCTGTCAATCACTCACCTGTGCTCACCTGTGTATGACATCATCACTCACGTCATAACACCTGTCAGTCACTCATCTGTGCTCACCTGTGTATGACATCATCCCTACAGATCACACGTCATAAGACCAGTCAGTCACTCACCTGTGCTCACCTGTGTATGACATCATCACTACACACTCACGTCATAACACCTGTCAGTCACTCACCTGTGCTCACCTGTGTATGACATCATCACTCACGTCATAACACCTGTCAGTCACTCATCTGTGCTCACCTGTGTATGACATCATCCCTACAGATCACACGTCATAAGACCAGTCAGTCACTCACCTGTGCTCACCTGTGTATGACATCATCACTACACATCTCACGTCATAAGACCAGTCAGTCACTCCCCTGTGCTCACCTGTGTATGACATCATCACTACACATCTCACGTCATAACACCTGTCAGTCACTCACCTGTGCTCACCTGTGTATGACATCATCACTACACATCTCACGTCATAAGACCAGTCAGTCACTCACCTGTGCTCACCTGTGTATGACATCATCACTACACATCTCACGTCATAACACCTGTCAGTCACTCACCTGTGCTCACCTGTGTATGACATCATCACTACACACCTCACGTCATAACACCTGTCACTCACCTGTGCTCACCTGTGTATGACATCATCACTACACATCTCACGTCATAACACCTGTCAGTCACTCACCTGTGCTCACCTGTGTATGACATCATCACTACACACCCCACGTCATAACACCTGTCAGTCACTCACCTGTGCTCACCTGTGTATGACATCATCACTCACGTCATAACACCTGTCAGTCACTCACCTGCACTCACCTGTGTATGACATCATCACTACACATCTCACGTCATAAGACCAGTCAGTCACTCACCTGTGCTCACCTGTGTATGACATCATCACTACACATCTCACGTCATAAGACCAGTTAGTCACTCACCAGTGCTCACCTGTGTATGACATCATCACTACACACATCACGTCATAACACCTGTCAGTCATTTACCTGTGCTCACCTGTGTATGACATCATCACTACACACCTCACGTCATAACACCTGTCAGTCATTTACCTGTGCTCACCTGTGTATGACATCATCACTCACGTCATAACACCTGTCAGTCATTTACTGTGCTCACCTGTGTATGACATCATCACTCACGTCATAACACCTGTCAGTCACTCACCTGTGCTCACCTGTGTATGACATCATCACTACACATCTCACGTCATAAGACCAGTCAGTCACTCACCTGTGCTCACCTGTGAATGACATCGTCACTACACATCTCACGTCATAAGACCAGTCAGTCACTCACCTGTGCTCACCTGTGTATGACATCGTCACTACACATCTCACGTCATAAGACCAGTCAGTCACTCACCTGTGCTCACCTGTGTATGACATCATCACTACACATCTCACGTCATAAGATCAGTCAGTCACTCACCTGTGCTCACCTGTGTATGACATCATCACAACACACCTCACATTACGTCATAACACCTGTCAGTCACTCACCTGTGCATGACATCATCACTCACGTCATAACACCTGTCAGTCACTTACCTGTGCATAACATCATCACTACACATCTCACTACACATCTCACGTCATAAGACCAGTCAGTCACTTACCTGTGCTCACCTGTGTATGACATCATCACAACATAACACGTCACACATTTTACGTCATAAGACCTGTCAGTCAGTCACCTGGGCTCACCTGTGTAGAATGCGCTGATGGCGAGTGGCGCGGCGAGCGTCTGGTCCAGCACGAGCTTCTGCATCACCGCTCGCAACGCGTTACCGGGGAAGCGTCGCTCCAGGAACCGCATCCAGAAGAAATTGAAGTTGCCGTGAAAGCTGAACGCGACCACGGCCACGTTTCTCGTGTGCGACCAGTCCACCGGTTCTTTCCGAGAGAAGCGCTGGTGCACGAGATCCCCGCCCGCGAACAGGCACCCGTACAGGGTCACATTGGTCGCCCACGGGAAGCGTCTGACAGGCGTTAGCAGCGCGTCGCGCATCTCAGCTGCGGCCTTTCATTAATAACAACAATGATCCACGAAAGTTGAGATGGAATTTGGATTGATCCACAAACGCTTTTACAAGATCCTTATAGTTATAAAAACTCTAATGTACTGTGTGTCTGTTTGACAGTCTTCACTTCAGTGGGAAGGGCAACCGAGAGACGCGCATGCGCAGAACCACCCTATCGCCACGCCCACTCAACAGAAAGGGAGTAAATCGAGCTGCAAACTTTCTTTTATTTTTATTGCTTATTTAATTTTTTATTCTTGTGTACAACACAAGACCGTGAACAAACAATAACACACGACACAAGCACCAGGAAGAACACTAACTAACTAAATAACTAGATAGCACGGAGCAAGAATCAAGGCAAACGATTAGCAGACAAAGACAATAAAACACAATCTAATATTTTACCATAGAGAAACATAAAGTTTGAGACCTTCCATTTCTTTTTTTTTTTAAATAAATACACGAACAAATGCCATTTCAGAAAGGGCGGACTTTACAAGTGGAACTTTTACAAGTTTGAACTTTGACAAGTTCATATTTTTATTAAAAATTAATTCGATTCCCGTTTTAAGTACTTTACATCTTTAATTATATTTTTAAAATAAACAATTAGAAAGTATAGCATATTAATTTGTTTTCCTTGAGTTTTTGATTTATTTCAAATATAATACATTTTATATTGGTGTAATGGTGTGTTCATATCTTCAATTAGCTCATTGTTTCTGCCTTACATTATTACGTTTAAATTAATACATTTTTAGCTAACTGTGATTTGTATATATACATTTCTGAAATGCATAACTTAGACACCTCTGATAACAGATCAACCTAAATTGTAATGTGCACTATACAAATACAATTGAATTGTATTTATTTAATAATAACTATGAACTGTTATTAATTTATTTGAATTTTACAATCTATATTTCTGTAAATATTTAATTATGTAAGGGATACAAATGAAAAGGACACTGACACAGCTGAGCATAACGTTTTTTATGGGCCTATTTATTTATTTATTTATTGCTTTGTTTATTTATTTTTTACCTGTATACCATTTACAGGTATGAATCATATTCACGAGGCATCAATGTTCTGATGAAACATTTAACAAACATTTAACATTCGTGTGTCCCGTCATGCCCCGATGCATTGTGGTCGCTGTCAGGGGCGCATGCGCACAGCGGAGCTCCATCTTTCCATCCCGAGCGCAGAAGAGCAGCGGATGTGTTGATGCTTGTGGACGTTTTGTTTTTATTTTTAAACGCTCAGAGTCGATGTGAAACAAACCCGAGCGGACTCTTCCTCCGTTATCATCCTCCTGGGAGCTTCCAGCGGACAGAAACGATGCGTGTGGCGGGTGTTATGAGGTAGATCGAGCCGCTGCTGCTGTGCTTCGGCCGCGGCGACACATTTGAGTGTAAATCCGCTAAAAGAGTGTTACCGGCCCGCACGCGAGCAGGTACGTTTGTGTACGTGTGATTGTATGTTTGTTGCGCGTGTGTTGTTTGGGTTAGCAGTTAGCTGTGTGTATGTATGTATGTGTGTGTGTGTGCGCGTGCGCGTGTGCGCTCTCTCGCTCGGATTCACCCGCAGCCATAATGAGCCCAGAGCTTCATCCCGAACCGAACCGGGCCGAGCCCGTGCTGAGCCGCGATCCGACCTCTGATGCTCTTCGACATCATCTCGGGCTAGCTTTAGCCTTAGCTGTGGGCCAGCAGCTCGTTTATCTGCTCTGGGTTAGTGTTGTCATTAGTACATGCTGAAATAAGTGTGTGTGATGTCTGTCGTTATACAAGAACACAAGTGTGTGTGAGCAGGACGTTTACTGTTTCATCTCTGTCAATATATCTTCAAGAGAGAGAGAGTCTGATCACAGCTGATAATCTCATTATTTTACTGTCAGTTCAACTGTCACTCATATATCAGCGTGATTACAGTGATTATTACAGTATTTACCACAGTATCTACAGATATCAGTCGCTGGATAAACCTGAATGCCGAGATGGGAATCTTATGTCATGTTAATGACAGGTAGGCAACACCTGGAGTGAGTCTCTCTCTATCACACACACACACACACACACACACACACACACACACACACACACACACACACACACACCTGATGTGTCTAATACAACACTCCTGTAGTGATCAAGACGTACTGTATTTTGTCCTGTTGTCGTTTAACTTGTGAACATTTCTCTCTGCTTTGTGAGCTGATAACATTGTCATTTCTGATGTTGTTTTGTCAGCACACATTGTAGTAAATGACCTCTGACCTCTTTAAGGGCACTGCAGGGCAGAACAGCTGGACTCTGTAGGTCTGTCCTAATTTGTGTACTTGTGCACTATTCTATATAGGATGATGCACTTAATTAACCGAAAAAGCAAAGTGTTGGATGTTGGATGCTTCATGCACTCGACAGCTTTACTTAGTGAAGGATTGATCTTGAATGACAAAATATTGTATAATTCATACAGTTGAGTGCATAGTGCGTCATTTGGGACACAAGTTGTGTGTATGATCACATTATGTCATCTCTGGTGGTGTTGTGAGTAAGTTTCAGTGTAGTTTGTGCAGATTAGCACCTGATTGCTCAGGAAATGGGTTTAATTCTTGTCAGAATCTCCTCTGACAGCACCTTGTGTGTGTGTGTGTGCGTGTGTGTGTGTGTGCTCCTCATTCAGACCTGTAGTGAGTCAGCAGCACAGTGACACACACAGCTGCTCGTCTTCCCATGAATATCCGTGTCTTCTCCAAGTCCAGCGTTGAGGTGTGTGTGATCCGGACTCAGACCTGTTCACACTGCGGATGTTCAGGAGTGAATTCAGATCACACACACATGCGTCTCAGTTCTTGATTCAATCTGTCTGTTGTTTGTGCTTCAGATTAGAAAAGCCTAGGCTACGTTCACACTGCGAGACTCAGTGCTCAATTCTGATTTATTGCTCAGATCTGATTTTTTTGTATCGCAGTTCAATTTGTTGATTAGATGTGGCCAATATCAGATTCCAGTGTGAACAGATCCTGAACTGATTTTCATGCACGAAAGAGCGATTAAAAAGGCGTCAGGCTTTGGAAACAAACACTGGAAACAATAAAGTGATTGCCTGTTTATTTATAGTGTGATCTGCCGGATGTATGCGCAGGCAATATAAAATAACAACAACAAGGATGCGAAAAAGTTTTTAAACATTAGATAATACGAGCCCTCGTGTTTTGCTTTGTATATATAATACTGTAGTTCTGACACAAAACTGTCATTCACTTTACTGACTTATCTCCCGGATATGATGTCGACAGGCTATTGCTTGGAAATGTCTAGTCATAATAGGTATAACTGTATGATATTTAATAAACAGAATAATGTTCTTTACGACATGCTGCTATACATATCATACATATAATCATTGTTTTTTTTTCCACTCCTCTGGTGATTTTCAGCCTTATCTTTCTGGAAATTGTATAGTTGTGGTGTATAGCAATATGACCCAGCACACACTCCATCACAGCCTCTATTCTTCACGAAAGACGGATAAAAGTTATATACGACCCCGTAAAATCACAGAGATGCCGATTCGCACGGGATTACGATCACAGACAACCTCCACAGTTATTACAGATGACTAGAGGTCACTAGGTGATACTAACCCACTGTGAATACTGGGCTTTTCATCGCAACCGTCTTGATAACATCAGATATGTAAAATGCACTGTCATGGGAAAATCTGAGTCACACATGTGAGCAAAAAAAATCAGATTTGGGCCACTTTTGCCTGCAGTCTGAACGTAGCCTTACTGGTTATTAAAGCAACACTATGTAACATTGTTTACCTTAAAATAATGTTTCCAAAATCTTATCAGTGGTTAATCAAGTGGTAACAGGGTGAAAGGCACTTCTGCATCGCCTGACGGGGTCTGTATTGCTTTTACTGGCACTATGGGACTTCGGGTTTCTGGTAGTAACCCAACCACAAAAAGAACTACAAAATTCGACTGCTTTACGTCAAGCGCTACAATAGTCATTATTTCGTTTTTCTTTGTTTCTGATGTCGCAATACATCATCCTTTCATGAAATCATGTAACATACTCTACCTTGTCTGTGGACATCGTTCATTCTAAAGCCGGTGCTGGGTAAACAGAGAGCGTTGTGTGCGACGGTAGGCTAAATTATTTACGACAGCGGCAATGGACAATTTCGTTTCCAACCAGTAGGGCGACCGAAGAGGAAAAGTTACATGATGTTACTTTAAGTGCCCTAAATTCATCCAGGATTTCAACATGATCTTTCTGTTTGTGGGCCGTCGTTTTGAAATCAACACGGTGTTATTTACTCATGCTGATGCCTTCGCATTATAAAGATCTGCTGTGCGACATCTTTCATACAGGTGGAGCTGATCTGTCCTGACCAATCAGAGCTCACCTGTCAACATGTTGCTCAGTAGTGATCAAAGCTGAATTTTCAGCATCATTACTCCAGTCTTCAGTGTCACATGATCCTTCAGAAATCACTATAATATGCTGATTTGATGCTCAAGAAACATTTATGATTATTAATGTTGAGAACAGTTGTGCTGCTGCTTTAGATTTGAGTTAACTGTCCACACTAACAGACGATAACATTCTGTCGTCTGTCTCTTTAAATGCTCGAGCGCTTTAAAGCACGATGGATTCTGATTGGCTGTCGGCTAAGAAAATCATTCTGAAAGTGATTCCAATGATATTGTTTCTATTTTTATAGTTGTGGTGTGCATTATTTTACATTTAGAATAATTTTAGAAGTATATTTATCGATATCGTCCTTTGTGAATGAGCCTTTAAGGTTTTTAGAAAAAAAAAATGATCGTGAACATCTTTAGTTTTATTTTTGAATGACTAAACCTGGAATATAGCCATAGCAGCTGGCATGGCTTTAAAGAGGAAAGAAAGAAAAAAGAAACCAAATGACATTTTGTTCCTTTCAGTTGCGTTTTGAGAATATACATTTACATTTATTCATTTAGCAGACGCTTTTATCCAAAGCGATTCACAAATGAGAACAATAGAAGCAGTTAAATGTATGAATATGATCACGATCACAGATTTACTGACTTCATTATTTATATATAAAATATTTATATATATATAATTTATATATATATGCTGTATATATATATATATGCATATATATGCAAATATTTCTTAAATTTATACATGCATGGTGTGTATTTATATATACAAAATAATTCTACACAGCCCTTAAAACCAAATTACATTTTGTTCTTTCAGTTGCATTTTGTAGTCTTGAGAATATGATCACAGATTTACTGACTTCATTAATGAGACTCACTGCAGCATTAAGATGATTTCTTCCTCTCTCAGATCATGACGGTATGTTGAGCTGAAATCACATTGTAGTTTTCGTATAACGAAGGTTTGAGGAGCTTGTGGATGAAAGATGTGATCTAAAAAGTGCTTGGATTATAATATTTTCTCTCTCTCTTTTAGGAACCATGAATTTCCGCGAGCTGCATCTAAACGCTCCATGATGAGCAGCGCATCTAAAGACCTGCCGAGAGAACGTGACATGTGCGGCCCACTGTAAAGACACGTCAGCTGACCTGGACCCGCGGGTCCCACTGCATGCTGGGAGCTGCAACTCTTTTCCATGCGTCTTGTCATTTGAGGTGCTTTTATGTCAAGATCAGAAGCGCTTTCAGACTTCTTTCTCATGGCTTTGATTGGTCGGACTCTAGCAGCGGAGGTCCTGTCTGCGTCGAGTGGAAAAGTAAGGAGTCCGTTTCGTGGCTGGTCTGCGCTGTGAGCCCGTCTCACTGCGGTCCCGGGAACGTTGTGCTCCGTCTTCCCTCTTCTGAGCGTCAGAATGAGACATTGTGTCGGGACAGAGAAGAGCGTGTGATCTCTCACGTTTTGCACTGGTCCACGTTTTGCACTGGTCCATAAAAATGAATGGAGGTAAAGAAAGGGAGGCTGGGGACGGCAGAGGACATCTCGCCCAGGTGCCCATCGGCTGGCAGCGAAAGGTGGACGCCTCGGGGGTCCTTTATATCAGGTATGCATAGCTGTTCTCACCTCATGCACTTTATCCTTATGTTTAAAGGAACACGCTGACTTTTTGGGAAGTCACCGTATCCCCCAGAGTTTGTTGAGTTTGTTCCGCCCCAAGTAGCAGTGCTTCGCCTTCTGAGAATATAGTTCCCAGTGTGTATACGGTTAAAAGATGACTATGACCTTGTTATTTGTACACACTGTGACTATACAAATCACAACATATAAATAGGAAAATGTTGGTGTTATTTTGTCGCTTGGGAGCAGTATGCTAGCTGAAGCCATTTACTTCCAGTCTTTGTGCTAAGCTAGGCTAGCGGTGGGAGCGTCAGACAGAGTTACGGCACGCACGGAGATGAAATGGGTGTGTATGGACTTATCTAACACTGGGGGATATGGTGAATAAGATAAGTCCCAAAAGTCAGCGTGTTCCTATAAAGGGTTCATTGAATGCCCATTTTCCACAAGTTGGTGTGATTCTTCAGGGTCTTCATTCATGTAAAGTTTGTGTTTAAAATTCCTGAATGGTCGTGTAAAACATACTAAAAACAAGCTAATTCATGCTGCAACATGTTAATTTAGCTTAACAATATGTTAAAAAATGCAAATTTATGTTAGCAACGTGTTAAAACATGCTAGCTAATTCATGCTAGCAATGTCTAATTCATGTTTGCAATGTGCTAAAACATAAATCATACTAACAACAATGTGCTATTTTATGTGCAACATGCAAAAGTTTGTTGATAATTCCTCAATGGTCGTGTAAAACATACTAACAACAAGCTAATACATGCTGCAACATGTTAACAATGTGTTCAAAAATGCAAATTCATGCAAATAATGTGTAAATCCATGTTAGCAACGCGCTAAAACATGTTAGCTAATTAATGCTAGCAATGTCTTGTTCATATTTGCAATGTGCTAAATCATAAATCATACTAACAATGTGCTATTTCATGTTAGCAACATGTTTCTAGCATGAATTGGCTCAATGCTAGCATGTTTAAAGGGGTCATCAGATGCAAAATTCACTTTTATATGGAGACGACCCAAGACTCCTTTAAAGGGGTCATCGGATGCCCATTTTCCTCAAGTTGGTGTGATTCTTCAGGGTCTTCATGTAAAGTTTGTAACACACTTTGGCTAAAATTCCTCAATGGGCGTGTAAAACACACACTTTTACAATCTGTTCCCAGCGGAGATGCTTGACTGTTGATTTGAGGTCCAAATAAATTTTCGCCTCACCTGCCAAAATGTACTGGTCATAAATACTTACACTTACATACTACACGTGGATCGCTATTTTGTATGTAAGCTTGCTTCCACCACAGAATAAAACATTTTAAAAGATACTTGCAACTTTTTATCTCACAATTGCGAGTTTACGCCTTTATATCACGCAATTCTGACGTTATAAAACACAATTGCGACTTTTTATCACGTAATTTAATTCTTCCTCAGAATTGTGAGATATAAACTCGCTATTGTGAGTTATGAAGTCCAATTCTAAGGGAAAAAATACTTTTTTTCCTCAGAATTCCAAGTTTATATCTCACAATTCTGACTTTAAATCATGCAATTGTGAGAAAAAAAGATGCCTTAAATAAAATACCTTTTTTTTTTATATATATATATTCTGCGGCGGAAACGAGCTTCCATAATAAGGCGTGCGAAACAGTTTCTCTTTACGCACATACTTGTTTATATCGTTTTGGAAGCTGGCGTTACTTGCGGCCGCCATCTTTGCATAAATGATACGTGACGCTGTTTGTTATTTCTTTATGCCTTTTTGAACTCATGGTGTGTGAAGTTCGCAAATGCCTGTATCGATATTTGTTCAACCGTGTCACAATGTGCCATTGTTTATGTAAACATGCGCTAGACGGACGTCTTTAACCGCTGCCCGCGCATCTCCCGTATTTGCAGGATCTCGCTCAAGATTAAAGAAGTTCAGCGTTTAAAACCGTGTTTTTAACGTCCTGTCTGTGTGAAATGCACCTTCACTGTTTTGCCGCACTGATAGTTTGACAGGCCTTTTAAATCACCTGACTCTGTGATGCATCATTTCTCCTGCATCCAAACTATTACAAAACCATGGATGTTGTTTGTTTTTTGGAGCCAAGTCTTTAACCTGCCCTGAATTATTCTTCCCTGTTTCTGCGCTTTCTTCCGTGTCATAACGGTAAACCCGCTCTGCTAATTTTATTAAGAGTTCGATTAATCGCACAGCACAATTATTTTTGTTAAAAATTGATTTTTGTCAATGCAACAGTGGGATTTTTTTAGTTATTTGTTGCATATTAACGACAAACAGCAGGTGATTATCCCTTAACGCATCATTTATGATTATGAGAGTTGCTCTCCATTTCATTTTCCTATTTTCGTTTCCCTGGCTTTTTGTGGGGAGTTTTGTGTTCACATCACTACATAAAGTAGCAGCGAATCTCAGATTCATAACATAGCAAATATTTGAGATGACCGCAATAATTGTGCAGTTAAGTTTTAATCACAATTTAGCCATCCAAATAAGGGAAATTTAAGCGCTCAAGGAAATGCCATAAATGCATTATATCGTCTACTTTTCCAGTGTGTGAGAGAAACAGTAGAGTCATCATCTAGCAGGGATAACACTGTTATAAAAGTACAAAAATATAGTGAAAATTCACCAAAAATTATGCCAAACAGTTGGTTATGTGTAACCTGAACGTAAACGCGTGAGATCTGTGCGTTCGCTCTTAAAGTGACAGCAGCCTAATATTCCTGTGTTTTAATGTTAATCACACAACAAAGGACAAACTTAAAATCACTCACTGCTCTTGAAAAAAAAAACTTTTGTAACTTATATAATAGGGGTGTAACGAGATCTCGTGCCACGAGATCTCGCGAGACTAAAACTTCTCGTCCAGTAAAAAGCTGTCTCGCGATCGCGATATCGCCATGACTGAGCGTGAGGGTGAGATTATCATAGAATATTCCACTGCTATACTCACATTCTCCTAAACTGTCGTTTTGCGGTTTTTATTTAAAAAATCATTATAAAATAATGTAAAAGTCTGCTCTGCTCATCCAGCTCGAGTTGCCGTTGCAATCAGTGCAGCACGAATTCACTGATCGCGTGAGGCACTTGTAGAATGCACGCTCAGCACCGCTGCTATACACAGAGTACGCGTGATCACGATAGTGAAAGTAAAACACAAGCTCGCTGATGTGGATTGCGCACAAATTAGGCCGCATACATACAATAGTCCGTCTCCCGATACCCATCTCTGGACTGTTTATTTGCGGCTATGGTGTCAGTTTGCACTTCGAATATTGAGAGAGTACTGTAATGTCTTAAAGACAACAGACAAGAGGCTCTGTTTCTGAACTTATAATCGGAACGCAAGAACAACTGTGGAGACAAACAAACAGCCTCGGTTTCTCTCTACCCGGCCTTTCCCGAACTCACCACATTAACCCTATAACTGCCGGTGCAAAATAAAACAGCAATTTCAAAACAATTATAAAGAGTCTGTGTGCTAACTTTGATTATGGTTGCACCTGCACTTATTGTTTGCACTTAATAAGACTTCTAGAGTTCAGTTAGGATGTCACACACAGCCTCAATCAGAAGTTCTGAAAGCTCTTAAATGTACAGTAAGGTCTGAAGAGACTAATGTGAAATCATGCAGGAGAAAAGCCAGTCAATAAAAACCTTTTACAGTGCTTGTATATTGTTTTCTTTCAATGCATTTGATAATTCATACTCATAATGCATGTCATTTCAGGTCTACTTTATAAGATTATTAGTTAAACATTGCAAAATGCACCTGCATACTATTTTTCCAGTCATGAATTTTTTCATTGAGGATTTCTGAAAAATTGTGCAAAAATCTCGTCTCGTCTCGTTCTCGTGAACCCAATCTCGTGTCTCGTCTCGTTTCTAAAATAAGCGTCTCGTTACACCCCTATTATATAATCCTTATAATAAGGATTAAGATGTTTTATCTATAAATGTAAGGCAGTGTTATTTTACATTTGCTTAATTTATTAAATTCCTTTACCTGAAAAGCACTGTTTATTTCATTTGTATCTTTTTTATATTGTATGTGCTTTTGCTTTTAATTTGATTGTTTTTATTTTATTACTGACTGTTTACTTGTCTTAAGTAATGTTTTAAATTTATATTAGTTAGCCGGCTAGTATGTTTAGCTGTGTTTAAATTGGAATAGAAAATTGTGAACTTTCACTGGTATCTAAACTTTTGGTGTCAAGCACAGATGCTGTTTATTACTGCCTGTTTTTGCAAAAACTTAATTTTCTTAATTCACTGGCCATTGGCACGAGTGGCAAAAGTTTATTTTCAGGCCCTAAGGCTAACACTGTAAGTGGTATGAACAAAACAGAAGCTAATCGCAATTTCTTGTATGCCAATTAATCGTCAGCTCATAATTGATGATCGTGACAAGCCCTCGACTCACTCAGAGCTGTTCAGTTTAGACCCTGTGTTAAACATGTCATTTCATATAGTCCTCCAGACACAAGCTATCAAACTAAAGTATTTATTTGTACTTTTATAGATTGATTACTGTATCTGTCAAGCAGCTTCACCCTGATAACAGGAAAATAACAATCAATGTTGCAAATTATGGATGACGATATATCGGCCAGCATATCATTATCAGAACATATTTGTGCTTATTTAATGTTTTTGTTATCGGCCCGATAAGAAAATTTGGCAGATATATATAAAGCCGATAATAATGGATTATTTCCTTAAGCTTCGCCATGATGGTTTTGATTGGCTTGAAATATGATTGGAATCAAAAAAGGGAAAATACAGTGAAGTGCAGCACAAGTCTGTCATATCGGCTACGTACAATTATAATTGTGTGTTTGGGACATGGATTTTAATGGTGAGACTTTTGTTTTTGTAATCAGGCTCTCAAAAGAATAATAGAATTTTGTCATAGGTTATGATCAGATGTTTGTTTGATTTGTTGTTTTTCTTTAAATGAAGTTGTCTGTATTAAGTTTAACACAAAATAAAAGAGTGATTATCAGTTCAACACAGAGTTATAGAAATTCTACTTGATTTTTTTTTAAACTGCGCTGGTATCGGATCGGTATCGGTCGATACTCAGAATTTTTGGTATCGGATCGGGTTCAGAAAAAATGGTATCAGGACATCCCTACAAAAGATACATCAAAATTTGGATTTAGATTTATCAGCCAATATATCGGTTATCGGCTTTCAAATATAAAGAATTATCGGTTATCGGCCAAAATGTTCAAATTGGTGCGTCCCTACTGCAAACTTCATTAAATATGAGACCAATTCCAAATTCTGTATAATAATAATGTAATTGGTTTGTGTGTGTGTGTGTGTGTGTGTGTGTGTGTGTGTGTGTGTGCTCAGTCCAAGTGGATCAGTGCTGTCCTGCCTCGAGCAGGTGAAGTCTTACTTGCTGACGGATGGCACCTGTAAATGTGGTCTGGAGTGTCCTCTCATCCTACCCAAGGTCAGTACTCAAGCTGCACAATATATCGAAATATCGCAAATGTAAATATCATGATATGGATATCACAACAGCTTCCAATAACTGGGGTTATGAACAAAAGACACAGAGAAAATCACTCACTGCTCTCGGCTGAATAACTTTTGTAGCTTTAATAAGAATCAGTATTTAATTCATACAGTGAAAACTAAACAGTGTTTTATTTTTACATTTTATTACTCGGTTTCTGTTGTTTAATAAACCCAATGTAGGATAAGCTGAAACCCTGAACCCTGTGATGTTAAAATAACACTTCTTATGCGACAGTAAAACACTGCTGTTCACTTTCTGAAGCTGTAGGGATGTTTTCTTGTCACAAAAACAATGTGAAACACGTATGTAGGTCATATCATTTGAAAGATAATTTGTTTATTTTACACACTTTAAGCATTATCGTATCGGATATCGCATTATTTAATGAGTTGTCATGTATTGCATTTTTGTTCAATATCGTGCAGAACTATTGCCCATTTCACAAACACCATGCATACACAGTGGACATGTTCCAAAAGCCACATTATAGCATAGACGCATACATCTATGACGTATACATACTATAACGTAGCTTATGCATCTACATCGTCACTGATAATAGTGTTGATGTGGAGGATAAATCACTGCAAGATTTCAATTTCAAAACACTATATTTGTCCCCAAGGGGCAATTAATGAGGCCAATAGAGTAACGTATACATAAAAACATCCTACATTAAATAAATAACACAATGCGCATGGAATACATATTAATGGATACCTAATATATATATTATATATTAAAAAATAATTAAAATCAAGACATGATAAACAAGGGGGCTAAAGATGGTTGAGCATTTAAAAGCTGCACCGATCAGTATAGATGCTCCGTTCCTCAACCTTCACGAGGATTTCATCCGTCTTCTTTCACTGTTCGCTTGTGAACCACGCGTGCTCAAACTGACCTGACAACATTATGCCTGAGAATATCTCAATATTGAGCAATTAATCAACTTCATTTATATTTGGCCAAACAGGTTTGCGAAATGGCCTGAATTGATTTACGATTCATTTTGATTTATTCATTTGCTCTCTCACTGAATCTGGAGTTTAGTCAGTAAAACAGATACTAGACACTCAGTCAAAATAAAGCAATAGTCAGCTATTTTGAAAGGTCATGAAAACACGGGGCTGTTCAGACTAAAAGTGCTGCTTTTTGATATATATCATATGCAAACTCAACCGTTCTTCCCTGTTTTTCTCTGGCAGTAATGATGCATTTAGACTGTTAAAGGGACAGTTCAGCCAAAAATTTAAATTTCATAATTTACTCACTCATATCATCCCTGATGTATGACTTTCTTTCTTCAGAAAAACACAAACGAAGATTTTTAGGAAAATAATCCAAAATAATTTGATCTACTGTCCTCGTTGCTTTGTTCAAACAAGTTAAACAAGTTCAGCTTGACATAAACGTGATTGCATTGTGAAGTAATGCAGAAGCACAGAGGACCGTCACTTCTCGTACAAGCTTCACAAATCACTCGCGTCACTACGTGTGTCTCATAAACACACGTATGACCGTCTCTGTGTGTTTTATCAAGCATCAAACGAGCGGCAGCCGTTTAATACCGTTATATGAACTCTCAGAGAGGGATTATTCCCCTAAAAATCTTCATTTGACTTGATCTGAAGAAAGAAAGTCATATACATTGAGGATGACATAAGTGATGAATAATTCAGATCATACTGGCTGTGTGGGAAATCATACACACTCTCTGACTAGGTGCTTATTTTGAATAAGTAATTACTTTGCTACTGCTAAAAATGATGTTCTATGTAGTGTGAATGTAATCCGGACGTACTACCAGCAGCCTGATCACCCTGTAGCCCAAGACTGGCGGCCCACACATAAAGTAGCAGCGAATCTTAGATTCATAACATAGCAAATATTTGACATGACTGCAATAATTGTGCAGTTAAGTTTTAATCACAATTTAGCCATCCAAATAAGGGAAATTTAAGCGCTCAAGGAAATGCCATAAATGCATTATATCGTCTACTTTTCCAGTGTGTGAGAGAAACAGTAGAGTCATCATCTAGCAGGGATAACACTGTTATAAAGTACAAAAATATAGTGAAAGGTCTAAATTCACACAAAATTATGCCAAACAATATCCTAGTAAACATTCGGTTATGTGTAACCTGAACGTAAACAGTTTAGATCCGTGCGTTCGCTCTTAAAGTGACAGCAGCCTAATATTCCTGCGACCCACACTGCAAAATATGCTTTTCTTAGTGTTTTTGTCTTGTTTCCAGTCCAGATATCTAAAAAGTCTTAAATCAAGATGCATTTACTAGATGAGTTAAATACCATTAGATATTATGTCTTGTTTTCTGGGGAAATAAATCAAAATTATGTGAGTTTTAGTTTTAAAAAAAGCTAAATTATCTGCCAATGGGGTAAGAAAAAATTATCTTGTTTCTGTTCGGATTAAAATTATTTTTCTCACCCCTTTGGCAGATAATTTGGCTTTTTTTAACCAAAAACTGACGTAGAATGAACGAGGCATTTATATAGCGCTTACTACTGTTTGCCATTTTACTCATCTAGTAAAAGCATCTCGATTAAAGAAATTTTATATATTTGGACTGGAAACAAGACAAAAACACGAATTAAGAAAAGCTTTTTTTGAAGTGTGAAGCTAAGGCTGAGTCTGGTCAGTCTCTGGATGGGAGACTCCTGGGAAAACCAGGTTTCTGCGGGATGAGGTGTTAGTGTGGCCAGCAGGGGGCGCTCACTTTGGGGTGTGTGTGGGTCCTAACGCCCCAGTGTAGTGATCGGGACACTATACTGTCAAAGAGCACCGTCCTTCAGATGAGACGTGAAACCGAGGATTAAAAATCCCATCGGCCTCTGTCCACCATGGCCTCCTCATCATCCTCATATACTGATTGGGTTCATCACTCTCTCCTCTCCACCTGTGTGTGTGTGTGTGTGTGTGTGTGTTCTGGCGCACTATGGCTGCCGTCGCATCATCCAGGTGGAGGAGGAGATTCCCCCGTTCTATGTAAAGCGCTTTGAGTACCCAGAAAAGCGCTATATAAATTTAACAAATTATTATTACATTCACCATGTTGTCATGTGACCTAACAGAGTCAGTGGCGTCGCTTCACTGCCATTCATAAATCCTCTCCTGTGGCCTCATGGGATTGTAACGTGTCCATCGTATGCACACTTCAGAATCTCATCGGGAGAAGTAGCTCATCCGGGTTCATTCTGCCTACTCTTTTATGACTACTATGAATTCAGACATGCTAATCTTGTCACGTACTGTTTTTCACCCACTATTTAGCGTGTGATTTCGGATACGCCACGGATTGCTCTTGTAAATGAGTATTTTAGGTCTCTGCATCAGGGCTCATGCTCTGGTCAGAGTCTGAGTTTAATGCTTTTCTGTGCAGTTATTTAACCACATACAAGATCAGTTCTGAAACCAGATACAAATCATAAATTAAAATGAATAATGAGACTCTTTGCGCTGATTTTAATGATTTAATTGCTAAGATGTGCAGTAGATTCTCATTGTGAATATTGTGTAATGCAACCACTGTCTAACTCAGGAAATTAATAACAGTCTCTAAAGGAAAAATAATTCACCAGACAGTACAAAATTAGGTATTGCAGTATACTGATTATCATTAGAGAGTCTACATTTATTTAATTATTAAATAATTAATACAATTATTTATTAAATATGAATTATAATGAAGTATATGTCACTTTATTTTAAGGTGTCATTGTTACAGTGTAATTATATATTTAAGTACTGAGTAATAATAGTTAACTACATGTACTTACTATAGGGTTAGGGTAGGATTAGGGTTTGGTTGAGGGTTAGTTGCATGTAATTATGCATAATTTACTGTTATTACTACGGTAAGTACATGTAACATATGTAACAAGGACACCGTAAAATAAAGTGTTACCGAAGTATATTATATGGTCTTTTAACTTTCCGCCCTTAGTCTGTATTCTTTTCAGATATTATATTCTTTTCTGAAAATGATGAAAAAACATGAGAAATAAGATCAATTGTATGAAAGATTAAATTGTATTGTATGAAGTCCTTAAAAAAAAGGTGTTCTAAAAAGTAAAGTCCTGTATTGTGTCCCTGTGTCAATTTAAAACGTATCTTGAAACACCTTTATTCTGCTCGTATGTTCATGTAGACACCATGTTGGCATTGTCATGTGACCTACAATGTTAATGCATGCCATTTGTTTCATAAATACTGCTTGTTCCAACATATTACTCGTTTCATGCATACTATACTAGTAGGGAAATTGGACTATGTGGGGATAACTTCCAGTAATCTATGTGGTATTATTGACTTTGAGATTTAATCGCCTCTAAATGTCAGCTTGAATAAACAAAGCAAACTAAGACTTTATGCCGAAACTCAAGGCTTGCTCTGACAATTCTGTTTTCTTAGGTTTTTAATTTTGATCCTGGTGCGGTGGTGAAGCAGAGGACGGCGGAGGATGTGAAGGCTGACGAGGATGTTACGAAGCTTTGCATCCACAAGAGAAAGCTTATCGCTGTCGCCACGCTGCATAAGAGCATGGAGCTGCCGCCTCCTTCGCTAACACTCACCAGTCCTGGTGGGGGCACAAGTATGACGGCTGACATTTATCTACATTTAAAGTGCCCCTGTTATGTTTTTTCCTGGTATTACCTTAAATGTAGTGTGTAGTAAAGCTGCTTGTGAATGTAAAACATCTGCAAAGTTTCAAAATGCAGATAAATTGAGTTTGTCTCCCAAAGAAAGCGATTCTGAACTGCCTGAAATTAGTTACAAACGTAGTTGTTTCGTTTCTGACACTCGCTGTAAGCAGTCGACCAATCACAGGAGACTGGGCCATCTGACCAATCAGAGCAGAGCAGCTTTCAGAGAGGCGGGCTTTATAGAGACTGAATCTTTGATCGAAGCGTTTCAGACCCTGAGAGAAAAGAGCTGATGCTGCGATGTATATCACAAGGAAATTTTAGGTGTTTTTTTTTTTACCGTGGATGCATGTAAACCTATTGTAAGAGACTCAAAAACAAAACTAGGAACCTTTAAAATAGCATTATTGGGGCACTTTAATATGAACGTATCTGAACAAGCACCTTTTTTTGAATTAATGAATTATGCTTGCCCATTTTTTTAATCTTTTAATCATGTTTTTTCCTCAGTATTTGGTGATTTTACTGTGCTTTGCAGCAGGGCTTCTTATGATGTAAATTAAGTAATTCTAACATTTTGATACATATAATAAATCTCACAGAATATCAGTTTATCACAAATAACTAATGGCTGCTATTTACATTTCTAATTAATGCGGGTTAATATAGCTGTTATTATCTTGCACAAATTCCTAGGGGTTCGTATAGCCTCATCGGGGAAACCCTGTAGTAAAGAAACAATTGCACACTAAATGATTGACACTGTGTCTCTGTGTCTTCCTCCAGGTGTGACCTCCATGACCTCGACCGCACAGCCTCGAGCAATAAGGAATAAAACCCACCACGAGGGCCAGCCAGAATGTAAGATCCCGTATAAGGTGATGATGGCGGCGGGGCAGCGGCACTTCTCTCCGGATCGGTGTGTCCCGCAGGACGTTTTCCCTCCGTTCTCCCGACAGAGAATGGCCAGCGGGGACCCGGGGCCCAAGTCTCCGTACCGACGGGTCATGCTGAGCCCTCCCTCGCAAGCCTTCGGGGACGGTTCTCTGTCCCCCAGAACAGACGCTATTGGCAGTCCCGACGCGTTTTTGCGAAACAACCCCTGTGGCTTCCAGGGAACCGGTAGTCCAAGCGCAATCCACAGCAACAGCCGAATCCCTTTGTCTTCTCCCGGGGTCATGATGCACGGCTCGCCCGTCACACAGTCATCATGTGTAATGGCTGGAAGGACTAACATGCCTCTGTCGCCGCCAGTCCCAAACAAGAGCCCCGTTATGAAAAAGCCCATGTGCAACTACCCGGCCGGCATGGACTCGAGCAGAACGGTGTTTCACCACAAGGCTCCGTCGACTCCCTGTTCCCTGCAGAATAAACAGGTGAGCTGTGAGAAAGACCTTTCGGCTCTTTTGAAATATAGCTGATGATTAAAGCTCTATGCGATGTGTTTTTTAGGCCAAACATTTTTTTTCACATACAGCAAACATCTCCTCACTATCCGCTAGCTGCCTGTCCCCTGAACACACTGTAAAACACCCCAGGCTCCACAAACGGCAACAAAAACAAACCGGGCTAACCCGCGCCACGAAACATAACAAACTGTTCCAGCCAATAACTGACAAGAAGAATATGGTTGGAGGGGTTAGTGTGTGGATGAGGAGGAGGGAGGGTCTCGCTAGCTTCCGTTTTGTTTGACAATACTTTAAACGTCAACAAGAAGTGACATCACCCGACATCGCTTAGAGCACCTTTAATTGTCTAAAAAATAATTGCGGTTATGCTGATTAATTGCCAATTTTAGGGCTTTGCTGATTAATTGTCTGTTTTAGGGCTTTGTCATACATTTTTTGTGTGTGTGCTTCATTCATTAAAAAATTGTGATTTAATATATCCTTTGTAAGTTCTCACTTTGCAGCGTAAGATAACAGTTAACACCTTTAAATATTAATTCATTCAATTCAATAAATAACTGAAACAATCACAACAAACTGGCCAATCACAGAAAAGGCCATAAAATGTATCATTCATATACAGTATGAGCTAATGGTAATTGTCTGCTCCCTGTTCCCTGCAGAATAAACAAGTGAGCTCCGAAAAAGACCCTCTTGGCATCCTGGATCCCATTCCTAGTAAACCCAATCCCACTTTCCAACCCAACGCCCACTCTCAGGTACCAATGATGAATGTAAACATCCCTCCTGCAATCGTCCCATTGCCGAGCAACCTGCCTTTACCCACGGTGAAACCGGTCGGTCACATGACAAGGACGTCGCACGGCACAGCCACATCGATCTCCCCGTCGCCCGTCACTTCTCCTGTGCACATGTCCGGGCCGGTTTTGAACCGGATTGAAGCGTCTCCGCAACGTTCCCGTTCCTCGTCAACCTCATCCGAGCAAGGAAGCTTCGCCGTTCCCCCGTGCGCCACGATAAAGGTCCCGCCGCGCTCGCCGAGGTCCTCGATGAGTTCCCCACGACCGGCTTTGCCTTCAAGCCCATCTGGCAAACCGGACGGTATCCACCAGTACAAAGAAATCCCATCCCAGTTGCTGGCAGGGATGAGCAGTCAGCACAACCCCATGTATCCCCCCTCGAAGGAAAAGGAGCACCCGGGCCTTCTGGGAATGCCACTGAACCAGATCCTTAACCAACACAACGCTGCCTCGTTCCCTGCCAGCAGTCTCCTCTCAGCCGCCGCCAAAGCACAGCTAGCAAATCAAAATAAGATCGGAGGAGTTGGCCCTTGCCCTCTCAGTGCGGGTGAAACCAACAGGGCGGTTGAAACACACATGTTGCCACCAAACCCTGGTATGGTTATACCTAGCGAAGCCCAGAGTGGGCGCGCGGCGCTTCGGGATAAGCTTATGGCACAGCAACGCGACCCTCTCCGCAAGCGTAAACATCCTCAAAATGCCACCAACCACGAGAATTTCTTCAACATGACCGGCATGAGAACGCCATCGGCCGAGCAGATGCGAAAAACCTCTCGAATGCCATCGAACACGTCTATGGCTCAGCTACTCCAGTCTCTGAGCAACCACAGCTCGCACATGGGCAGGGGGAGCAGAAACCCAGGGCTGGTGAGTCCGGGGCGTGTGCACTTCGCCGAGGGGGTCGTGACCTCTGGTGTGGCGTCTCAGAGCGCGCAGGTTCAGCAGCGACTGCACGGCCCGGCCGACGCCATGATGGAGAGCCAGAGCCAGTATTCAGGCAGGATTAACCAGATGCAGGCGGCAGTGATGGGAAACTGTGGACCCGTGAACCAAAGCGGACAAGTTCCTCTCGGGAATCATGTGATGGGACACGCGAACGCTCACTTTCAGCAGCGTGTTCAGCCAAACGTTAACTGTATGCTACCCAGCGGCAGTGACGCCTGCTGCTCACAACCCATGACTGACACAGGTAAGGAGAATATCCAGCACTTCATTCTGCACTGATGTTTTGTTACACCAAATTGGTATTTAGAAATCTCATATGGTGAAATCTCATATGGTGATTTTTAAGATTTTGATCATCTCACCGAAAGCGAACCGAACCAATGCAAAAATGCAACGTAACAAATTAAAGGTGACATATTGTGCCCCTTTTCACAAGATGTAATATAAATCTATGGTGTCTCCAGAATGTGTCAGTGAAATTTCAGCTCAAAATACCCCACAGATCATTTATTACAGCTAGTCAAAGTTGCCCCTTTTTGGGTGTGAGCAAAAACGCGCAGTTTTTATGTGTGTCCCTTTAAAGGCAAATGAGCTTTAGCTCCGCCTCCATTCAGAAGAGGGCGGAGCCTTACACAAGCTTCAGAAACTCTGGCAATAACAAAACACACGAATCTCAGTCAAATTTCATAAGCAGTTTCCTCTTGGATTTTTTTCGATTATGCGCATCCCCTGTGCAGAGTGATGCACTTGAAGTCACAGCGTGCAGCGCTTCGCATTGAAAAGCACAAAGCATCAAATATCTCTTCACTTTGCGTATTATATTTATGCAGCAGTTTGAGCCTTTCCTTTTAACAGTTTTAAACTTCAGTTACAGTGCGCATGAACAATAATTCATAGTGCTCTCGACTCCAGTGCTGTGATCTAACACACCCGGGAGAAAGGAATATGATTTAGAAAGCGCAATAAAGTCATTTTATGCAAACCACAGACCTTTATCTACAAATAAAGTATAATAATGGGAACATTGATCTTGAAGAGAGTGTCGTCGTCGTGCTACTGTCGTACCGAACGCTGAATGGAGAATGACTGAGGAGAGATGAGTTTTCATTAACTTTAACTTCATTAATATTCATTTTTACCTCACATTATGCGATCAAATGACTTGAGAAGTCTTGGACTATAGTGCACGAAGACTTTGTGGTGCTTTACTCGCCCTGTAACACACGTGTGTAACACTAGCTGCCTATTACATGAGTGTAATTACAATCTGTAAGTACAGGCTGTTCCATAACTTAGTTACATGTTAATTACATTTTGTTACATGTTATTACAATATCTACTACTAAGTAATTAAGTAATTACTCTGTATCACGGACACCGTAAAATAAAGTGTTACCGGTAAGGGTTTTAGCACTTGCTGTGTATGAAAAAAAAAAGAGATCATATGATTCAAAAAAGGTTAAATGATCCTGAAAAAAAATATACACTTGTGCTCCTCTGTCAAAAATGAGCACATTGAAAATGTAGATATCAATCTCAAATTTTTAACACAACTTGTTTAGATTTATGCCTTAGATTTTGTTGCAGTTTTAGAGGAAAACATGTCTTTGAAAATAAATATTGCATATAAAAATTTAAAATAATATTTTTGTGTATTTTTCATAACGATAACTGTAAAATTCTGTAAATTGAAGTCAAGATCAAGTCTGTTGCTCTAAAGCATTCAAGATTTACGACAGTCTAAGATGGGAATTATTTTTAGGTCTAAGCTCAAAAAGTGAATAAATCTATTATAAATGCAGTGTAAATATAATTTAGTAACATTAAAACCCCTTATTAAAAACATTTAAATAAATAAACATTATCGAACTAAAATATAGTATAATAATTGAGTGGAGAAGGGGAAAAAACACCCATTTTGACCATCTCGTGAAGAGCACCGAATTGTTCACCCAAAAATTTAAATTCTTTCATCATTTGCTCACCCTCATGTTGTTCCCAATCCAAATGACTTTCGTTCAGTTTCAGAATAGAAATGAAGATATTTCTAATGAAATCTGAGCAATTTCTCTCCCTCTGAAAGTCCGTTCACCCAAACCTCTGACGCTTCAAAACGTTCATAAATCCAGATGAGTCGAGCGGTTTAATATAAGTCTTCTGAAGAGACTCGATCGCTTTATACGTCACATGACGTCTCTCCAGCAGACTCTAATTAAACCGCTCGAATCATGTGGATTCATTTTACCACCTTTTTATGAACGCTGTGAAGTTTTGGGTGAACAGACTTTCAATGGAGGGACAGAAATCTCTCAGATTTAATTAAAAATATCTTAATTTGTGTCTCAAAGAACGAAGAAAGAAAGTCTGTTGTGAGCGGGTGAGCGATTGATGACACTATTATCATTTTTGGGAGAACTAACACTTTAAAGCCAATAACTGTTTTTCATTTTCTTTGTCGGGACCAATGAAAATTTTGGTAGGGCATTTAGAAATAGGAAAAAATTCCTTTCGTTGAGCTCTGCTGAATTCAATATTGTAATTAGGACCCTACATATTAAATTGAAATATGTTATGATGTTATATAATGAATATTTGTCTCCTTTTTTGTAATGTAGGATTAGTGAGTTGCTGGAGTTGTGTGATATTGAGAATATAGTCACTCTGCTTTGTGTTGTCTCTAACAAACACTTTTTAGAAGTGGCCATATTCAATACAAAAATAGATTAGTTGCTAATAAAAAAATCATCTGCTAAATGACTGCTTAAATTCATAAAGCCTCCATGTTTGTTCTTACAATTGCACTAAATAAAGGAGAAAAAAGGTCTAACCCACCTAGGCAAAAATGGCCTTTTCTGTGATTTTATTTAATTTCGCTTAAATCATAAGCAGAATATTCTACTGAAATTTTTTGGAGATAAATCCCAGCCTCCTTATTATCTGATGAAGAACTCATATTATCCCCTGTTCCTGTGGTGAAACACTCAAGCGCTTTCTGTCGATGTGAAACAGCGTCTTTTGATCAAATGTTGTTCATTAACTCAATCTTACATGGGAAGGAAGATGACTGTCAGGCAGGTGAGGTTATTATTCATAAACAGTCACTATCGGGACACTTGCAGTCCAAATTCAAAGATTTGTTAGAATAAAAGACATCAAAAAGGAAGTAGTATCCTCAATGCATGTAAAAGCACAGATCCAGTGTTAGCATGAGCACCTGCACTTACAAATGCTGCTGTTATAATGCACACATCATCCTGATCTGTTCAGTCGTGTGTGTGTGTGTGTGTGTGTGTGTGTGTGTGTGTGTGTGTGTGTGTGTGTGTGTGTGTGAGAATCATACCTTGGAAAGCACTACCAATCATCGCACTGCTGTCTCCATGGCAACCTCCCCAGTAGATCATACACACTGTCCGCACAGGGCCGTCATTCTGTGACACCACACACCGCATTCATTATGCAACACGACACGAATGTTATTTAGCACATGCATTTCATTTCCCTCCATGTGCTGTGGATGTATTTGGAGGAGCTCAATGTGTAGTTCAAACATGCAACCTTTATAACCAGCACATCATGTGCACAGGGTTTCACACACCGATCTGTCGCTACAAAACTACGCATACGCTTGCAATAAACATGGCGCATTTCTAAACTTTAAATATCCGTCCCTCCAATTTTTTTTTAAAGAGAAATATTGCATTTGCTGGCGTTCCTGCAGAGTTTATCTCCATTTCTGATCAAACTCTTACGCCTGACGCTTTCTAGTGATCCTGAAGGCCTCGATGAGCTTGTTCGGGTGTGTTTGATAAGGGTTGGAGCCCAAAGCAGAAACACGACGCTTCTATTTTTATTAGAGCATGTGAATTATTCAATGACTACCTGTTTATTAATGATGAACAGGGGATACATATATATTTCTACTAGTATGTGTTTCTGACAGTTTCTGTGGGTGTAATGTGCTCTGTCTATCATGCTGAATATACTCCAGTTTTAGCCATAGACTGTAAAAAAATATGGGCGTAGTGTGCGTGACGTCACCCGTAGTGTTTCTGAAGAGCATTTTTGAAGCCCAAAGTGGGCGGAGCCGGCCGTCGCCATCTTGGCCGCGCGTCACTCCCGGATAAACGAACATGTGCAGCGAGGCGGATTAGCTGAGGTGACGTGACGCTAACACACAGCAGACAAACGGCTAGTAGTGACATCAGCGGCAATCCACCTGTCACTCAAGTGGCCACGCCCTTAATTATGCAGAACTTTAAGACTTAGTATCATTTAAACGGATTATTTATAAACAAATTCACCTCCTCACAGTCGTCATGAAGGGCAAAATTAGCTATTTAGACCAAAAAGCCCTTTTTGTACCAGACTGTAAACATGTTTTTTTCTGCTGTAAAGTTGTGCATTTTAACATGCGGGTCTATGGGAGTGAGTCTCTTCTTCAGCCGGTCTCTAGTGGCCAGTGGAGGAACTGCAGATTAACTCACTTCAGTGTTGGATTCAAGAGAGACCGGAAGGTTACCGTTTGGTTTTAGCACATGGTGGTCTGTAATATCTACAGTGAGCTATCTGTACATTTTCCCATTGGCAGTCCTGAAGTACTCATGGCCGCTCGGTTTTGGAGAGTTTTTTTGATGTGACTAATTACACCAAAAACAATAACTATAAAGATAACTATATTAGTGTCCAAACCAGCGGATAATAGTTTATTCCAAGCGCTGCAGTTTTTTCGTCTCTCTTTAAATGCTTGAGCTCTTCAAAGCAGGATGGATTCTGATTGGCTGTCAATTTCTTTTTTTTATCATTCATCAGCTGGAAAAAGATCATTCTGAAAGTGATTCCAACAATATTGTTTCTCTGTGTCGTTATCTTTATAGTTGTTTTGTGGACTTTGATTTTTAGAACCATATCATAATCGTTGTCGTCCTTGTCGTTGTTGTTGTCGTTGTCATCGTCGTCGTCGTTGTTGTCTGTAGAGTGAACGGACTTTAAGTCGCAGGAAATTTGTCATTGTAACACTGATTGACCGACGACACCACAAACTCTTCAGTGTATGAGCTACTATGTCAAAGACAGCAGGGCTATAATACGCATTAAAGGAATAGTTCACCCAAAAATGAAAATGATCCCATAATTTACTCGTCCTCAAGCCATCCTAGGTGACATTCTTCTTTCAGCACAATCAGAGTTATATTAAAAAATATCCTTGCTCTTCCAAGCTTTATAATATAATTTATAATAACTTTATAAACTATAATCACTTGCTTACGGTAACGGTCGTCCGCGAGTCTAGTTCCAGCGAAAGAGCGAAAGAAGACGACTTAACGCACAACCTCTGACCCGACTGGCTGAAAGAAGACGATGAGTAAATTTATGAGTAAATTATGGGATATATTATAAACTGTCACAATATATCACAATACAAAAATGCAACAATATGTATTGTGCATATTTCACCCAAATGAAAATTACTGTGCGTGAAAACAAGAAGTTGACAGTTTTAGTGTCAGTACTACATTAAACTGATATATAATATATATATATATATATATATATATATATATATATAATGCAATGGGGAATATTTGTGGGTCCTAATAATCAAATGTCTGATGTTACCAGTAAAAAGTGTCCTACATAATTTTCAATATATCTAGTCAGTGAAAGAGTGCAGCATATTAGTCTAAAATTATTCATGATTCTGAAGCTGAAAATACTGAATATTGTTATTCTGGTGTCTCTATTGTCCTGCGTTGGGTTTCAGCACCGAGTCCAAGATTATTCATTTACACACACAATATAATATAAAATTTACCATTTTAATCAACAATACATTTTTTGTTAACCTTTTACCATATGTCTTGAAATATCGCAATAATATCGTATCGTGAGTTCAGTTTCGTGATGTATATTGAATCGTGACATGAGCGTATCGTTCGTTAAACCGATCAGTCACTGATTCCTTCACACTAGTCTTATGCTAACAAGTTTAATCTTGTAGTTGTTCTTTTCAAACATTGTGCACACATAACCAGGACTGTCAATACATTTTTTGTTTTTCCAGGTTAAGATATGTTTAGTTCCATATTTTATTTACTATGTGTAAAGTAATATATGGTGATGTTTTCTGCTTTGGCCACAGGTGACCCTGCGTCGCTGAGCTGCGGTATAGGAAACTCTCCTCAGATGGGTGGTGTCATGGCTGCCGCTGGGCACATATACCAACACCATCAACCACACCCACACCATCAGCAGCAGCTGCACCCGTCACTGCAGGGCATGCATGGAGTCTCCACATATCCCAACCAGGGGCATTCCTTCGCCACCGCTCCGTTCACGGACAATAACCTTCCCAACTCCAACAGCTTGCCTTGCCGGTACCAGGATTATCAGGTGACTCTCTCAGTCAAGTGAAATAAGGCCTTTCTTTTTCCATAGCTAGCATGCTACGTTCAGACTGTCAGTCCAAATCTGATTTTTGTGCATATCCGCTTGAAATCCGATCAGAATTAGGTTATGTGAACAGCACAAAATCACATGAAATGCATTTTTATTTATTTTTTACAAATCCATTTCAAGCTACATCCTTATGTGGTTTGATATCCTATTCAAATCGCATTTCTGAAAATTAGTTTCAGTCTGATTTCACGTGCTTTATGTGACTTTCTCACGGCACGTAAAATGTAAACGACAGACATTTTTACATTTTACAAACATGCTAAAAGTCGCTGCCGAAACAATGCTGTGTTGTCGCAAAGTGCAGAACGAGAAGAAAACGTCAATATTATGGAGACGTATTTTAAAGCCGGCGGGAAAAAGCCACTCATCCAGCCTCCGGTTGTGCCGCTGCTACAGAAGATGCAGTAGACCAGCGTGGCGGATATATTTGTTGTAAAATTTAAATAGGACAACATCTCTATTGCAAACCCCTATATGCTGCGGTTGTTGTTTTTGGGGAATTCCCACCAACAAAATGTCATTGCCATAGAAACCAATGCAGATATTCCAGAAAACGAAAGAGCTGCATGGAGACACACGTCACCTTTATTTATATAACTCTTTTTACAATACAGATTGTAACCAGTAAAAGTTACAAAGCAGCTTTATAGAGATAACAGGAAAATAATGCAACAAAGTTTGTTTCCAGAGGAAAAAAGCAGTCCAGCTTAAGTAAGTTCAGTGATGGTTAATTTTTTTTGTTTTGTAAAGTTGTATATAAAAAATAAATAAAAATAAATTCTGATACTAATGTATTCTGCGGGAGTGAGGGCTAGACCTCGATATCGCGGCTCCACATCATGTTCACTACTGCGCAGACAGTGTTTAGAGAAGCTGTCAATCACAGCTGTCAATCATGACGTCCATCTTTTTTTAGTCTGTGATGTGAGCGTAGCCTAAATGCCATGTTTTTGCCATTTGTTCAGGGGTGCATGCCTGACAGCGCCCCGCCTGGAATGACATCTCACTCTGGAGACGCAGGCATGTACCGAGAGCAGAAGCTGGGTCATGATGCGTCGATGGCGGGAGGATCGGTGGAGTCGGTGGACGCCATCTACAGAGCGGTGGTGGACGCCGCCGGCAAGGGCATGCATGTGACCATCACCACCGGCATGAGCGTCAGCACGCAGGCGAGCCCCGTCCCCGCGCTCAGCGCCATGAGTGCCTTCACCGCCTCCATCGGCCAGCCGCTCAGCCTACCTCACGCCGTCAACGCCGTCATCCACGCGCCGCGCAGCTCCGAGGCTAACGACACGCTCTCCCAGATCCAGCGCAACCGGCTGCAGCACAACCACACGCGCAGGAGCTCCGAGCGTGAGAAGAGCACGCCCGACGGCCCGGACGCGCACGAGTATTTCCGCTCGCCCCGCCCACACTGGGAGGAGTCCAATCACGCGCACTGGAGAGGCGAGGAGTTTCTCGAGTGCTCCACACATGTGCACAGCAACACGCGCGTTTGCAAATCCGAGAGGAAACCCATCATGGACTGTCCGACGGAGACTCACGAACCCCACGAACGGTTTAGCCAGCGCGCGAGAGAGCAGGTGAACGGCACGATGGCTCGCGGCGGATACGATGATGACCAGTCGCCCGGCTCCTCCACGAGCCTCGAAGGGCCGCTGATTAAAGACTACGCTCACTTCAACGGGCACTTTAACGGACACTGTGCGCCAAGCCCCTCGGACACCAAGAGTCTCAGCAGCGAGGAGGAGCTCCGGCACCCCGACTCGCCCTCAGCAGAACTGATGCACTACAGGCCCAGGGCCTTACACGTGGGAGAACTGGTCTGGCCCATTAAAGGCTTCCCCGCCTGGCCTAACAAACTGATGAGAGAGGAGCATGGACACAATCCCAGCATGCAACTGTCTGAACAGGCCACGGTAAGAGAGACTGCCTCGTCCTGTTTATATCCCTTTGAAGGTGCCCAATGCAAAATTATATCAGTTATAAATGAATACAAAATGTTAAGGAAACATCATGCCACTTTTTCTATAGAGCAGCATTTCCGGTTTTATCAAACATCTCAGTGAGATTTGTTTCAGAGGTTGTTTTCGGTGGGCAAGTAATGAAAAAATGAGAATTGATGAAGTCAATCAGTCAGAAGCTACATTTCCATCCATTTTATATCTGATAAGACATGCATAAACTACAATGGAAACACATTTACTGAATAAATCCCTCATGCACAACAATCCCAGCATGCACCTGTCTGAACAGGCCACGGTAAGAGAGACTGCCTCATCCTGTTTATATCCCTTCGAAGGGACCTCATGCACAAGTGTATCTGTTATAATTAGTGCTGGGCAATGATTAATTTACATAATATATGTGTGTACTGTGTATAATTATTTTGTATATAAATACACATATGCCTGTATACATTTAAGAAATATTTGCATGTATATACTGTATATATATTTGATGTATTATGTATACATCATTTATATATAAATATTTTATATAAAAATAACACTTTTCTTAAATATATTCATGCATGTGTTTGTATTTATATGTACAAATTAAATATACACAGTACACACACATATATATATATTATGTTAAAACAAACTTTTATTTTGGATGTGATTAATCATTGCCCAGCACTAATACAAAATGTTCATCATATGCCACTTTTGCTATTGAGCAGCGTTCCGGTTTCATTGAACATCTCAGTGAGAGAGAGAGAGATTTCAGAGGTTGTTTTTAGTGGGCAAGTAATGACCTCTGAACTCAAATCCATTTTTTTATCCGATAAGAAGACATGCTCATAAATGATGTGATGGAATCACATTTACTGAATAAATCCTTTGATGTGCATCAATAAACTCACGTGACTTTACATCAGCAGAGGCTGTGATTGGTCCGCTGGTTACTCCAGATATCCAATCACATCGCAGCATCTCTAATGTTGGTTTGGTGTTTCTGAAAGTGTGTGATCAGAATGATTGTGTTTAATTCCCTCCAGAAGCGTCTCACACACTCGAGTGTGTTCCCGAACACCAGCATCCGAACGCTAGAGAACATGACAGCGTTTATTGTGTTTCTCTGACGCTCGACACACACTCGTTTATGATGGAGGGAGACAGAGAAAGATTGCAGAAACTTAAGTTTTATTACTGATAATTTGCACCAATTTCCCAGGAAGTGATGATTTTGTTCTCTCGAACACACGGGATGGAAACGCTGCTTTATTCACATGTTTTATGTAATATTCCAACTGTTAAACGTTAAATTTAAATTCACAACTTTGGATGGAAACGCAGCTAGAGATCGTCCGGCATATGTGCACTTTGCGATACAAGGATTAAGTTTTAAATCTTCGGTAGTGAATGTTGACTCCTGAAGGTTCAGTACGTGTGTAGTTGCAGTGACAGATCTCCTGCTGTTGAACTGTTTCAGGTGGAGCCAGAGCAGCTGAAAACACTAACACAAGACCTTCAGGTGCTGGACAGAGCCAGCAAAAAAAACAGAAAGTAAGTGTCTCTGAAACCCTCACGCTGGTGAACATCTACAAGTGAGAGTGTTTAATGGTGTGTCCGACGGCAACAGTTTAAAAAATCCTATTTATGGGCAAATAAATCTAAAGTTGATGTTGCCATGATAATAGTCCAGTCTTAATTAAACAGTAAAATCTGCGTCCCGGCAGATGTTAAAGGAGAACTCCGGTCAATTTTAACATTGAGCTCATTTTTTTGTACATTTGTAGTGCTGTCAGTACAGAGAACAACGACAAAAATCGGTGTTGCCTACACCGTGTTATCCTCTTTTTAAAATTTGCACCCTGTTGACTTAAACGGGGCAAGTTCTAAACCTGCTTTTAGCCTCTTAACATCCTTAATGAGGACATCCTTAGTGAGTGGTGTTATTAAGAGTGAACACGGTCAGTCAATCTGACTGCAGTAGATGTGAAAGATATGAATAAAAATTGTTTATTCAGCCAGCTCACATACCTGTGTTTTCTTCCTGTTTTCGGTCGAAGTCCACAGTAGTCTATTGTCGAGTTCGCACGCGCGATCATTGGTAACTAAATAACTAAGGATCGCGCACGTGAACTCGACAATCGAATACAGGTATGTGAGCTGGCTGAATAAACATCATTTTTATTCATATCTTTCACATCTACTGCAGTCAGATTGACCGTGTTCACTCTGAATAACACCACTCACATGGCTGTGCACTTGTAATGACACATCAAGGATGCTAAGATGCTAAAAGCAGGTTTAAAACGTGCCCCGTTTAAGTCAACAGGGTGCGAATTTTAAAAAGAGGATAACACGGTGTAGGCAACACCGATTTTTGTCGTTGTTCTCTGTACTGACAGCACTACAAATTTACAAAAAAATGAGCTCAATGTTAAAATTGACCGGAGTTCTCCTTTAAAAATGTTCCTGTATTTCCCAATCCCATTCTCCCTTTAAATGAGATAATAGTGCCTTCACACACTCTTTACACTCTGTATTTGCTAATTATTACAGAAAATGATACAATGACACATGCCATTATATTAAGAAATCTCCATCACTCTTTAAACCCCAGTGAGCAGTGATCGCTGACTGTCAAGGAGAATAAGTCCGTCTTTAACTACTATTATAACTAGGACATTGTTCCTAACAATTATCTTTTTTATTCAAGTACGTAGTACTTAAAGACACTTAAGTGTGACCAAAGGTGAGGTGTTAGAGGCCCAGTTTTCACTAAGAACAAAATATTGTCATATATATATATATATAGATCTAAGATGGTACAAGTCATGTGTTTAGGTTGTAAACACTTAACGATTGCAATATAATGAAAATATTCATATGTCGGAGTATGTAAAGAGGTCAGTTCCAATAAACCCCTTGCTTATTTCTTTTAATCATCGCTTCATAATTTTATTATTGCTTTCATTTTTTAATCAGTATTTTTATTGCTCATTTATTTTATTAAATGTTTTTTTCATTTTACTATCTGAGCAATTCTGCTACACAAGTTGTGTTGGTCTTTTCTTCCATATTTTGCCGTATATCCGAGTAAAACTGCTTCTGGAACAAGAACAAATGTGGGCGGGGCTTGATTGTGTCTGAGGAATTGATTGGATGGTTGTGGTTTGCTATTGGCTGATCTCGTGTGAGTGACAGGTTATAGCCCCGCCCTCGTCAACAGAAAAGATTATTCTGATTCAAGATTATTAAAACAATGATGATGTGCACCCATAAATCATTTAGAATAAACTGCAATATTCCATAAATAATAAGCTGTTATTTTGATTTCATGGGGACTTTAAAGATGCGTTACTTGACTGAGGTGTCGTTCTCTCTCGCAGGGCGGGAAAGCTGAATCATCATCTAGAAGCTGCGATTCATGAGGCCATGAGTGAGTTGGACAAGATGTCTGGAACTGTGAGTGTTTTTCACACACACACACACACACACACACACACACACACACACACACACACACACACACACACACACACACACACACACACACACACACACACACACACACACACACACACCACATGGAGATTCTCACACACCTGATTGGCTGAGTGAATCTGTGTGTCATTCTGCAGGTTCACCAGGATCGTCAAGTCAAACTGCCCAACCTAAGAGGAGGAAAATCTCCAGATAACAGCAGCGATCGGTGTCTCTCTCTCTCTCTCTCTGACTGTGGTGCTACACACTAGCAGACGCTCATCGTGGCCCCACCCACACCCTGTGACTGACAGGTGCTGGATCAGCCAATTAGAAAAGGTCGCTGGACTTGCTGAAGAACTATTTTTTTCTAGTGTACAAGGAAAAATATCAAAAAAGCAAAAAAAACAACGACAAAAAATACTGCATTTAAGAACACAGACAGTCCAAATATTTCTGATATGTTTTCAATGTGTATATAGACAATACAGAAGTTTCATGGTAAAAACATGGGAAGAAGTGTAAATACTGTAGGATAATGACATGTACAAGCCAACTCGATGCACACTTTATCTTCAGCTGTACAAAACACAAAGCAGAAGTGTCTCGGCGGCCCATAAGGCCCTGTGACATTACAATGAATAAGAGTCAATCTGAGACTTTTCTAAGCTTCAGTTTGAGTTGTATTTTGAGTGTGTGTGTGTGTGTGTGTGTGTGTGTGTGTGTGTCGGAGTGGACTTCACCAGCTCAATGGGCTAGTTGCGGGTTTGACTTGTGGGCTTCTATATATAGTTCAGGTCTTCCAGCACTAAACACTAATACATTCATACGTTTAGAATCATCATGTGATGTTTTCTGACTTTATACCGTTATTTTGTTTCTTCTTTTGTCATATTTGAGTTAGACCACATCTACGAAACACTGGTTTCATCCTGTAATGGCCAACATAGAGGAAAACTGAGGCCTTATGATGTGTGTTAGAAATGATGTATGAAACTCCCTGACATGTTCAGTAAATCTTGGCAATAATACGGCACATGCTCGATAAAGCCTTATACGCGTGTGTACACACACACAGACACGTACCCTTCAGTATTATTTTAGTTTGTTTTGCCTTTCAAAATGCACTCATTATTTTCTCTCCTTGAAGTTTCACTCGTTACGAAATGAACAGTATCATGTATTGTCCTCTCAGTCATGATGTCATCAGTCGCCTCATCACTTTATCTCACTAACTTGGAAAGGGAAATGCTGTCACTAACTGAAAACTTATAGATATAGAGATAACGAGGATCAGTAGCTTGTTTCTGCAACAGAATAAAAAAAATTAAAAGGTAATTACGACTTTATCTCTCGAATCTGACTTATTTCTCGCAATTTGGAGTTTGTATCTTACAATTCGGACTTGTAAAGCGACTTACAAATGAGAAGAGCAACAGTAGCAGTTAAACTAACAATATGTAAGTGCAATGATCCTGCCAGTAGTCTAAAGGCCCTTGCACACTGAGTCCAAAATTTTCGTATGCGTTTTTTTGTATTTGTAATTCGGTGGCTCTGAATTGTCAAAACACTATTCAAACTGCTTGCTACGGATGCGAAAAACGCAGAAAATCGAACCCGATCCGATTTCTTTTTATGACGGACAAAAGTTTCGGAGGCAGTGTGCAAGCGTGATTGACAGAACGTGAGGTCGTATTTATTTTTTAACGTGCGAAAATTTCGGACGCGAATTTCGGACACGGTGTGCGAGGGCCTTAACGCTGTTTTTTTAAATGGATATAGAAGAGAAAGGAAAGTGTTGGTATTAATGGATCCAGTGTTGTTGAAAAAGATGCTTCTTCAGCTGTTTATTGTTCAGTTGCGAGTTATAAAGTCCGAATTGCAAGATTAATAGTTGTAATTCTGAGAAAGTTGTAATTCCGATTATTTTTTTCTGGCAATTGCGGCAATTCTGAGAAAGTTGTAATTCTAAGAAAGTTGTAATTTTGAGATTTTTTTTTCCCTCATATATGGATCTCTCTCCAGACATTTTCCCTCAGTATTGAGTTTATTTCAGTTGCAAGTAATAGTCAGAATTGTGAGAATTTACATCTCAAAATTACAACTGACTTTTTTCTCGCAGTTGTGAGTTTATCTCAGAATTCTGACTTTTTCAATCAAGTTATAAATTCAGAATTGCGATAAATAGTCACGATTTAAATATAAACTCTCAATTATGACTTTATATCTTACAATTGTGTCTTTTTGCCTGTCAACTATGGCTTCATATCACCCATTTCTAACTTTATTTTAATTGCGTAAAAGTCAAAATTGCTATAATAAACTCGCAATTCTGACTTTTTTCTCGCAATTCCAAGTTTATATCTTAGAATTCTGAATTAATTTAATTTGTGAGTTATTAAGTCAGAATTGCAATTCTGAGAGTCGTAATTCTGAGATATAAAATCGGAATTCCGATATAAACTCGCAATCAGGACTTTTTTCTCGCAGTTCAATTGCAAGTTATAAGGTCAGAATTCTGAGAAAGTCGTAATTCTAAAAAAGTTATTAGGACTTTTTACGCCGTATCATGAGTTTATATTTATTTTATTTTATTTATTTAATCCCTGAAGCCTGAGTTATAGTCAGAATTGCAAGTTAAATAGTAACATTTCTAAGAAATAGTCGCAATTCTGAAAAATAGTCGTAATTCTGAGATATAAACTCAATTATGAATTTGTTTACATCTAACAACTGTCTTTTTGTCTCGCAATTCTGACTTTATTTAAATTGCGAGATGGTCACAGTTCGGACTTTTTTTCACGCGATTTTGGGTTTATATCTCGCAATTCTGAGAAAAAAGTACGAATTTTGAGATAAAAATTACTTTTTTTATTTTTTATTCTGCGGCAGAAACAAGCTTTCGTAACTGTCAGTCCGGGAACGTGTACATATCGGCCAGCCAACATCCGAACATTCCTGAGTCATCTTTAACGTGACCTTGTAATAATGTGTTATTAATTACTGCATTAATGAAAGACACAGATGAACTGTAGATTTGTGGAATCTCATACAGACTCAGGAAAGTCCTGAAATCATTCAGATTCACGCTCTAAAAGGGTTTCATGGGAAATTGAGTGATGCTTTCATGAAAACACGAGCACTGAGGGGTCATAGACTGGAAGGAGCCTCACCCTGGAGGTCAGAGGTCACCGTCGGGGTCAGGACAGGTTGTATATAATTACTGTAGCGCATCTGCCAGTAACACTAACTCAATATGAAGAGCTTATTAAATTATTTTTTGTGTGTAGAAACTATAGATATGTGTAGGATTTTACAGCACATTGCTGTTTCTCATCCGTTTGCGTTTGTAACTCTAATGGAGGGCCGATTAAACACCAGGACCGTTTTCTCCTCGGGTTCAGTCTATACTGAAAGTTCACTACAAAATTAAGTGCAATATTTCCATGCAGTGGATCTGAAAACTATATCAACGCAAATATCCAGAGGTGAAATCATGGAAGCCCATGAACAGTCGGACGGTGTGTGTGTGTGGTGTGTGTGTGTGGTGTGTGTGTGCTGGTGAAGTCGACTCCGTTGTCAGTGCAATGATGCGGCTCTGTGTTCAAAGTCTTACTGTTCAAGGTCAAAATACATTTTGTGTTCATGTGGTCAGTGTTGCCCAAACCTTTCCATTTCTATTCTCGAGTCATATTCTTTCCTTTCCTCCGTGTGTGAGCGTGTGTGGCGTGTGTGTGTGAGAACATTTTTATTTTGCCGTCTTTGCTTGCTCTTTTCTCATTGGTATCGGACTGGTATTACGAACCTCTCTGATGTCAATATTTCCCCGATGCGTATCTGAGTATATATTTTCTCACCAGTATGTACTTTACAGCAGTCGACTTTGTAAAGTATGTTGTGCACTTGATTATGTTTGTTTCTGATAGCTTTGATGTGGCTGTTAGGTTTAGTTTGTTAAAGTCCATCATTTCTTATTGTTTCAATTGATTTTTTTAAAGATGTCCTAAACAGCAGTTTTGTAAATATTGTGAACATTACAGGTCATGCTGTGATGTGACATTGAAATGATGTTGCACCAATGTTTCAATTAAAACCTGGTCACTAAACTACTGTCTTTATATGGTGGATCTTCAGAAATAATTCAAAGTCTGTTTTTGTCTTTTTAAATTCATGTTTTAATATCATTTTTACGTTTAACATAGACTTCTGTTTAATTCTAGTTAGTATCGCAATGGTTTAGCAATTAAATGCTTTTAAATTTTATTGGCCACATACACATTTGTTAAAATAGCTCTAAAATACTATCTGATTAATTTATATCAAACTTGAAATTGCGAGGAAATGTCAGACATTTTTATCTCACATTTATATCTCATTGTAACTCTCAGAATTGTGATTTATTTTATTTTTACATTTTATATTAGATGTAAACTCACAATTGCAAAAAGATACTTTTTTCATTCCAAGGTGGAAACAAGCTTTCCGGAAAAAATAAATAAATAAATGTAGAGGGAGGCGGTTGTTATAGCGATTACGGGTTTGTATTCGCTACAACAACCGCCTCGCTTTACATTATCCCACTTATTACATGCCTACCTACCAAATAAATCAATAATTTGACATTTATTTAAAAAGGAGTTTATTGATTTAAAAATTATTGTATTGCTCCAGAGTGAACAGAACTGTGTCCATGGCAACGGTGTGTCATACTTATCAAGAAATAATAGACTGCATTCAACCAACCAAGCCATGTTATTTAAATATATATACATTAGGTGGAATATAAAAAGTATCTTTGTGTCATGGCTTGGTTGAAATCTAATATAGAATGCGGTGTGTTATTTCTTGATAACAGACGCTGCTAAGTATTGCCATAAAAAACAGAGCGTTGCCATGGACACAGTTCTGTTCACTCTGGAGGACATATCACTCCGCTGAAAGAAGTGCGGGTCAGCTGTGGCAAAAGTCAGAACATGAACAGAACATTGTGATATTAAATTTAATATTTTTGGAGAGAAGAACGGAACTTTTGAATAGTGTTTAATGGCTGTTTTGTCCCCAGTATAGAAACGGAAAAGAGAACCAAAAACCAACGCAAAAGATGCAAGAGAGGGTAAGAGCTGATTATCATGATGACGACGGAGAAATCGACGAAATTGAAGACGACAGGCGCGAAGTAACGTAAACATAAACCGGAGTAGGCCTACAGTGTTTAAAGACTGGTTAGTCCAAAAGAATATGTCAGGCAGCAGACATTGATAGTTACGGGGAAGAAATCCTGAATCAGATGCTGTGATCGGAAAACGTAACGTTACTTAATATCAAGTTACATTGATTAGGTCTGGGACATGTCGCCACAACACGACAAGGTTTGATAATGAATTAAGGCGGTCATCAAAAACCTTCGCTAAAATCTTCCTAATATCTGTTTCTTTGCTGGCTGTGAGTTTATATCTCGCGATTCTGACTTTAAATTTTAGTTTTGCGATTTCTATTTTTTTTTTCCCTCAGAATTGGGAGTTTTGCGGAATTGCGAGGGGGAAAAAAGGTCATTTTTTATTCTGTGACTAAAAGATGATTCCCATATTTTAAACATATTGGCCATCTTTTATGAACACACATTCCTGTCAAGCTGATTTGACTTTTATTCATTCCCAGCAGGATACGAATTATTGATAAACCATTACATTTTCACTAGTTATAATGCTAATTCTTGATATCAACAATGACGTCATCACCTGCAGAAATACGAATTCTTGATATCAAGAATTAAATTTCAACTTGATATCTGCAACTGTATTTTCACCATAGGCTCATTGAAATCAGTTGTTGATATATGACGAACTGATTTCTTATAATTTCAGAAATTCAATTCTTACAAGTAAAAAATCATAATTTTTGATATCAATACTTTTATGGGTAGGCTACTAGTGCAAATATTTATTTAATTTTTTTTATATAAATGTCAAGTCAACTTTATTTATATTGCGCTTTTTACAATACAGATTTGTTTTAACTGTTGTTTCTGTAGCAGATCTAGAAGAAAACAGTGTCAGACTCCAGCTTAAGAAAAGTTCAGTGATGGTTCATTTTTGTTGTAAAATACATTTTTAGATATCAGAAATAACAAATGTAACATGTTAAAATAAATGTAGGCTACAGATATCAATAATTAACATCTCAAATAGTGACAATTATATTCTTGATTTCAGGAATATATACTTTTACTTGTAACCAGTTAATATTTATAAATGAAGAATTAGTATTTCTGAAATATGAAATTGGAATTTCAACTAAGAAATCAATTCTTGATTTCATCAATAATTTAATTTGATTGGCAGCCTTTGGTGACATTTAACTAGTGAAAATACAATTACAGATATCAAGAATTATAATTTTACTTGTTGAAATGTAATTCTTGATATTACAAATTCATATCCACCGTAAAAAACGGATTGCCTATTGCCATTCCCAGGGTATAAATTCTGGATAGCCTATATCAAAAATAATATTTTTTTTCTGGTTGAAATTTAATTCTTAAAATCAAGAATTCGTATTTGTACGAGTGATGACGTAATTGTTGGATTAAAATTTTAACAAGTGACAACTGAATAGTTGATATCAAGAATTAATTTCCTGGTAATGAATAAAAGTCAAAAGTCATGGCTTACCATATATGTGACCCTGGATCACAAAACCACCCAACACATTGATCCATACAATAGGTACACTGTATATGGGTCAAAATTATCGATTTTTATTTTATGCCAAAAATCATTAGGATATTAAGTGATAATTTTCTATGAAGATATGTTGTAAATTTCCTACCCTGAATGTATAAAACATTTATGTTTGTAAGTGAAAGCAGCACCCTCAGAATTATTATTATTTTATTTTTATTTGCACCCTCAGATTACAGATGTTCAAATATTAGAAATGTTAGAAATGTTCAAAAATAGCTCGGCCAAATATTGTCCTATAGCCTACGAACAAACCATTGTTGAAAGCTTATTTATATATTTTTTTTAAATATAAAATGTACCCATGTGACTGGTTTTGTGGTCCAGGGTCACACATTCGTAAATCCATTGGTTTTCACTACAGATCAGAGGAGGCTGATGAACAGCGCCACCTGTAGGAGGAATAGAGAAACTACACACCCGAGTGAGTGAGTGAGTGAGTGAGTGCGGGCGGGTGGGGATAAGGAGCATCAGCAGATTAACTGGGGAATAAAGGATAAACGCAGCATTCTCTGTGGATATATCGTCCGTTAAATAGTCCGTAATTTACAGAGGCAGTGTTTCGCTTGATGAATACACACCATGGCGACCGAATGCAACCAAGAAGCGGTTTTATATTTCATAACGGAGAACGGAGGACGCGTGAAGAACACGGATTTAACGGATCATTTTCGAGCTACAATCCCCAAAGATCCTGCGTTAAAACAAGCGGCAAAGGAAGCCTTTAAACGGTACGTAGACAGCGTGGCTTACGTTAAAGAGGAAAACGGAGATAAATACGTTTGCCTCAAAAAGAAATTCAGGCGTTCAAACGAGAAGAGTGACAGAATGAATGAGCTCAAATCCCGTGGAGAAGAAGAAGAACATGAGGCCTGTGTCAGCAAAAGTGGAGGAACAGAAGGAATGTTAATGTTAAGATTACCTGGCTCAGGTTACGGAACTGCTTACCAAAAATCACAACCGGATCCTTCAGTCAAGTTTCAGGGAGCGACAGAATCTGACATGGGGAATACAAACAGTAGCACGACGAAGGAGGATAAAACTGATTTAAGTCTGAAAATGAACCAACCAAAGAGTGAAGATGAAGAACAAGAGAGAGAAAAATCTGAGGGAACTAGTTTAAGAAATGAAGTGAAAGGCGAACGAGAGCCTGGACAAGAAAACCGTTTAACTGACGATTTCAACCGTAAACCATTCCCCCAGGGTTTGATTGACAGTTCGCCTCAGGTTCGTCTGAGAAGCTCCGTTTATCTCCCGGGAAGGTGCCGCGACTCTCCGCGTCCTGACGCCGATTATGAGCCCGCGTCGTTGACGCTCGAGCCGCTGGAGCACGACTGGATGATGAGCGCGTCTGACGGACACTGGGACAGTCTCCATCGGCTTCTCCTCAGGGATCCCAGCCTCATTACTAGGAAAGACTTCATTACGGGATTCACTTGTTTACACTGGGCGTCAAAGCTCGGAAAACACGAGCTGATCGTAATGCTAGTCAACTTTGCGAAAGAAAATGGCATCATGCTGAACGTCAACGCGCGCTCCAGCGCGGGATACACGCCTTTACATTTAGCCGCGATGCATAATCATCTCGAGGTCGTTAAGTTGCTAGTCGGCGCGTTTGACGCCGACGTCGAAGCTCGCGATTACAACGGGAGAAAAGCGTGTCACTATTTAAAGAGCGACATCGAGCGGAACATTCTAGACATCGTGGGCGCGTGCGTGGAATCTGACGCGGATCACGTGGATGTTGGAGACGCGAGTCGCTGGAGATTATCGAGGGTTATTCAGTCCAACTTCAGACCTTTGAAAACACAAAACCACAACAACAGTAGCGAAGAGGAAAGTAGCGGCGTGACCAGGAAATCTTCTCTTCGCAGGAAATCTTCGTTTACTAAAATGAGACCCAGTCTGAATAAAATGCGTCTGCGGTCGCAGATCGTGCACAGCACTTCTCTCATGGACCATTTCGAGAAAGATGCGACAGAAGAGCCTTCAAAACTCTCAAGGCCCAAATCAAATCTCTTTGGGTGACATTGCAACTATATACGCTTCATATATAGACTTCATATATCTATCATGGGACTTTATGGATTTAGTTTCAGTTCATTTTGATTTGATTCAATTCTATGAATTATGCAGCTCGTAAACATTCTTTATCACTATTTTTTATGACAAATTAAAAATGAAAGTATAATGCAAAGACATTTTAGAAACTTTTTTTGCATAAAGAGTTCTTAAAAATTGAGTCAAGAATATAGACCCGTTGAAACTTGTTCACTGGGGCCTTTTTTAATCTCCTGTTTTGCACAATATTTATTGTGATACTGAATCTAAAAATAGTCTTCTAAAGCATTATGATAGTTTGATTTCTGTCTTGAATTTTGTTAAAGTCCCCCCGTGGTGTAAATCCAGCTTTTAATGTTGTTTATATGTCTATGTGGTGTTTTTAATATGCTTTAATAACACAAACCATGTGTAAATTCATAAGTCGACAGCATTGCTGAGTATTTTCTCCTTAAAACTGCAGTGAACCAAAGACAGTCTCAAAAAAATGCTTAGAAATCGCTGGTGTTTCTGACGTCACAAACGACCTTGTAACCAATCAGATCAACGTGTGATAGTTTTAAGGGATGCAATAATTATTGACTACAGGGGGACTTTAATTTTTTTAAAGCTACACTGTGTGATTTTTAACACCCATCTAGCGGTGAAAAGGTATATGACCATCCAGTGAATATTAGTATTAGGGCTGGTCCGAATACCATTTTTTGAGCTTCGAAGCTTCGGTAGGAATGAACATCGAATATTCGAAGCTTCGGAATCTCTATTATGTCTCAGACCCGCATATTGATAGCGGCTCCCTGATGCCCGCAAATCAGTTAAAATCTCCCGGAAGCTGCTCGCGAGCTCCAAACCGTGTAGCGCACGCACGACAAAGAGAGGGAGAGACCTTGCGTGTGTCGTGTGTGCAAATGTGCGTGTGTGTGCAAGTGTGCGTGTGTGCCTCTTGAAGCGCATGTAAAATGCGCTTCAAATTCTCGAAATAATAATCATGCGCTGATGATGATCATGCGATCATCATCAGCGCATGATTATTATTTCGAGAACCGTTCATCCAAATGACTTCACAAGGGAGTGCAGTGTATTTGGTGCAATATAGATAGACAGGCGAGACGCGACACGTTCACCATGAATAAACTTTTAATAAACTACAGAACAGCGTGAGCGGGAAGCGCGTGCCTCACGCGAGCAGAGCTTATGCTCCGAGAAGAACGGACACTGCTCTGCACTAGTGATATAAAACACTCACAGGTCTGTAACTTAAGCAATATTTCTAATAAGGTAGGCTAGTCTAATAGTCTCACTAACAAATTACTGACAAAGTAGATTTAAATGAAGAAGCGGAGCGCCTCACGCGAGCAGAGAATGGACTCTGATATGCTATCTTATATGCTCCGAGAATGGACACTGCACTAGTGATATAATACATACATTTATACATTTTAATACTACATACATTTTAATATATTTTGTTTCTATTATTCTATTTTCCACAATGTCAAAGCAATGTAGCGTAACCCAAAATACAAGCTCAGGCATCTGTCCATGCAAACTGTTCTGCGGTCTAGCCAGAGAATACTCCCGTTGCAGGAACACTTTTAGTAGTCCAAGAAGAAGCAAATATATTTATTAAGTAGCCTAGCTATAATGGATTTATATGTAAAGTATTGTATTTCACCAGATTTTATAGTGTAAAACATATAGGCTACAAGCGCGAATGAGAACCGTTTCGAGGGGGGATGCCAGATTTGCAAAAAAAAAAAAAAAAACGAATATTCGAATGTCACATTTTCAAACCGAATACCAACCCACCGAACGAATATTCGAATATTCGAATATTCTGGTCCAGCCCTAATTAGTATCTGTTCTTCTCAATTCCGATTTCGTTTTAACTCCTACGGTGGCCAATGTAGTCCAAGATTAACATGGCTTCCAGTTTGACCTCATCCACATTAGACACGGTGCCATCGAGTGTTGAAACGCGAAAGGCGAAGCTTGAATTAACGGCCTATGTCCCTCTTTGGCTAATGTACTTTCAAGATGGAGGGGCAACATGGCGACCGTCATTAGAACCCCTTACCCGTATGTATTTTCAATGGCATATTATACACTCACGAGAATACTTTATTACTTGAACGAAGTAAATATACATGCATTTAATATATAAATATTCATATAATGAGCACATATATTTTTGAAAGAACTAAGTGTTTTTAGCTAAGAATAAACTAAAAAAGTTACACAGTGTAGCTTTAATTACTTTTTTTTTTAAATAACCCCTGCATTAGAGTAGCATAACTGTTAAGTGTCCTGAATTAATGTAAAATTGTGACGTATATGTATTTGTGGTTGGAGGTTATATCACAAGTGATTTGTGATATATATCTTTTTTTTACAGGAAATAGTTTTGAAACACCATCGATCCACCAGACAGACCTTTAACATTTTTGTGATATATTAGTAAATCCGATATCGAATCAAATAGTATTAGATTTCCTGCACTTTTGATTTTCAGTGCCATGCACTTAAATACTTTATTTCTCAGAAGGAAATTTTATAGCGACACCATTTCTATATTCATTTAAATATAGCCTTGAAACTTGAATGTTTTATGATAATTTTATGATGTTTATGATATTTAAGGGTTGCGGAACAATGCTTTTTATTTATTTTTTACTATTTGTACTGGGACTTTTGGGTTCATGAAACAAAGAGTCAGATTTTCTTTGATATTTGACGTAGGCTACTATAAAACTGTACTTTACATTCATAACTCAACTTTGTCTTGAAACTAAACTGAAAGATTCCTGTATTTTAATTACATTGTGACATCACTCTGGCAACACATCATTGGCTAGTTTCACATCATCACCTCCTTTGCCCCGCCCACTTCTGACCAGCAGTGACAAGGATAAATAACTTATGCAATGTTTTAAAATAAAATAAAAATCTTCCTCTAAAGTATTTTTGAATCCTTACTGACCGATCTATATCATTAACATCTGAATCTATTTAAATGTTCATTGCCTGAACATTTAAGGAAGCTTTCCGAGTTGAATAAGATATTGGTCCTGCTGTAGCCTGGGTTAAAACCGGAGCATTGTCAGTAGTAACCGAGTTATGGTCTGGCAAAGCTTCATTTCCAAAGGGACCAATGGACGTCGCTCAAATGCCTCTGGGCGCAATTGGATAGACCTAAAACCAATCAGAGCGATGAAGGAGATGACATATGCAGAGCGACGGAGAAACATCTCGAGTGTTGTTCTTTACTCGGGTTTTAACAAAAAGGAAATGTTCAAATCGCCTAAAACAAACGCGATAGCTGATTCGAGCGAGTGAAGTTCCACGGCGGCATCCATCTTTGTAATGTACAAAATCTGCTTCATCGTCGCTGTGCTGTCGTCATCGTGTAAAGCCGCCCCAAGGTTTCTGATTGGTGCCTCGATTTCGACGGGTTAGAAATGGGCTTGAATGAGCTCTGTGCCAGACTTACTTGCAGAGCAAATCTAAATTTGCCGGAAGTTGTCTGGGTTTTCCCAGGCTAGTCTGCTGATCATATTTGACATGTTTCTCTGAGGTTCAGTAATAATGTTTTGCAGATTAGGCGACGCCTTCAGACTGAGATCTAGTAACTCGTCAAACCGGGTAAACGTTGGTCGACAAAAGAATGAGGAATTAGTTTAGACATGCACACTGTAACCAGGTACAGCTTTAACCCAACACAGTTCCTGTTCTTGTGTAATACTGAACACACACACACACACACACACACACACACACACACACACACACACACACACACACACACACACACACACATTGGTGTTCCCAAATAATGCACGGATACACCCTGATGAATCTGAACTAACTTGTTCTCTCAAGCAAGCCCTTTCATTACCTGTCATTAACCATTATATTATTATAATATGCCATTTATATTTAAAATGATAATATCTTAAGGAATTTTGACAAACTATATCATTTGAAAGCGTACAATCTCTAGTTTTCCTATTTGGTGACTGTTTTTAAAAAAAAAAAAAAATTAATCAATTTGCAATTTCATACTCATTAGGCGTGTTCAGATCTTTATTTTGAAATAGCGCTGAACATGAAAAATCATGAAAAATTGGTCGAAACCTTTGTTTTCATGCCAAGAGTTCATAAGATAACACCAATTCAATATTATGAGAAAAAAGGTTTGAAAATGTTTTAAATAAAATGTTTTTATTTATGCATTTATTAGAGGTTTGAATTCAAATCGAATACTGCCAAACTGCCCATACTACTAATGAATAGGATGTCTACTTCATAAATTTTATGAAAATTATGGAAATATATGGTTCAGATCACTCAAACCATATATGGAAATAGACGCCCTTATATGGTCATAAGGTTTCCTGTCATCTAGTGGTAAAGTTTGGAACTGCGCCTGAAGAAAATCTTACTAAAAGCTCATTTTATTAGATATCAGCATTCTTGAATTACAACCATTTAAGTTTAGATTTTCATGTCTATGCGGAAAAAGGTGGTGACAGTTCAGGGGTAAATAAATATTATTTAGTTTTGAGCCTCTCATTGTAACAGTTACTGAAAACACAGCTTATGTTTCTCTGCAAATCTGCAAACTGAGTTTTTATATTCATGTCATTTCCGTGACCTGGAAGAAGTACATCTATAGTGCAAAAATAACACTTTGGATATGTGTACCATTAGTTACGACTCATTTTCTATTTTTCACTCACGCCTGTCAAAGTAATAGTAAATGTGAATAAATCTTTCCTGGAGCGAACAGAAGCCGATGGAGAGATTGTGATAGTGTCCAGCGCTGGGTTATGTGGGATCAGCTGTTTGTGTGTGTGGATCAAACTATTTCAGCATTCTCAGCGCTCCTGACACACACACACACACACACACACACACACACACACGCTTCAGCTCATGGGAAATCTCCCTGAATCATCATCATCATCAGCACAGATCACATCGCCTTTGTGCAAGGCCTCAGATACACAAACACATTAACATTCATTTATCATTTCAATAAGACTGATCTCACCAAACTGTGAAAACAAACTCAACAAACTCAAAAATATATAATTTACCATCAGAAATGTGATATATCCTTTCAATGATCATAGGGACCATAACATTTCTGATGGTAAATTATATTTTTCTTTATTTATAGCATGAGTTGCTCTAGAGAAGTGGTGCAAAATGTTATATATATGTTTTAAAAATAAAGATGTAAACTAACACGGATTTACAAAAATCAAGTTCATAACTAGAGGCAATATAAATAATTAATGCAATAACTTCACATCTCTTTAATATATTGTTTTCTGTTCTTCTCTCATGAGTGGCAGTCTCAAAACTTCACTTAGATAAGCTAATAAACAATGTTTTTTCATATTTTTTGAAACGCCTCATTCTAATGTGGAGTTATTAGTGTCATAATTCAGCTGAATTCTGTTCAAAGTTGATTCAGTTTCTTCAGTGTCAGTCATCGCAAAGTTCATCAGTTACGAAACTAATTTGATTCAGCTGCAGAAATGAAGACAACATTCAGATTAAATCAGCTTTACATTTACAAGTTTTGTTCTCATCTGAGAGTTTGTGGTTAAATATATAAGATTATTGAATATTAATATATTATTGAATAACAGGCTTTTAAATAAATCCTGTTAAATAATCCAGAAAAAAACAAATGCTTAAACTCATTTATTTTTTTCAAACATATTTTTTTGCATTTAGTTGAAATCCTCAATAATAATTGGGTTTAATGATGAGATAATGTAGTCAGTGTTTAATCATTTGAATGTCTCACTTTTCAACATATTCATCTATAATAATTATTATAAAATAAATAAATCCCACAACTCAGGCTGATCAAAACGCTGCTAATACAAATATTTGTGTGTCGATACAAATTTGAGTATTGTTCAGGATTTATATATTTGTTCTTACTTTAATATATTGTATATATATCTTATAGTGTTGATGGAGTAAATAGATAATTAATCTTCTGAAAGATTGGGCACAAACTGCACTCGGTGCACAACAGGTTTTGTTGCTGAAGCCGGCGATAGATGCAGAAATTAACAGAAAACTTCTCTTGCTTGTTCATCAGCTTTGACTATTTGAATAACAAAAAGCAGTAGCAGAGCTGATGAAGTATAAAAGCTCCAGCGGGGATCAGTCCGTCACAGATCCAGCCATGAACAAGGTAAGCAGACATCACTTATCAAAACAGCATTTATGAATGTTCAAAACGTTCAGTTTTAAAAAATCGAAAAAACTTTTTGTCTTGGTTATGTGAGTGTTATTGGCATTTAAACATGGATTTTATTCTTCAAACATTATGGGAATGTTATTGAATGTTTTCTGCTGTTCTAATAAGTAGTTATATCTAAAGAAAAACAATATAGTTCTATAATGTTTGAGTGAGAACTTTATTAAAGACCAGATAACTTTGAACAAACGCTCTATTAACGTTACTGGAAGAACGTTTATAACTTTGAGAGAACGTTCTGAGAATGTTTTTCTAACATTCCCATTAGATTATGAAAATGTTATTTGCTAATGTTCTCTGAACGTTCAAAACATCCAGCTTTTTTTTTTAAACATTTGTATTCATGTTTATGAAATCGTTAATGAAACTTCCCATTTGGTCTTTTTCTATTAGGCTACTTTTGAATATTCTCTAAACGTTCTGAATTTTTTTAACATTTTGAAAAATTGTGTGATCATCCAACTCAATTTTTTTTTTTTTTTTTACAAATAACGTTTTTGTGCTAATGTTTTGAGGACATTATAAACTCTTTCCTTGACAGCATTTTTTTTATGTTGCCGGCAACAGCAATTTTGATTATGTTTTTACAAAATGTTCATGGCCCCCATAATATTTTGTGGTATGAATATCTGAACATGTAAACAAAAGAGAGAACAGAGCATCTTTTAAACCAAAAACCCAAAAAGATTTATTCCAGCTGCATGTGTGTAAGTTTTATAAAAAAGCAACATTTTGAGCAAAAAAAAAAGAAAAATGTGTTTTTGTCCAACACTTGATTTTATATGATTGATCTTTATGCTGTTTAATGTTGATGATCGCGTTATTTTACATGTGCGTCAGCAATGCTTCTATCGCTGGTTTCTGCTTCTTCTTCATCTGTGTTCTGTGATCAGTAGATACTCGTTCAGATGATGAGTAACAGCGCCCCCTACCGTATAACAGTGAAAACACGAATAAGAGTTAAAGGCCAGATAGCTGAAGTTCTATAACGTTACTTGGGAAACGTTTGCTCGTAACTTTGAGAGAACATTATCTGGGTCTCTAATAAACCTTGATGTGTGTGGTGTGTGTGGTCTAGATAATCTTCTACGAGGACAGAAACTTCCAGGGCCGCTCGTACGAGACGAGTAATGACTGTGCGGAGCTGAACTCGTTCCTGAGCCGCTGCAGCTCGTGCCGCGTGGAGAGCGGATGCTTCATGGTCTACGATCGCTCCAACTTCATGGGGAACCAGTTTTTTGCCCGTCGAGGCGAATACTCCGACTGCAAGAGACTGGGCCTGAGCGACTCCATCCGATCCTGCAGGATCATCCCTCAGGTACAGCGGCTTCAAATACCAAACATTACATAAAAAACATTATCGAACTAAAATATAGTACATTCATTTAATTGAAATAAAAATGTCATTTTTGAACGAATCAAAAGCTTAACCGTCTTAGTGTGTCCGTCAAATAGGTCAGAAATTAATTTTTTTATTTCAATGAAATTAATGTAGCCTACTATATTTTAGTTCGATCATTTTTTTTATTTCATATTTTGTATTTTTAGGGGATTTTATGACACAGATTATTGCTGAAGTAAAAAAAATTTTAAAAAGTGAAGTTAAAAAATGTACAGATTTTTACGTTTATTGTGAAGTAATATTTTCAAAAACATGTTTTACTCTAAAACTGTGAGAAAATCTCTAAAACAAGTTGTGTTTAGAATTTGAGGTTGATATCTCAGTAAATGAGCGTTCAGTGAGTGTGTTCGGCTGCAGTACCAAACGCTTCCACTAGAGGAAATACGTCTCACATTCAGCTTTAAAGTGAATAAAAACCTGTGTGTAATGACGTCACATGCAAATTGGTATCGAATTGATTTGAGACATTTTAAGGTGTTAACATTCGTTTTCGCACTAAATTGCACAACATTCAAGCAAACATTCACAAACTAAGTTTTGCTAGACAAAATGGATCGCGCCATAATAATGTTTCCATCAGCGTTTATCGCATAAGCCGTTTATCCATCAAGATAAAATCCCATGAGACCGAACGCATTTCATTTGAGTCGATATTCATGAAATTCAAACGAATTTTACTGTTTCCATAAGGCATTTTTCATTCGATATCACTTAATGCGGATAAAATCGTGTGGATGGAAACATAGCTAGAGTCACATCAACACCTGAAGACGTGTTGTGTTTGTGTTTGAGCAGCACAGAGGAGCCTTCAGGATGAGGATCTACGAGCGGGAGAACTTCGGTGGGCTGATGCACGAGCTGACGGATGACTGCGAGTCCATGACGGACCGCTATCGTCTGGCTGAGATGCGGTCCTGTCACGTGATGGACGGACACTGGCTGATGTACGAGCAGCCGCAGTACCGGGGCCGAATGATGTACCTGAGACCCGGAGAGTACAGGAGCTTCAGGGACATGGGCTTCAGGTTCAGCTCCATGCGCAGGATCATGGACCCCTGCAATTAATCATGACCAATCAGCAATCAATTAAACAACCTTCATAATTACGTACTCTTCGTTTGTTGTGTTTGTCACATTTAAACCTCATACTTTCCTCGGGTCATTTCGACCCAAAACTCAACTGAGTGTTCATCATTCATAGGGGTCCAAGACTCTAGGACTTTTGTCGCACTTGAACAAGTACACACAATTTAAAAAAATATATAGATTTGAGTTTTGTGGTTGAAATTAAAAAAAAAGTAACAAAGCCTTCACTCACGGGTCAATTTGACCCCCTTAGGAATGCTTCAGTACACATAGAAAAACCTTAAATTGCTCAAAATTGAAACTAAAAATGCTTAACCTTTACCAAAAAAATATTTTATAAATGTCTAAATGTGTATCTTAATGCATACAGAAGACTTTAGGACCCAGAGGAACATATTAGAGTCATGAAATATATTATTATTTTTCCATAAGAGGACGGCAAACACACCCAATGTAAGATGTTTTGTGCCCCGTTTACACGAAGGGAAGACGCAGATATTTCCCTGCGGTTTGGCCTCTCGTTTACACGAAAACCCCGTTTTTATCACAGAAAACTGTTATTTCTAAAAACTCCGGCCAAAGTGGAGATTTCTGATACGCCGGTTCTTGCCGTGTCAACTGGGAGAAACGGGGTTTTAGGTTCTCAAACGTCACATTATGCGCCAGAAAATGCTTAACAATAACATCATGTGATCGCCCATAGTTATGATCATAGACATCATATAGAGACTAGACGCCCTATTGGCCGCTGTGGCGCAAGAAATGCGGCCGCCATCTTAAACCGGTCATACTATTTGCGTTGGATAGCAGCAGCATATTCGTTTCTCTAAATACCCGGCTGTGTGTAAATGTGGCCTTGAGCTGAATTAAAAGGTTTATGCATGAAATTGTGAGTTATTTTGAATTTAAGTTGAAAGAATGTGCGTAAATTACAATTTATTTATTGATCAAATCTAGTAATTTAAAGGTAAAAAGAAAAAAATTGAAAAAAAAAAAAAAAATCGCATTACAAAATTGAAAAAAATATTAAAATGAAATAAATTGTGCTTTATGAAAAAAAGAGAAGTATAATTTTATGGCTTCGGGTCATTTTGACCCGCGAGGGAATGATGTGTTACAGTGCGAGGGAAGGATGAGGGAAAAGTTCAGTGAAAGGTCTTAATGAAACTAATTGATGGCGAACACCGTTAGATCAGGAGGCAAATGTGAAGTTCTGACTGTTTCCTGAAGAGAGTTTTTCTGTAGAAAAAGAGAACGTTCTTAGAAATTTAGCAGATGTTTTGGCAAGAGTTCCAGTAATGTTCTATAAGTTATCTGGTCTTTTAAAATCTCCTCAAAACATGATCTATACATCGTTCATGGAACCAGGAGAGCGAAACAAAAAGACATTACAAATGAGCAATTATATTAACTTATTTTTTATTGCAAATACAACCTATACAAATACATTTTACAGAATGCTTATATGAGCGGTTAAAGAGAGCCGTGTCATCCGAAAGCCGAGAGCGCCCACTGCTTGACGTCTGTGGGGCATTGTGGGTATTTCTGCAGCGCCTCCATCAGCTGAGTGTGTTCCAGCATCAGCTTCATCAGCTGATACTCACGCTGGACTTTACACACACCCGAGTCTACAGGACGAACCAGCTCCAGCTGCAGGAGATGCTCAAACGCCTGAACACACACACACACACACACGCGGCACACACACGCACACACACACACACACACACACACACACACACACTTTTGATTTACTTATGAATTTATTTACCCCTTTTGGTAGATTTATGGCCCCCTGTCACTCATAATTTACAGGGAATCCATGTGTCAATTTTTTTCCCTTCTGATTTACAGTGTCAGACTGACGTTGTGTGTGTGTGTGTGTGTGTTGTGTGTGTGTGTGTGTGTGTGTGTAAATAGTTTTTTACAGCAGCATATTCTGTCAGGGTTATGTCACACCGCTGTGATGTAAAGTTTCATACTCTTGAATAACTTTCGAACATAATCTTTATGCAGGAGTTACTGTGTGTGGTGTGTGTGTGGTGTGTGTGTGTGTGTGCAAAATATCTGTAAAATTCAAAACACCAAATCAGTCAGAAAAGAGGACACTGCATACATTGAAAAGTAACATTTTATAACAAAATCCATTCGTGAGCAACTGTGAAAGTTTGTACATTTAGTAAGTGATGTTTTTATCACTCCACTAGTGTTAATATTATTCAGATTATTTTGTTTGTTGGACTTTTCTTTGAGAACTGTCAACATTCAGTGTTTATAGGAATAAAAGCAAATGAATAATGTAAGTGATAGTCTTTCTGCTTGAGAGTGTTTGACTAAATTGATATTTCTTTTAGTGCAACTTTACATCTATCTATGATTTCGGATTACACAAAGCAACAACACGAGTGAGTTCTGCTGTTTTACACTTAATCTGTTATAACTGAGTCACATGTGACTATTGCACTGAGAGCCGCACGTTCATGAAAGCTGTTAAACAAAGTTTCACTTGCTGGTAAAAACCGCAGATAAAATAAAAAAATGACATGTGTCAATCAGTCCCTCCAGAAAAACGTGATTATGCGATCACATGATTCAATGTATAATCAGCCAAAGTCTGCATATTTATGAGGGGGCATTTTTTCAAATATGCCGCACTTTCGACACATAAATTGATGATTTCCGCCCAAAATATGTGAGGCTTGCATGATTTAATAATGCCCGCATTTTCGTTGCAAAAAAGTCACATATATCTCAACAGAAAGTTGAGAAATGTCGCGTTCGCTTCACACACGAGCCGCCGTTTCCCATGTTGCCATGGGAACGTTATGAAGTGACGTAATTACGCGACGTGAACATCATCGAAAAGCTGTAAAATAGGAAGCACACTATTTTATTTTATTTTTTATTTCTTCATTTTTCCAGAAGTTGTAGCATATTCCTTTAGTAAAGCTCCAGAACTTGTTTGACTCATCAATGTTTTGTAAGTTTGATGTGTTTATTAAGATCTGAAATAAAACAAGATGAACTGAAATATTCCAGCACTTTCTGTGATGTAGTGAAAGTGACACATGATGGTCAAGTATGGTAACCCATACTTGGAATTTGACCTCTGCATTTAACCCATCAAAGTAAGTGCACACACTTTAGGAGCAGAGTAGTGAACACACACACACTGCAAACGTGGATACACACACCCGGAGCAGCGGCAGCCTTGAGTGGCGCCCGGGGAGCGATTGGGGGTTAGGTGTCTTGCTCAAGGACACCTCAGTCATATTCCTGCCGGTACTGGAATCAAACCAGCAACCTTTGGGTCACCAGTCCAACTCTGTTACCATTAGGCCATGACTGTAAGAAATGACTCTTTACATTAAGGTAGTAGTGAGAACAGGGAACAGGGGAATCACTTTTTATTCTCTTTTTCATCAAACTGCAGTTTTTCAAGTTCCCGCATATTCCATCGCATAAAATTGCATAAATATCCCGCATACTCCATTGCATTTTTTGAGAAAACGTGCCGCATAATCAAGGATTTTTGCCCGCAACAATCACAAAAAAACTCAGCATTTTTCTGGAAGGACTGATAAGTAAATGAATTCCAGTTGATAGTAGTAATTGTAAGTGAAAGGTGAGATGATTCATGGCTTGTGTTTTATTCTGTCCACACTAATACTCTGACTCCAGTGTTTTATACGTCTGTCTTTTAGGTTTGATCCAGAAAACAGAAGTTGTCTTGATATTTTGTTCTCTTTTTTTTTTTTTTTTGGTTCTCATCAGCAGAATACAAAAATGTTTTAGCATATCGTGAATTTCAATAGTTAGGTAGAAAATGCAAGTGAACTGTTTATTACTGTGATAATGTACAGTTATATGTGAAACGAGCTCAGTCAGTTATGGGCTAGTTGCATAAGAACGGTAATAGACTGGTTGGGTTGTCTGCGGTGAGCTTGACCACTTCCGGTCACTGCTTCCGTCACTGGCACTCGCTCACTTAACCCTTTTCAGCGTAGTGTAAAAAAAACATGAGTCTTTTTGGTATTAAAACAGGTGTTGTACCGGATTAAGCAATACAGCAGAAAGTGCAATTGAAGTGCTGCACAGGGTGTGACATCTCGGTGCTCTTTGTTTGCTTGGGATAATTGTGCTCAAAATCAAAGTAATAATCCAAGGCACTCGAATTGTGTGTACAAAAATTAAAAAGCCTTTATTAAATCATCTATAAATCCTGTCATCTATAAATCTGCCCCACCACTCTTATATTTTAGATATGGGTTTAAGTCAGAAATTACAAAATTCTTTTCCCAGAATCCCAAAAACAAATTTGCATAATTAGGGGCAAAACCTGCACCCATAGCTGTACCTTTAATTTGAAACAAAAAAAATGTTGTTTTTCAGTGTCCATTCTGCTAGTTGTACAATAAAACATGCAGGTGTCCTTTCAGTAGAAGATCTCATATCTAGATAGTATGATAATGCTTCCAGTCCATCTTTTTTTGTAGTTTGATTTGTTTATATTATGTAAGATATTATTTCATCTGTTGAACTCTGCTCCCTGCTGGTTACTTTACACAGCGTGACCAGGTGCTTACTATTTAGATTAATGAACTGCTACTTAAAATGCACATGTGACTTTGTTTGTTACACACACCCTGGCGAAGGCATTAGCCGTAACGCGTAGGTGTATCTGTCACCAATTTTATGGATAAAAGCCATGATTTAATAAAGGCTTTTTAATTTTTGTACACACAATTCGAGTGCCTTGGAGTATTACTTTGATTTTGAACCCGGAAAGTCTATTTCCGTTGTTATGTAACTATCCCATTGTCCCGCATGTTTAACAGCGCTGGTGTTCTTGGCCTCAGAGAAGTTCACAACGCTTTCATTAAAGTGTGTTTCAAAGTTTCATTGTAGCATGTAACAGCATGAAAATATAGTAAAGTAAAACAAACTATTTTGATTTTGTTTGCACTTTCCAGAAACAAACTGTTTTAGAAACTGTTAACCATGTGATTGCACTGTTGTGTGTGTGTGTGTGTGTGTTCCTTACACTTTGAAAAACCACTGTTTCCTAGAATCTGCTGTAACTTTAGTGAGCTCGAGGCGTTCTCGCTTCTCTTTGTTCACATAAGACAGTGCTGTCATGAATCTTGTTGACTAATAGGATTTAATGACCACAGTCACATTTCTACCCAAGCACATGTCCAGCTGTGATGACTGTCAACTGTTTTTTTTCCAAATGTTGAGGTCATGCAGGGTAAGAAGTGATGTGAATGTGACATTCTGACCATAGTTTGGTAAGAAATAACATTATCATGTGCTTTGCATGTCATGTGACTGTGGGAATTAAATCCCATTGGTCAACAAATGCATAAAAACACACACATCTGGTCTCTTTTCCTACTTGTGGTGAAAGTAAAGTCTCAATGGCATTGTCCAGTTCATACATAGTCTTTTCATCCTGCAATACATAGACATAACAGAGGACTATAAATAGGTAAAAAAAAGTTTATTATTTTATCTGCGGTTTTTACCAGCAAGTGAAACTTTGTTTAACAGCTTTCATGAACGTGCGGCTCTCAGTGCAATAGTCACATGTGACTCAGTTATAACAGATTAAGTGTAAAACAGCAGAACTCACTCGTGTTGATGCTTTTGTAATCCGAAATCATAGATAGATGTAAAGTTGCACTAAAAGAAATATCAATTTAGTCAAACACTCTCAAACAGAAAGACGATCACTTACATTATTCATTTGCTTTTATCCCTATAAACACTGAATGTTGACAGTTCTCAAAGAAAAGTCCAACAAACAAAATAATCTGAATAATATTAACACTAGTGGAGTGATAAAAACATCACTTACTAAATGTACAAACTTTCACAGTTGCTCACGAATGGATTTTGTGTATTTATTATAAAATGTTACTTTTCAATCAATGTTGTGTTCTCTTCTGACTGATTTGGTGTTTTGGACGCACGCACAGACACACACACAGTGAAGATGTAAAACACTGACCTTCATCACCACCGGCTTCTCAAACTTATGGATGGAGTGAGACTTCCTCTGAATGAACTTCTTAAACTCTGAGGGAAAGAGGAATTACAGTCACTTGAGCTGAAAATCAACATTCACACAGAAACGCCACTTTAACACGTGCGGAAGGATGCCGTACCATTATGAACCATCTGGAAATTGAAGGGTTCTCCATCATAAGTGTCATTCAGATGTTTCATAGCGATAATCAAACACAGCTCTAGAATAGACAGACCTGGAAGAAACGCAATTGAGAAAGTTAGAGCTTATGTTTACAGTGTTTATGTTATGATCACTTTCTGTGATTTAATATCAGTAAACGCATTTACATCCGTTCTCCCCATCAGGAGACTCTTCCAGAGAGTGTAAATGCATCTGGTTGTTGAAACCACATGTCAATTTTACTCCTCCCAAAATGTTAGAAAATAAACTTGTTATAGACTTAATGTCATATTATAGCCAGATATGACGACGCTATTGCAGTACGCATCACCGCAGATCTGTCTCTTCATCAAGATAATGCAAAAACTGACGCAAATAAAATGCTCAAAACACAATCGTCTTCATTAAAAGATGTCAGACTACATTTTTTTTTTTCTTCTCAACACCTGCACATTGGAACCGGTTTCACAGGTTTGCGTTCTCGAGCCCCAAACACTGTTGTGTGTAAATGAGCGGCCGGAGCGCATTAAGGGTTTTCTGTCGTGTTAGCGGCCGCTAAGTTAATAACTAATGATCTTAGCAACGGAAGTGAATCAATCAAAACTAACTTTAGCTGGACAATAACTTTATTCTAGATCTGCTGTAAAGCCTAAACAATCTCTGTTACTGTAATCTCCTATTATCACTGTAAAACTGCTTTGAAACAGTCCATATTGTTAAAAGCGCTGTTAAATGAAGGGGACTTGACTAAATGCTGATGCCGCTCTCTCTCCTATTGTAATCTTTGATTTAGAAATCAGCTGAGGATCAATAAAATGCAGCTCATATACAGGTAACACTCGAAAAATTAGAATATCGTGCAAAAGTTGTGATTATGGCTTAGAGCTTATGAAAACCCCAAATTCAAAATTTAAAAAATTTTGAATATTTCACGAAATCTATAAAAAGAAAAGATTTTAAATACAGAAATGGCGGCCCTCTGAAAAGTATAATCATGCATATGTATTAGGGATGTGACAGTGAGGATATTTCCCCACTGGTTATTCGACGTGGGATAGGGGGCTATTCAACACCGGTAATAGGGGGCTTTTAAAGGTGCTATGTGGAACTTTTCTACTAAAATGAATCCTTTTTTTATTGCCTGTGTGTGAAGGGGTTGCAATCACACATTACAATGATCCACTTGTCGAGTTTTGCTATTACCTCTGAAGGCCAATATTCATATTTATATGTGAAGTCTCCGGGTCGGATTTACCGCGAAATCCAACGGATGTGACGTGCATGCGCACTCCCGAGCCTCTCTCCTTATACAGTCTATTGTAGACGGTCAGGGAGTTACGTCCGGTTAAAGGCGCACGTTTTTCGGCTTATATCTCGGTCAATCTTTGATCAATATTCCCAAGACTCTAATCGTTCGTAGTGCTGGACGGGGGCCTTTCGAACGAGCCCACCCCCGAGGTCCAACTCGCCCGGCTCCCCGAGTTATAGCCGTTCGAAATCGGGGGTCCCAGCGAACGGTGATCCAGTAGGGGCATCCCCGAGGCCCGCCACTCTAGCGTTCGGGCAAGGGTCCCCCAGGGACCTCCTCCCCCGAATTTGAGCTCTCTGGGTCTTTGCGTTCCAGAGATACGAGCGATTTCTTCTGAGATCGTGACGTCACCGGCGTCCGCAATGTTGCAGCGCGCCTGATGGTTTTCTGCTAATATCTCCGCGAAAACATCACCAAAAACTATGGAACTTATATGGTTCTTTTCAGCTCGGCTAGATGGTCCCAACGAGCTCGGTGCTCACCGAATCCGTCTAGTATTCGCCGAGATATTTGCGTAATAGACGGTATTGTCTATGAGTACGAGCACGAGCGCTCTTATAAAAATTGGTTGCAATCTGAAACATCACCACTAGAGGCCCCTAATTGTTACATAGAGCACCTTTAAATAATTTAATTAATTTAAAGGCAAACGTAAAATACGCACGTTTGCACGGCATGCATAATGGTGCGGTCGTGCAGAGCAATACTGTTTTGTTATTGTGCCCTGAATTGGTGCTTATTTGAAAATATTGCTTATAAACAGCTTGTGCGGCAGTGTGCACTTTACTTTTACTTTTAAATTAGCGTCAATTCATCCTTCGCAAGGAGTTTGATTGACATGCGATCTGACCAATCAAAATCCAACATTTTTGTCCGACAAAGCAGTCAGGAGAGTTAGTAGATTAACGTCGCTGGATTTGAACTTGGCTTTAACTGAGGCAATCTCTCACGACACATTAAAGAGCCACAAAAAATAGGCCTATTTATGGTTTCATTTTTTTTGACTAACCAAATTTGAAAGTTGAGACTTTGTTTCATATTAAATATTCACAGCTGCATAAATATGACCTGCTCGGTCCTGTCTGTCAATGTCCTCTATTTTTCACTGATTGAGAACATGGGTTGAATCCGAAATCGCCCACTCTAAACCCTCATTCACTAAGTTAGGCCTATTCCCTACGTTAGTACACTAATACTCTTCAATTGAAGGAGTGAATGAAAACGAGTGAGCGAATTCGGACAGCCGTTGAGCGTTCATAAGCTGTACACTCGTTACTGCAGTGCAATGTGGGACAGAGACGCGATCTGACACGCGTCCCATTTTCTCTACGTTCATTTAAGACTTTATTTAAATCATTTAAGACTGCTCTTATGAGGACACTGGACAAAACGGACATTTTGACATAATTTGTGTGTGTTATGGTTTGTTCAAGCCCAAAAGAGAACTCGATACTGACACGCGTCTTTTCTGTGGGTCTTGCGTGTGTGTGTGTGTGTGTGTAATAGGCAGGACTTGACGGATTTGAATTAAATATTAATGCTTTGAAACTGTGGCAAGTGATGAAACTGGTGTTGCGACTGAACACCGTGTAACATTGACTATCGTAGCAAGCCTAATATGTATATAGTTATATATACTAAAGATATTAGTTTCACCTTTTCACTTGAATTACTGAAATACATGAACTGTTGCATGATATTCAAATTGTTCGAGTTTCACCTGTACGTTGCTTTCGCTGGTGTGAACTTCATCACATTTGCCGATAGCGCGGGAATTGAAGATCGGATTTATATCCGTTATGCGGTGACACATTTATGTGTGTAAACGGAATTGTTTTGACAAATCAGACAGCAATCTGATCAGTAAAAACACATGAAATGATCAGGTGTAAAGATAGAGATGAGGTGTAAATCATGTGATCATCAGTATCATGGATCAGAGTCTCACCGTGAAGGACGTTAGCTTTAGAGTCGGCTGAGATCAAGCGACTGGCCTCCAGTAGATCAGACTCACGGAGAGTCGAATGAGACACACACACTCGACTCACAGCCAGAAACTACAACACACAAACACACGTTTACATTAGGGACGTCAATTTACACAAATTCCCATGATCGATTAGCGATCAATTAATCGTTAGCCTTAAAGCTACAATATGTAGTTTTAGTTCGCCGCTAGGGGTCGCTAACCTCTTACAATAACAAAGGCGTATGTTGACGATGCACACCCGGAATTATGGGACATGTCGTCATGCTAATGGATATAATAATGTTTCATGTATGAGAGAATACATTGATGTTTTTAACATGACTGGTGTGAAGCGGATCTGAATTAATGCTCACACCGTTCAGTTTATTAGACGAATGAAACTTGAGGAAACGCAGCGCTGTTTTACTTGCTCTACACTATCACACTAAACTGCATTTGAGTGTGTTGAAAGTTATAATGTTATTCTGTGTGTTAGTTTGTCTGTATGAGACTAAGTAAGCTAGATCAACATTAGAATAACATACTGATCATATTAACATTTCATCATGTTGAGCTATATAACATTGATTAGTTTTATGTAGATTTGCTCACCTCGCGGACTAGTCGCAGACGCTAGCTCTCGGCATCTCGAAAACGCCACGCTGATATTGATCCTAGTTTTATTTCTGGTTTTGTCTCAAAGTCTGCTTGCCATGATCCAAAATGTTTGAACGAAACAACAACAGTGTGAGCGCGCCGTTAGACGTAACGCAGTTGTCCACGTCTGTCGCCATGGTTACTATGCGGAAACCAGGGATAACGCGGATATTAAGTCATTGACAGGCGACGAGTGAACACGGACAAGCCGTTATTCAAAACTGCAATTTCTCTGAAAACTAAAAATCTTTGGGAACTTTTGGGATATTGTAAGTACACAACTGCAGGAAATATATCACACTGTGTAAGTGATTTTTGGATATTTTATCCTTAAAAACATCAATGTATTCACTCATACATAAACATTATTATCAGTGTTTGGAATAACGCCGTTTAAAATAACGGCGTTAGGTAACAAAGTTATTTTTTCAGTAACGGGGTAATCTAACTAATTAGTTTTCCCGTCGTTACAACGCCGTTAACGTTACTGGACGTTAAATGTGGTGCGTTACCACGGGCGTCAGTTTGGTTTGAAATGTGCTGGGGACAGAGACTTATTCGGAAGTGCATTTTCAGAAGTGCTGGGTACAAACTTGTCAAAAGCATGCGAGACAGAACATACTGCGCTCTAAACCGTGTAGCGCGCGCACGGGAGAGAGCGAGAGACCTTGCGTGTGTGCGCATGTAAGACAGAGAGCATCCTGATCGGCCTGTTTCGGTAAGTCAACCAGTCAACCCCCCTAATATCTCTAAAAAGAAGATATTATTATTGTGAGTGCGCATCGCAAGAATTCCAGTCACCTCACTCCGTGTCCAATAAAAAACAATTCACATGCACCGTTTTCTGCATGTAAATTCTTCCTTTTAATCCAAACTCGTTAGTAAATCAAACGAAACAAAATATAATCTTAAATCCTAAATATCACGGATGCGGTAAAGAAAACTGTGCGACTCCACTCTATTTCCTAAAAAGGACGCACTTACAGGACCTCACTTACAGTCGAAATTCTTAAAGGGCCAGCGCACAATTTTTACATATATTTCAATGTAAATATAGAGAATATTTATCTAATTAGTACACACAAAGAAAGAAAGTTACAATCAAAACACAAATATTTTAATACTGAAATGCAACACATAATATGCAATAATTGTCACTGAACAAAAGCAAAATTAGGCTCCTACAATTATGCTTTGTACACTTTAAGTTGATTTTATATATTTTAATTTAATAATTTAAAAGTGTTCATAAACAAAAAGACAAAACTTATGTTTATTTGACTTTTTAATTTTTTTGCTTATCCGAAAAATGATCCGATCCGTGACTTTGATCCGAGAAACAATCCGAACCGTGAGTTTTTTGATCCGTTGCACCCCTTGTTCAAAACCAAAAAATTAAACGCTAAATCTCTTATTTAATAGCGAACTAAATGAATGCTCTGCAAGTTAAATGGAGATATTTTATTTGTTTGTTTTTAAAAGTGGTAGGTACAAAATGACTCATGACAAAATCGACGCCTATGTGCGTTTATTGATTGAATAAACTGTGTAATCTGAACACACCCCTGGCTCACACAGCTAGTGAGGAGGTGGATTAATAAGTGCAGGATAAACCTCTTGCTGTCTGTCGACGTGCAATAAATATAGAAAGTTATGTACAAACACCTGTCTGTTCTACTCATTTCAACTGACTTGTGAAAACTGCTAAAAAAAAATCCTAATTCTTTGACATAATAGCAACTTTTTTTTTAACAGTAACACAAATAGTTACTTTCCCTGGTAACGAGTTACTTTTATTATAGAGTAATTGAGTTACTAACTCAGTTACTTTTTGGAACAAGTAGTGAGTAACTATAACTAATTACTTTTTTAAAGTAACGTTCCCAACACTGATTATTATATCCTAAGTCCCATAATTCCCCTTATGCGTCTTCAACCTACACGCTTGTTATTGTAAGAGGTTAGCGACCCCTAGCGGCGAGCTAACACTACATATTGTAGCTTTAATCAATCGTTGACATCCCTAATTCAGTTTTCTCCAGCTGTGGTCTGAACGAGAGATACATCAGATGAACTTACCAGCAGTGAATGCAGAGAGCGGAAGTCTTTACTGGAGTTAAAGTTCCTCTTCAAAACCTCCTCAACACACTTATCCTCACATAATCTCTACAGGACAGAGCGAGCGAGAGGTGAGAGAACTGACCGCATGTGTACGGTCCAACATCCCATTATTACATCTGCTGTTTTCAGTTGATGTGTGAACAAAACTTCACTAAACATTATGGTAGCGCTTGCCATCCAATAATAACAATAAGCTCTTGTTATGAAAGAGTCTCAGCTTTCGTACGTTTTTATCGATCGTCTCTTCCTCTTTACAACTAATTACAGGAGCAAATAAACATTAGAAGAAGTGTCTCGATGCCCTTTCTGTTCAAAGTCAAGTCACCTTTATTTATATAGAGCTTTTACAAAAGATTGTTTCAAAAGACTCTTTACAGAGATAACAGGAAAATAATGCAACACATTGTGTGTCAGTGTTAAATTGCACCAGTAATGGTTAAATTAAGCAGTTTCGAGCTAATCTAGGATTTGTTAACCTGGATTTATGATCAATTTTCTACACCATGATGGATTTGCTGTTGTTATTAAAACGCAACAATGTTAATATTCTATTTCCATCTTTATTGACCACCGGAAACTCTCTCTGATGATAGATCTCCTGCCGATAAAGGAAATAAACGTGTAAAATGTCTTTATTAAGTGTTACGCAGAGACCGTAACTGATAAAGCAGGGAATTAAAACATTATTGTGGCAGCGTGTGCGGATTTCATAAGCCGAAAAATATATTTATAGTAGGCCTAACCTATCAATTAATGAAATAATATATTACGTATGACCAAACAACCGAGATAAGAAAAAAAACAACAACTGGCATGCATGATTCACGGAGTTACTATTCAATTTAATTCACGTTTATTTCTATAGTGCTTTTCACAATACACATTATTTCAAAGCAGCTTTACAGAAAATACATGAGTCCATACTACAACTCAGAGAGATCAGTTATGTATACAATTATATACATATTAATTTAATATTAATTTAAACAATGTAATAATTTAATGCAGAAACAATGAGCTCATTGAAGTAATGAATACTTGTGAATACAGCCACACATTTTAATTGTAGGTGCACTTTATTTTATTTAAACCTCCTCAATTGCAAGTTTAAAATGAATCCCTAATTGAGATTTAAATGAGTTTAAAGTTATGGTGCAACAGGATTAAAGTGAATCTATCTTAAATATTAATTAAATCTATGTTCAAAATGATGGTTTAAATGTAAACCTGCTTATTTTTAAAAAAGGTTTAAAGTTGGGTGCAACAAAATTATTAGATAAACCTTGATTTAATCTAGATTTAAGATTAATCTGTGTTGGTGCTTAGTCCTTAATGCTACTGTGTAACTTTTTTAGTTTATTCTTAGCTAAAAACACTTAGTTCTTTCAAAAATATATGTGCTCATTAATGTATATTTACTTTGTTCAAGTAATAAAGTATTCTCGTGAGTGTATAATATGCCATTGAAAATACATACGGGTAAGGGGTTCTAATGTCGGTCGCCATGTTGCCCCTCCATCTTGAAAGTACATCAGCCAAAGAGGGACATACCCGTTAATTCAAGCTTCGCCTTTCGCGTTTTAACACTCGATGGCACCGTGTCGAATGTGGATGAGGTCGACCTGGAAGCCATGTTAATCTTGGACTACATTGGCAACCGTAGGAGTTAAACCGAAATCGGAATTGAGAAGAACAGAAACTAAGGGTGTACTCACACTAGCAGTTTGAACCGTGCCCGAGTGCGTTTGACCATCAAAGCGCGGTTCGTTTGACTAGTGTGAGTGCTGCGAACCGTGCCCGGGCGCGGCTCGATTAGCCGGCCCTGGCCCGCTTGGAAGAGGTGGGCCAGAGCACGGTTCAGTTGGACTCGGGCGCGGTTCGCATGCAGTGTGAGCGCTAACCGTGCTGGAGGACGGAACAGCGATGGACTCCATTGTGTTTTGAGAGCGCCGCTCTTCTTGCTTATCCCGAAACCGTCGCACCATAATGACGTAAGCGTGCTCCGGCACGAATGCTGAAACCCTCTGTGTGAGTACAGGCCAGAGGGGGAGTGGGGAGGGGGGACAATCGTACTCGGGCCCGGTTCATGGCAACCGTGCCTAGTGTGAGTACACCCTAATATTCACTGGATGGTCATATACCTTTTCACCGCTAGATGGGGGTAAAAAAAAAATCACACAGTGTACAGTGTTGCCAGATTGGGCGGGTTCCCGCCCAATTGGGCGGTTTTGAATTTGATTGTGCGGGTAAAAAAGGGTTTGGGCGGGTGGACACAATTTGGGCTGGTTTGGGGTCAGTTCGGCGGTTTTCAAACATCTACTTATTAAAGTCTAATTGGTTAAAAAAACGAAACTAAAGTGTGCATGTGCTGTCATCATGACAAACACACACGCCCATGCAGAGTCAGCTGGCGTTGGTGGTGACGTCACCGACGAGCACGCACGCACTTATAGCCAATCAGCGATCAGCAGGCAGACGCGATTTAGCGCGATAACTTGTAGGCAGCTGTATATTCTAGTGATCGATAATGCCAAAGTGACCTACATATACAGTAAGATGTAGGCTATCTACAGTAAAGAGTAAGATAGTGATCAACTCTAAAAACGTACACATGTGCTGGGAGATGACTCGATGGTTAACTCTGAGAGGAGAGCAAAGTTCAGTTGAAATACTTGAATTGGAATCGAATATGGGACGACCCCTGTCCATGATCCATGTGCACTAACCAGCCTAACCAGACATCTGCAACGTTTACACCGTCCAGACTGCATGAACTCTCCTGTCCCTGACAGCTGCTGAAAAAGGTTTGATCAACAATGAATCAGTTTTGACTGCTAGATTCTGCATTATGTTCTACAATGTGTAACAGCTACTTCTGAGGGTTAAAATCATCGGTACATTTCTTGTTGCTGTTTTGACAGTGTCCACCTGGACATTTTAGTCATATTTGCTAATTCTCCTTAATTATTGCCCTGTTTTGATCCGTTTTCCTGGGAAATTTATTTATTTTTTATTGTATTTTATCATCGTTATTTTGTTTTAAGGAGATAAAAATGGTGCTTATCAACCTTGAATGACATGGCAATACAATTATATCACATTATTTTGGCAGTAAATTTTTGGGCGGTTTTTTCTCGGAGTGGGCGGTTTTTGGTGAGCTTTTGGGCTGGAAATCACCGTCCCAATCTGGCAACACTGACAGTGTAGCTTTAAAGGTCCCATAATATTGTTCAACTTTCTGAAGTTTTATTTTAGGTTTTGATGTCCTTAAGAATATATATTTGCGGTATAAATACCAAAAGCTCTTTCTCAGGAGCTCCGCCAAGAACAGCTGGAGTTTGGCCTGTCTACTTAATATTCATGAGCCTCTCTTCTAAATTGGCCTGTTGTTTTCTGAGTGACCCACCATTGGTGACTGAGTAGTTGTGACATCACAAAGATAAAGAAATCACAACGGCTCGTGAAAAGGCACAGATACTTTACTCAGGCTGTGTGCATGTGTCTGTGGATCCACTGTTTTGAAACTTATATGTTAGTTTCATAGAGCCTAGACTTCTGTTATGAAAAAAGCCAGGAAATTTCAGTTTTGACTATATGGGACCTTTAAGTATGTTCAGTGATGGTTAATTTTTGTTGTAAAAGTGATTAATTTAGAGATGTGTGTAGTGTCTGTACCATGACGCTGCGGTTCCACTCGGTGGAGAACCGGGATCTGGGAAGTCCTGAGGCAGACGGAGCCGATCGAGAACCACATCCACATACTGAGCGAAGGAGAGCGAGCTGAAGAGATGAACCTGTCTGTGAGAGAACCGAGACTTCACTCGCTTCTCCAGCAGCTCCAGCACGTCCTGCAACACACACACACACACACGCACACACGCACAGCTATGGTACTGATAAACAAACCTGAATTCTTATCGTTATAAAATCATTATTTATTTTATTAAAAGTTAAGTTGTCATGTCATTTTTTATTTTCAGGATTTTCTAACGTTATTAGGGCAGTTAATACAAGTAAAATGTAGACTATAATTAAAATGTCTATAATTAAATACTGTGGCAGTTTTCCCTCACCCCGCTCATTCACATACAGTCAGAAAATGCCATGATGGCAAATCGTCACTGACACTGACAGAATCTACCTTTCTAATCTCTCCGCCATTTTTGTTCTACTCACTTTCAACGCTTTTCAGCGGTGTAGTACAACGTCCGCTCGGGGCTGATTTCAACTGCCAGTGTGAAGGCGGCGATAGGCGTAAGTAGACTGTATGGCCGTAAGCTAGAATTTTACTTTGTAACTTCGCTTCAGAAGGCCTTCTTCAGAAGGTGTGTGTGTGTGTGTGTGTGTACGCACCAGTCTGCAGGTCAGGCCCACCACAGCGACGGGCGTCTGCGCAGACTGGGACACGTCCAGAAGGTTATACAGCAGCGTCTGGTTCTTATGATGAGCGAACAGATCAAACTCATCCAGCAGGAACAGCACAGGACGACTGCTGCTCCGGTCACCTGACACAACACCATCATAACACAACTCAAATAAAACATTAATTTTGGATGAAAAACTTAAACTACATGGAAAAGTAAAAATGTTGCTTTGGCAGCTTAATAAAATAAGTTTAAGTTGAAGTAGTAAAAAACAAATTAGAAATATTTAAGAAATCTTAATTAAACCAATTAAATAATCTTAAAATAATACAAAAATAACAAAATTACTAAAACTTTAATTGAAACAAAAATAATTTCAAATTAGAAATATTAAAATAAATTAAATTATAATAATAATAATAATAAAAATGACAAAAATGACTAAATAAATAAAAATGAAAACATAAAAATGAAAACTAATTCAAAATATTAAAACATATAACAGTATATAAATACGTCTACAATAACACTGATTAGGGTCGGGTATTTGAATTGTAGCGTTTGTGATTCTGCCTTTCAATTTCAATTCTTTTCGATTCCCATTTTCGATTCCAATTAGATCAAAAAAATTAAGTCAAACATTTATTCTGTGCCTTTTTGCTAAACATTCTATTGCAGACAGAACAACTATCCCATGAAGCATTGCGAACAGCATATAATCAAATTAAAAATGATGGAGAAATATAACACAAGTCATTATATAAATAAAACAATATTTTTTAAGTTTATTTCAAAATATACTCTCAAGACACTTAAATATTTAAATATATATGCATAAGGAGATCGGCTTGATTACATCATTTGCGGTGCTTCATGGGAGTGGGCGGAGCTAACTAGCTCTTCTGTCTTCTTGTGCTTGAATGGTTTAAAATCACATTAAAATGGAATTGGAATCACATTGGAATCAATAAGCAAAATCAAAATATCAATTTTATAGCAAGTATCTGATTCCAGAACTGATTTTTGATTTCCAATGCTAACAGTGATGAAGCCTGACCTTTCTTGAGAGCTTCCAGAAGAAAAGCCAGATTCTCTGCAAAACTCCCCTAAAACACAAGACAAACTGCACCTCTTCAGTAAATAATGACAGAATGTTGGTTCTTGGGTAAATGATTTCAGCGTCACACTCACAAACACTTTGTCTCCTACGACGTTCTCCAGGTGCAGCTGGCGAGTGATTTCCTTCAGAGCGATTTTGTCATCCGTCTGCAGAAGACCTGCGCTCAGAGACCGGCGAGAGTAAACATGTGACACACAGCGACTCTGTCACAGTCTCACAGTAAAGGTGCTTTTCCACTACACTGCACCAGCTCGACTCGACTCGACTGTGTTTGGTTTTCCACTGTGTAAAAGTATCCTGAATAACCCAGACGGAGTATCCTGAATAACCCAGACGGAGTATCCTAAATAACCCAGACGGAGTATCCTGAATAACCCAGATGGAGTATCCTGAATAACCCAGACGGAGTATCCTGAATAATCCCGCCATTTTTAAATAGTTTGGCCAGAGATTGCATGATATACCCATTACTACTATTAAAACAGCATACACTCGATTTCCTCCATTGTCCTGTGTGTGTATGTGTGTGTGTGTGTGTGTGTGTGTGTGTGTGTGTGTGTGTGTGTGTGTGTGTGTGTCGCATAGAAGATTATGTCACGGCAGTTTCCTGTGGTGACGCTATGACGACCAGGTACTATTGCGGAGGTACTGTCTGTAATGGAAAACAGAGCGAAAAGCGAGCCGAGTGGAGCTGGTACTGGTGGAAAAGCGCCATAAACACAACCGGCGCAGCGTCATAGAATGTCTCTGAACAGGTTCACGCCCACTTTTAGGGGAAAATAAAAAGACTTCCCATAGACTTCAATACAATAGCATGTCAAAACAACGTCCGTACACAGCCGACAGGCGTGAATAACTTAAGAAATCACTAAGATTAAACATGTCAAGTAATTATATGTCCACCCTGCCTACCATAGAGCGGGAAAGATACATCAACAAACTTAATTTAGTCAATTTAAAGGGGTCATATAATGCCATTTGTAAACCTTAGCCGCATTCATCGTGAAGCTAGCGATTTGCAAAGATTAATATAAATATGAATATAAAGGTTAATAAAACATTACACTCACTTCAGTTCTTCTGGAGGTGCAGGAACAAGTATAGTTGGTATTGATTCCTTTTTTCAAGCTTCTTGGCAAAACCAGCTTTATACTGACCCTCGTTTATAAAGCAGTCTGGTGAGAAATATTCGCGCAAACATGAAAGCATTGACGTTGATTGTGGGTAATATTCCCTTCGAAAACAAACTCAGCCACTGCGTCTTCAGCGGTTCGGATTTAGGAACATTAAAATGACTGCTGTGTTCCTTATTACACCAAAGAACAGAACACGACTATCGCTTAGACGCCATTCTGACTGTGCTTCAGCGTACTTTTCGGCACAACACCGGTCCGCGCGCACTATGATTGACAGCTCGCTCACGAGCGAGGGCGGGTCTGTGTTGAAACACTGCTGTCAATCAACAATCGTGGGAGGGGCGTGTGACGTCACACGGTCGAACGGCTTGATTTGAGGCAGGGGAAAACATAAGAAGATTAAAACTAAAACATTGGATGGGTTTTTATCATTATATGATGTCTGTGTACAGGCACTGCCAACACACATTTCAGTACAATCAACTTGTAAAAGTGCATCTACCATTATATGAGCCCTTTAAAAACATGTCCCTTCATTCTCCCAGCGTCAAATTGGTGAAACAACCCCACCCAGTGACCAGAGGAGTCTGACCCAGACATTTACTCGTAGTCGAACCTCATTGAGTCACCATGGTAAGCCAGTGAATGATTTTACTTCGTTTTTTAAAGTAAATATCTTTAAATATATATATGTCTTATAATATACATTATAATATATATAACCCCACTGGGTCGGGTTGTTTCACTAATTTGACGCTGGGAGAATGAAGGGACATGTTTTTAAATTGACCAAATTAAGTTTGTGTATGTATTTTTCCCGCTCTATGGCAGCAGGGCCTGAATTTCGTTTTGGAAAATAGGGGAAAATCCCCCTATAGGTGATTCTTATGGGGGGGGATTTTTTATTTTGAGGGGGGAGTTTTTTTTTTAAGATAATTTTTAAAAATTACGTTTACCAAAATGTTTGCTCACTCATTGTATTTGTGTTTTTACTATGGGGTCATTTTTTTTTTTAATTTGCACAAAAAAAGGAAGCTTGATTTCAATCTTTGAATTAAATTTTTTTTTTTAAAGTAGCACAAATAAATACATGAAATAAATAGAGAAAAGTTTAGGTCTAACACTAGTATTCAGAAATACTACAGAAACGGAAAGAACTTATCAAATGTAAAATAACACGGAATAGTCTTTTAGTCCTGTATAATTTGAATACATAGGCTATTAATCCTGATTCCTTACAATTGATGCTATCTTTTGTTGTTTTATATACAATAATGACAGACAGATTTTAGGCAACTCTCACTTTAAGAGCTAGTGCACGGATCCATTAAGAATGTTGCATTCATGTTGTTCACATGTTGCGTGGAAAACGCAGTCCACGCCACTTTGTCGTCTTTTAAAAAGGGCTCCCCGTTGCTAAGCAATCATGAGCCATGTTCTCAATGAAGACGAAGACATTTCAGCAAAGAATAAATACCGAACTTGAGCGCGCAAAAGACGTAACGTGAACGGCCCATACTGTTTTCCTTATAGTTTCACGTGCATTTTCTTTTTGTATTATTTTTATTCAATACAAAAATGATTGTCTTTGAAAGGATACTCCCCAAGACCGGAATTAGACAATGTTGTGTGCTTTTGACCGTGAAAGCACTATAATTCACGAAAAATAACTCAGTTTTGTTACTCACGTGACGAGCTGTTTGTTATGCGTTTTAAAGTCGCTTGAATGTTTTAATAGGTAAGATTTAAAAAGACGTACAAATTATAAACCTTAGTGACGATGCAATGGCCCGATTGTGTAAGTGACATTTCCATCAAATGTCCCGACTCCTTGCCTAAAACGCGAGTCTAGAATCACCGTCTGCAGCTGCAGTGCGATTGGCTTGCCTTGTGCAACCCATTTAAAGCTCCAGTCGGCAAGTCTGGCAGATTGAGTTAGGGCTGTCAACGAATAGTCTAAATTCGAATACATACGAATATGTGGGAAAAAACGCGGGGGCAGAGGCGCGGCTGTCTGTAAAACGCATTTTCCAGCTGCACAGATAGCACAGTGAGAGTCTGGCTCACTCATTGGCTGTGCTGCGGCAACTGCACATCCAAAGGCATGGGCGCTTCCAACGTGTGCGCCAATGAGCTAGCATTGCATCATACAGAGCCCGCCAAGGGGGCGTGGCCAGACGTCCCCGAAATAGCCATAGTAGCAGCAGTTTACCACAGCACGAGCTGCTCGGAGAGTTCAATGTCGGTTTTTTATACTGTAAAACTTCAATAAATGTTAATAATATTTGTTTCAATCACTGAATGAAGCCTGCTATATTTAGGACAAGAGTCGCGACCTTAAATTGTTTGCACAAAACTCTTGATCAGCACTCAACATTTGTGTATTGTTGTTCATTTAATTTTAAACCGTTATGCGCAGAGAGCGTGAGGGCGAGAGAGAGAGAGCCTGTGAGTGCGAGCGAGAGTAAGGTCTGCGGTCTTGGCCATTAGTTGATTTACTTGTTTTTGTGGAAGTTAATACGTTGTCAAATATGTTTAAACTTAAATAAACTACCTACCTATACAAGTAGTTGTGTCTCTTTGTATTAATTTGACCTGTTATTGACGTAATGCACGTCATTGACAAAATGCACAACCAGATATTTGAATAGATCGAATATATGTGGGTTTTTTAGAGGGAATATTCGAACGTCATCTTTGAGCAATTTTGACAGCCCTAGATTGAGTGGACTTAGGCAAAATTTTGAATGTTTACAACTCTCATGCCCCTCCCCCACTATCAACGGATACCTTCCCACCGACTCACCGAGTTCGTGCTCGTCACAGGTTTTCTGTGAACGCGCCCGTCTCACCAGCATCCATCAACACCATGGAGTATTTGCAGGTATGCTGCCTTGGCTAATCTACCGATCGATTGCAATTGCTAACGTCATTTATACTCTAAATGAGCTTACTTGATCTGTTAGTGTTTTGAAAGTGAGATACATCCGCCATCACTCTTCGTTACTGCGCGAACTTCAGGCGTGTGCATGTGATTGTAACGTGCGTGAGGGGTGGCGTGTGCCCGATCTGTGATTGACAGTCAGATCTCACACCCCCCTGCGCTGATTGGACCCGATGAACCAGGAGCTGTGGATTTTTGCAAAACAAATAACACTCTCCAGGTGGAGTTAGAAGCTCGGGTTTTTACTAAAACCACTTTATTTATGTTGTTCTGTCGGATTATAGTGTCGAATTCACTGAAATTGATCAAAAAAATGTTGCCGACGGCAGCTTTAAAAGACAGAGAACAGAGAAGACGCGGCATTGACGACAACGCTAAATCACTCTCCGTCTTGCAGAAAGTTTTAAAATGACTGATTTGATTTTATAATCTGTTAGGTTAAATTTATTCATATTTCTTAAGTTATTCACGTCTGTCGGCTGTGTACGGACGTTAGTTTGTGCAGTTATTTTGTATTGAAGTCTATGGGAAGTCTAGTTTGTTTTCCCCTAAAAAGGGGCGGGGACGAAATCGACAGTGAAGTTCCCAGATGTGCCGGTAGTGCGTATAACAGCAGAAAACCACACGCATGAACTCACTCACCGCTGAGCTCCACTAGAAGAACATTCTTCTGCACTTCCTTCAGACTCATGAGCTCTCTGAGGACACAACCCAGCAGCTGCACACACACACACACAACAGGTAATTGAAACTTTTTTGCCGAGAAAAGTTAGTTAAGACATTGTTAAAATAGATAAACGAGAAAATGAGAATACGCGAGAACTGAGAAGACGACATTCACGATCATTTGAAGGGAAAGTGTGAAAGGTAAGCCATTTATTTTGTGGCGTTGGTGAGGCACTTTTAGGTTTTCTCATTGGTTTCTCACGATTCAGACATCCAGGAAATGCACTCTTCAGAACCAGTTCTCCATCGAGACCCGTCTGCGTCCTCTGCTCAGTTCTCACGCATGCTCTCACTCAGGGACACACACGGAAGAAGATGAAGAGTTGAAAAAAGTCATTATTTTTGCACTCAAAAAGTAATCTCGTCGCTTGATGAAGAGCTTGAGATTGAGCCACTGTCGTCACTTGGACTATTTTAACGATTTCTTTAATAACTTTTCTGGGCTGGCAGGTTTCAATTACATAAAAGCCTATGAAGGAGTGATCCAGCTTTTCAGATTTCATCAAAAATATCTTCATTTGTGTTTCGAAGATGAACAACAGTCTTACGGGGTTGAACAACATGAGGGAGTTTTCATTTTCGGGTGAACTATCCCTTTAATGGAGGATGGATTCTGATTGGCTGTCAATGTTTTTATCCTCCATCAGCTGGGAAAAAATTATTCACTCTGAAAATGATTCCAATGATATCGTACCTCTGTGTCGTTATCATTTCAGTTGTTGTGTGGACTTCACAATTATTAACTTTATAGTTATAGTTATCAGGCTTGGTGTGAACGGGCCTTAAATCTCAGTTTCGTACCATAGTTTTCCCGGATCCTCGAGGACCAACGATGAGGACAGAGTTACTTTCTCCATGAACAGCAGTGCGTCTCAACAGCTCAAGCAAGTGCCTGAACACACACACACACACAGTTAGAATCAACACACACACAGCATTAGAATCAACACACACACACACACTCTCTCTCTCTCACATACACACACAGCATTAGAATCAACACACACACACACACACACACACACACACACACACACACACTCTCTCTCTCACATACACACACAGCGTTAGAATCAACACACACACACACACACACACACTCTCTCTCTCTCTCTCTCTCTCTCTCTCACACACCCAGCGTTAGAATCAACACACACACTCTCTCCTTCACACAATCTCACACAATCTCACACACACACACACACACACACACACACACACACACACACAGAGCGTTAGAATGAACACACACATCTCTCTGAGGACACAACCCAGCAGCTGCACACACACACACACACACACACACACACACTCTCTCTCTATCTCTCTCTCTCTCTCACACACAACCACACACACACACACACACACACACACACACACACACACACACACACACACAGATATGGTGTAATGAACACACTTGTGCTGTGAGTCCAGACCCGAGGGGTGATCCGGCAGCTTCTGATGACACAGTCTCTCTCTCAGGAGCTTCTGAGCCTGAACACACAAACACAACAGAATTAAACACTGTAGAAGTGTGTAGAAACACAATCAGAGGAAACTGTAATACACACTGACTGACCAGAGACACACACTGAGCTTCAGTGAGAGCGGCGGATCTGCGCTTGCTCATCTTCACCTGCAACACATTCAACATCTCAGTTAATAATGTGCAGATCTTTAACAACATTTGACTGCAATTATTATAAATACATGCAAAAAAAACAAGACAAATACTATAGTAGATAAATATAGTTACAGACCAAATCAGATACATAACATGGACTTTATTATATTCATTAAAAACTTTTTGTATTAAAAATATATGAATGTAGAAAGTATTTTATTTTTAGGCCCTGTCATTGGTCAGCAGTGTTTTGCTATGTTAATACCGTTTCTGTTTCTATGTTCTTACCGTCAGACGTTGAAGTCTGACTTGGTGAATTTTGAGTGTGATTTAAGTATATTCCGTGTTATTTCTAAATTAATATGAGCTTATAAAATTAGTGATTGCACACATTTGTCTTGTGCACACTTTCTATAATCTTTACTCGTATTTACTTTGTTGCACTTCATGTTGTCTTTGTCCTGACACTTTATTTCATCTTATATGTGCAGCCAATGACTCAAACACGATTTAGAAACATCATTTAAAAGAGTTTAAGATACAGTTTAGCATGTCACATGACAGGACGCTTTTTTAGCTTTAGGACGCTTTAGCGTTTTTAACCAGTTAAATTATGTAAACTGCTATAGTAAAAGTATATAAACTCACCCACGAATGTCCAGAGATTTCGCGCCACTAGCAGTTTCAGTCCCGCGTGTTTCCGGGACACAGCACGTTGTATTTCCGGTGGCCACATGAGGCGCTGTGCGGCCCACTAAACTGAACCTCACTACAAAGCAATTTCTTTTACTGTCTATGCAAAGCACTATATAAACCCATTCGTAGGACATTATATCGTAAATAGTTTACATCTCATAAACGCATAGAGGATGAGTGCACAAACAAGTGGGAATCAACAGAAGAGAATGTAATAATGGCAGTGAATCAATTTTATTGTTTAAATAAATAAATCACACAGAAGGACTGACCTACAGAAGATGTATGATGTATATTTAGACCCATGATCTCAGTGTGTGAAGCTTTTTTCTGCTCTTCATGAAACTGATAACAAGAAAACACACAGTCAGTTCTACAGGTTTCACCGAATACACACATTTATCTTGCCTTATCATAAAAGACGTAACACTATTTTGTAGCACTTATTTATGCTAATATGATTGATTAGTTTGTTAGCTCTGGGTTCACCGAGAACAAAAACACTGCAATCATAGTTTAAGGACATTTTTCTTTACTTATGTATTAAAAATCCTTTCATTTATGCTGTTTACGGTGTTAATCCTTAGTATGACTGTCTTGCCTGGCCAGTCTGTTCAACAAGTGTGGCTTCTGTAATACTGCACAATGGAAATAAGGAAGATCATAGCAGATAATAGATCAATCCTTCATATAACACAAGATAACACACAAAGCAATTATGATCTCATAATACAAAGTAAAGTTGATTTTTTTTGTATCTGAATTTGTGAGCATTGAAAAATATGAATCAAATTTCAGGTTTTAAAAATGGAAATCAAGAATTTTCATTTAAATTTATTTGTAGATCTTGTATTGTGTTTACAAATTGTAATATACATTTTTGACTCATAGTCCCTTCATTTTCAATGATTATGTGATTATTTTGTCACAACAGCAAAACAATATAGTGTCAGAATTCTGAAAACAATTGTGACAATCTACAAACAGAACTGAAGAAAAAGTAGCTAGTGAGAGAACAGAGAAATAAAAGACTTTTACTACACGAATTTACTCTCCTGAAATGTGGAAAACTGCATACTGAGACAGAAGGACTGAATATAGGTACAGATTTATTAATATATTCTTGCATTACTAAATACCAGCATTCATCCTAAACTTTGCCTCTTTGGTTCTTACATGATCTCTGTGGGAATAACACATTTAGACAGCTTTATGTGTTATATTAAAGATGTGAGGAAGATAAAAAGCAAGATTTCATGAGAAGAAGAGAATGTGGAGTCCAGAACTAGTGAAAACAGGAACATACGATATAAATGTTCTCCTTATCATTTTTTAATTGTTTGAAGGATCTTACATCTTGCAGGGGATTTTTTTTTTTTTTTTCATTCTTGCAGCAGAATTATTTTTGTTGTTTAGGATTTTATGGATAGGTTAATAAGTCTAAACTAGACAAATGGCCCAGTAAGCAGATACTGTAAGGTACATTTTGCTTATTGTTTGATATGTTTTCTGTGTTTGCATGGGTACATTGATGCCAAAACCATTGAAAATGGACAGACTAAAAGTCACAAAAAGATATTACAACTTGTTGTAAACACAAAACACAATCTACAAATAGATTAAAAATCCGCAAACAAAGTCCCCATGATCCACAGATGTAAAACAAGATCTACAAATAGATACAAAGTTCTCAAACATACTCTCGTTTGCAGGTGCAGATCATGTTTTCCTGTGTCAACCTTGTACAAATGATCCCTCGCAGTTTTCAAGAAAATATTTACAATGCCAGTGTTGGGGAAAGTTACTTTTAAAAGCAGTGCATTATAATTTTGTGTTACTCCCTAAAAAGTAACTTGCGTTACTTATATACTTTTTATGAAAAGTAATCGTCACGTTACTTTTGTGTTACTTTATCTCATCTGAGCTGGGCTTGCTTGTTTGAAAAAGAAACTCAGATAAGTAATACATACTTAACTTGAAAAAAGTATTCTGATTAGGTAACTCACATTACTTGTGCACATTCTGAAATATATACTTAATAACATTGAAAAATACTATTCTGGACTGTTTGCACTTTAATGTGTGTACCAGCTTGTATCTGATCAACTTTGTAGCTTATGGTGTACGATGTGTTGTTTTAGGTTGGATAAAAGTGTGAATAAATTTGAATGTATATTCTACTAACTTTACTTTGAAACTACATGCATTAGAGTAGTAGACGGGTTTGGGTTAGTAAGTTGACATGCAGATTTACCTATGTCTAAAGTGGACCATCAAAATAAAGTGTTACAAGTTTTTAGTAGTTAACATTAACAATGAGCATAACATTTGTTGCAGTATTTATTAATCTTAAAGGTTAGGTAATAAAAAAATTCAGCTTTTCATTGTTAGTTCATGTCAGCTCAGGGCCATTAAATAATATTAACAGATAATACTTTTAGCAATATATTAGTAAATGTTGAAAATAACGTGATCCAAGATTAATATATTCTATAATTAATTAATAATAAAGTAGTTAACTATACTACATTCACACGGTCAGTCCAAATCCGATTATCATTGTATCCGATTGGAATCTGATCTAAAATGATGTCCACACTGTGTATCGCAACTGTTCAGATCCAAGTTGTGTGATCATGCAGCTCTTTGGTAATATGGTAATGACATTGCGTTGATGGAGGGGTTTGCATTTGAGATGTTGGACTGCACTGGGCTCCTGCGTCTTGTAGTCTGTGAGGCAGACCCCCAAATTTCAGAAATTAGTATAAGAGGGCACCAATGCTACTCTTTTTTATTCAACAGAGGGATGTGCCTGGACAACAAAAATGCATGATAGCAATTATTATTGGGTAGCTTAAGGTACAAAAATCACCAATTTTATGTATGACATCCCCAAAATTTGGCGCATTCCGAGGGTCATTTATTTCTTTAATTCACTTTTTCTTTTTTTGGTACCAAAACATTTATACTTAGTGATGGTTGGAATATTGTCAAAACTTTAACTTGTTTCAATAATATTGTTATTATGATGAAAATTATGCAGAAAACATAGTGGTGTACAGCTTTCACTCATTGTTTTAAACTGAATACCAGTCTGTATGCTTCCATGTAACAGGTAAGAATAGATTTTGCAATGTTATATATTATACAATTATTGCTTAATCTATCAAGTCAATGTACTGGTGCTTGAGATATCTATATAATAGAATCACACACATATATGCAGAAACACATATAAGCAGATATTTACTAGACAATCCGCTGATCACGCAGCCGCCATTTTGAAATCGCTCCGGTGGGAAGAAAACCGGAAGTGTCGCCTTTAATCATAGGATCGCGAATGCGATGGCGTATTGTTGTGTCTAATGTAGAAATTAGTTATTCTAAAAATGTACATACATTTCTTTCATACTTAAGACTATATACAGTGAAATTCATTTATAAATAAAATGATTTTTTTATATATAATTCAGAACGTAAAAAAGAAGCAGGAATTAACTATATACATAGCCTATCCTATATTGGAACATCCAGTAGTGTAAATCGCGGCAGCAGCTTCAGGTTGGTAGTCCAAGCATTGTTGTCTATCTATACTTCCGGGTTCTTCCCATCAGAGCCTTGCTTTCGATTTCAAAATGGTGGCTGCGTGAAATCAGCGTATAAACATCAAATGAATTTACTGCTTGCAGAAATATGTATAAGGCTCAAACAGAGAGATCTCCTCAAAAGAAAGGGCCTAAAATTGAAAACAAGTGTTTAATACATTGCACTGAAGAGGACCCAAAGAATAATTTAACTAGCTGGGAATTCAGTTAAGGCAGCAGAAATAAGAAATCATAAAGACATTAGATTTGGCTGAGAGTTGTTCTGAAGGAGAGGTTCCACAAATATGGCATCACATGAGGTGCCGGAGTCTCTTTACAATGAAAAGGGATTTGGAAACACTCAAAAGCAAGCCATTAGACACTACAACAGAAACAATGGCTAGAAGGTCCATACAAACTCAGAGCTCTAGTTCATTGGTGTATGAAAAAATCTGCATCTTTTGTGAGAAGTCTTCAAAGTTCAGACCAGGAACAAAAAGTAGAGAGACGTTAATGCAGTCTGGTTAGGCAGTCTGATGCTGTAGTTAGAAATGCAGCTCTAGCCAACCAGGATAAAAGAATGATTGCAGTTACTAGCAGAGAGCTGATAGCAGCAGAAGCTCACTACCACAAGAGTTGTTACAAGAACTCTACCAGAGTCCTTACATCTCATTATTCCCCATTCAGAGAGGTCAGTAGTGTCTGATGAAGAAAACAGGTACAGTATAAAGCCACATAAGCAGCATTTGACGAGGTGTTTGAATACATTCGGGAAGATCTGATGGAACATCCTTGTGTTATGAAGTTTACAATTCTCACATGAATCGGCCGATTTTATGACATAAATTAGAGTAACCATCTCCTCTCACATAGTTCCTCACTGCTCATTATTCATGAGCATTATTTGACAGAAATCGCTTAACGTTTCTAGATGTGTGTTAGTAAAGCTTCTGCTGTTGCATAAAGAACTCACGACTCAACATGAAACTAGAGCTGCACAACACGTCTCTCTCTCTCTCTCTCTCTCTCTCTCTCTCTCTCTCTCTCTCTCCTCTCTCTCTCTCTCCTCTCTCTCTCTCTCCTCCCTCTCTCTCTCTCTCTCTCTCTCTCCTCTCTCTCTCTCCTCTCTCTCTCTCCCTCTCTCTCTCTCTCTCTCTCTCTCTCTCTCTCCCTCTCCTCTCTCTCTCTCCTCTCTCCTCTCCTCTCCCTCCCTCTCCTCCTCTCTCTCCCTCCTCCCTCTCTCTCTCTCTCCCTCCCTCTCCCTCTCCCTCTCGTCCCTGCCCTTCAGAGTCAAGCCTCAGTGGTTGATGAGGGTTTAACACTTTTTTATGTTTGTTTCCGTGAGTCATAATATAACATAATACAAAAATGCAAAACAACTACATAGAAAGACAGGAAACAACATCCTGTCGTTTACCACAATATAGCCTATACACGGATGCCAACAAACATAAAAAATGTTAAACCCTCATCAACCACTGAAGGTCTGACTCTGAAGGAGGAGAGAGAGAGAGAGACTTTGACTTTTTAAAGCAATTTATTCCATCATTAAAAAACCTTTTCAACATCTAAAAAACATAATTTTTTATCAAAACATTACAATTTAAAAAAGAGATCTTCACCTTCTATAAAAATTAAACTTTTGTTTACACACCATTTCTTCTCAAACATTAGGAAATTACAATTCATTTTATTAAATTCATATTCTAATCTTATCCTGGATTCAACCGAGGCCTAGAATAAATTAACCATATTAACTTTTTGTCCTTCCATTTCAATTCTATTAGCTTTCCAAATGGCTAATTTAGCTTGACCAACTTGAATAAATAGTACAGATTTCCCACTTATCGCGAGAATACTTAAGCCTACAACTAAAAATGAACACTGTTTTTGAAAAAATTATCCCTAAACTGCTCAAAATTCTACCCAAAACATTAAAAAGTGGAGATAATTTACAACATCATTCACAAAAAACATGAAAGACCGTGTCAAGTTCAAAAGAAGAATCTGAATATTCATTTCAACAAAAAAACTTGTTGGTAATGCACAATGCAAAATCCGCCACTGTAAATCACCTGGGGCCTCATGTACGAAGACTTGCGTTGAATTCATACTAAAACATTGCGCAAACATTTTTTATGAATCTCTGCATACGAAGGATCCACGCATATTCTCTTTGTACATCCCAATTAACGTAAAATTGAGCGCACATGCACATGCACGAGCACAACGCCCCACCCAGTCTCCTCCCGCAATTCAATAATTTAAATATGGTAATTAGTCCAATTTGGCAAAAGAAACCTGCAAGAACATGGCTAAAGCAAGCAAGAAACGAAATTTCACTGAAAATGTATGTGTATATATGTTAAAGTGTAATTTATTCCTTTGATCAAAGCTGAATTTTCAGCATCATTACTCCAGTCTTCAGTGTCACATGATCCTTCAGAAATCACTATAATATGATGATTTGATGCTCAAGAAACATTTATGATTGTTATCAGTGTTGAAAACAGCTGTGCTTCTGCTTCATATTTTCGTGGAAACCGTGATATAGTATTTTCAGGATTCTTTAATGAATAACTTAAATCAAACAGTTGTAGAAATCTTATAATCTTTTGTAACATTATAAATGCATTTACTGTCACTTTTAAACAAATTCAATGTGTCCTTGCTGAATGAAAATACTACTTTCTTTTTTTATCTTTACTGACCGAATTAATGAAGTTTATTTTTTATTCCTAGTTAAGCCAACGCTGCCATTCCTAGACAGGTTGTATCAATTTGCACATGCTTTATATATGTTCTTACTTAATTGCATAATAGAATATTTTAATAAGACTCGTGTGACAATAATATGTCAAATAATTTATCAATTACAAATTATAAGGAATATATATATATCTGACAGCTGGTGGTACGATGATTTCCATAACACAAGAGTAGATGTTAAAACTTCATGCTGATTTGTACTCGGCTTTCGCCAAGATAAGCAACACTAAGACGAAGTGTTGTAAACGTAGTGTTGTAAAACAACGCTTTACAGTAAACTATGCTTCTCCATCCATTTATGCTTCTTTCCATATGGTGGTGTGACTCCCCTTCTGTCCGGCATTAACGGCTGCAGTGTACTTGGTGCGTCAGCACACACGACGACTACAACTACAGGACCAGCACGACAACCGTCTGGATTGAGCCGAGTAGGGGACATCTCTAGGGTCTTCAAGTGGGCACCTTCCGGCCTCAGTGTTTCGTCGACTAGCCCACGACACCTTGAGAGGGCTCGACAGTGACTCTGGCGTCCCAGAGTCACCCCCCCTCCGTCGCCCACTCAACTCAGCCCAGCTTACTGACCTCTACATCCCTCCTGCTGCCAAGACCTAACCACAATCTCACGATCTGTGCGACGCAACTCTTGGCCGCCGAATCCGACGTCTCTGAGGAACCGGGTTGTAGAGTGTGCCACAAAACCTCGACAACCCACTTCCACTGGATAAACCTGGACTCTCCATCCTCGCTGTTCTGCTTCAGTGGCCAGATGAGCATACCGCAGTTTTCTTCCATCTCATATGCCTCATCTACCGCATCTCCATGGGACTGTTAACTCAGTTGAAATCATTGAACTGCGAGCTGATCAGACCACAGAACAATATCTGGTCGTAGGTTAGTGGTGGCAGTCTCAGGTGGAAAAATAAGTCGTTGATCAAGATCAGCCAGCATCTTCCAGTCCCTAGCAGCTTCCAGTTTTCCTGGGCGAGAATTGGTGTTAACACCTTTTCTTGGTGGTTGCTCGCCTGGCGGAGGAATATTGTCTTCTGCGTGTAATGTTTTGCTAGAACAGGCGGCAACTTATTGGTCATACTACGCTTGCCTTCCAATGCTGAAGCCAAACATCGCAGTACTTGGTCATGGCGCCAAGTAAAGCGACCTTGGCTAAGAGCCACCTTACATCCTGAACACAAAGCACAAGAGGGATCCTCTCCTACCCAGAGGTTTAGGTTCTGCGGTGATGGGAGAACATCATATGTTGACCTAATAAGGAAACTGATCCTACTCTCTTCCATTGACCAAAGGTCTTTCCAGCCCATCTTGCGTTGTTCCACACTCTCCCATCTCATCCACTCTCCCTGCTTGGCCTGGGAAATGGCCTTTATACACCTCATCCTCTCCTCCTGCTTTCGCACCTCGTTGACTACCAGCTTCCTCCTTTGAGCTGGGCCTGCCTTGTGCCATTTAGGAGGAGCTAAACTGAGCCCAAAACCCCCTCTTCCATGCTGTACCTGTCCCACGATATCCCCAATATGAACGTCAGCGTTTGCCTCTACTACAGATTTCTTTGCTGACCACTTTCTACCAGTTTTTACCACAGAGGCTGCCTCCCTTACACATTTGTCACGTGACTCTACTAAGGTCATTTCCAGTCTGACCTTGGCACACTTAAACTCCTCGGTTAAAGCAGAGACTGGCAGCTGCAATATTCCTTTACTATAAAGTCCCACTCTGCTGAGGCAGCGTGGAACTCCCAACCATTTCCTGATGTATGAACTTATACAGTAGTAGGCCTACAGTCTCTCTATTTGTACAACTATTAGGCCTATATAACCAAGGCCAATAGAAATAGCTTTGCAGTAAACTTCTTATATCGTATATTAATGACCGTTAAAGCCAGACTATTTCAACAAAAACACAGCCACTGTCCAAAAGTGGCAATTGTAGGATAACGGACACACTAACGCATCATGTTCTATAAGATCATCATGTTTGTAGCATGATCCAGGGGATTAAAACGTACAAAATACATTTCAGGCCAAGTGGAGTTGGTAACTAATAATAGTAGTAAATGTGTAAAGTTGCATAAAATGGATGCAAGAAAAAACTACCTCAAAAAACTGTTATCTGTGCTGTTGTCCAGTAACTCCCGTTGGAATCTTCACCCCAAAATGGCGGCCGCGCTCCCGAAGCGCCACCTAGTGTCTGTTACCAGAAAAGCATCAGAGTTTCGCCTCTTGTGCTTCTATACTCTTTGGAGGGGTGAGCAGTGCAATATTATGAAGCTGCAGACTTGGAGCCTGCAGCTACAGTCCCGCACCCAGAGTCCGCATTCTCAGCCCCCTTGTTTTCCGAGACAGCGCCTCCTGCTGTTCTGAAGATCGTATAACACCCTTATCCAAATGCCATTGAAAACAATAGGATGCAATATTACGGTCTCGCTTTATTTAAAGTTATCCGAAAAAATATTTGCGTTCCCTGCTTAATCCATGTGCCAAAAAACCTCATTGTGTTCTCTGACTAACAAATGACCCAGTAGTTATTTTTTAGCATGGGTGTATTTGAAAGAAAATTACTAATGGAAGGGATACAATTACAGATTGAACTATCTTCTGGGACTGTTCCCTGCTGGTGGAATGACCTGCCCAACACATTATCAAGAAACTGCTGAAGATCCATCTTTTTCGTAAACACTTGACCCAATAATACTAAATCTTTGTTAAAAAAAAACAAACTTGCTCTGTGTACTGTGCTAGACTAACTGGGACTTGTCACTGCACTTGCTGCTTCTATTGTTATCGTAATTGGTAAGTCACTTTGGAGAACATGTACTTGTAAATGTTTAAAAAAAAGTTATATTAGAGTATAAAGGTAACAATTGCCTTTAAATGTGGATATTTTTACATGTTCTAAATTATATACTAAGCTTGTATCTCCTATCACTTATCTTGACGTTCAGCGTTTCTTCAATTACTAATACTGTAAATGTGAAGGTATTCTGTACTTGTGCACACAACAACTTGATCAACACATTCTGTACTTACACATTTAGTTAATTTAATAGAAATTGACTGTAAACTTGCTATTAATAAATACCGTACTTAATTATAGATTGGTCAAAGTTGTGAAATTGGATCTGTAAAAATTAAAATTGTAAATATACCAAAATTTGTATTTGTATTGATGTATTTACTGCATTATTATACATAATTTCATTGTTATTTTACACAGAAAAACTATATATTAAAAGAAAATTACGGTAGATAGACAGGATTATAATAAAATAACTTTATAAAACCCTAAATTTACAGTTCAACCTGAAAGTTAAATGTCTTTTTAATGTAATTTGACACAATTTATCTGTTTTTGCACGGTTTAATAAGCCATTATACTGTAAGGGAGAATGAAGACCCGGAGTCAGAATTATACAAAATGAAAGAAAAGTTTTACTGTAGATAGTTTGCAGTTTCATCAGCAGAAGTCAGCTTCAATACTCACACAGGAGTTCGTAGGCCGCCTCGCTTACAGTTACAAAGATCACAGCAGTTATAACTTCTATAACAAAGTAAAATCTCACAAGCCTAGAGAAGTCATTCAACTCATTTAATATTTAGAAGGAAACATATTGATTAATACCTTGATTATAATTACTCATCATTACATATACATTGAAGTAGCAGTGGATTCCACCCCCTTCAATACACAGTAATATTTAACGGAATCCGACTCTGGAAACTTTGCTGCCACAGATTTACTGTTTTTTTAAGGGATTTTTTTTACAGTGTAGATTTGTAGCCTTATGGTCAAAATGGGTGTCCTATGTTAATCAAACACAACATGCAAGAATGTTGTCAAGATATTGTACTATATTTTATGTACCGTTTATTAACAAAATAACTGTGTTGTTGTCATTTGTTTCTATATGTATTAGAGATTTGTCTTATAGTAATGCACCCCTTGTTTTGTGTTCTAATGTGTTCTTATTATATCTACAAAAATAAGAATGTTGGGAATGGAGAACTTTGGTCTAGATCACAGACTGGAACTATGACTATGAGGTCTGATGGAAGAGTAGCTTGCGATGAGCTTTGACAGATCATGTGACTCATCACTGCTGTGATTGGTGGTTGTCAGTGTATCACAATGCTATAAAACAAATAATGCTTCAATAGGTCGGCAAATTTTGCATGTATTTTTGTGAAATGGTTATTTGCTAGCCTGACTTCGTCATACTCATATTCTAGTCAGAATGTGAGTCTGATACTGCTCCATACGGCTTTGATTATGAGGCGTGTCTTAAAGGGATAGTTCACCCAAAAATAAAAACTCTTTCGTATAAATAAAAAGACTTTCGTTCATCTTCGGAACACAAATTAAGATATTTGTGATTAAATCTGAGAGCTGGGTCACTCTATAGGCTTCTAAGGGACTGAAACTTGACAGCCCAGAAAAGTTATTGACTAAAAAGTGACTACAGTGGCCCAATCTTAAGTTTATCGGGCTACGAGAATACTTTTTGAGCGCAAAAAAAAAAACGACTTTATTCAAGTATAAAAGTATGTTGAGCGAGGCATAGTTGTCAACAGAAATCAACTGCACACACTCTGGAAAAAGTATTTAAAAAAATAATGAGTGTTAATGATCTTTGCCGGTGTTGCAAAAAGAATTTAAGGATTCGCGGAGTACTTGCAAACACGAAAAGCATTTTTGAAAGAAATACGTTTGATGACGTGATGATTACGTAACTGCAGATCATCTGTCCATCACCGTATAAAGCCCGCCCTGGCAATTTGATTGGCCCGACAATTTCTGAACCGATCATAATTACTCCTCAATGGATCGAGTCCAGACCGAACTTCCCGACCAAAAACTGTTGTGGCCGGGTTCGGGCTGGCATCCAGGCTAGTTATTTGCTGTAATTTAATGGAATCCATCTGGAAACTAGTGTGTTCGTCTGAATTAATGTTCACATGACTTATCGACTGATAAACATAAGTATCCCTGAAACCGCATCTTGAAAAACTAAACCAATAATTGCTCCAGCAACAATCAATATCAGTAATACTTGTGGGTGGAAGATTTTGTTGTCATCTCTCACTGTAAAAGAAAATAACACCCATAAATCAGTGCTTTAGTAATTGTGAGAGCAGCTGAATAGGTTTAGTGGGAAAATACTCACTGCTAGGAGGAATAAATTCATAACTTCCACGTCTCCGCCTGACCCCACGACCCTCATTTTCCTTAATCACTTCATCATGTGGAATGAAGAAATCACCATTATTCTCATCTAATTAATATTATTCCATAATGGTGTCTAAGCATATTATTTTATTGTTTAAATAAATAAATCACACAGAAGGATTGACCTACCTTTAGAAGGTGTATTACCCATGAACTCAGTGTGTGAAGCTGTTTCTGCTCTTCATGAAAACTGATAACAAGAAACACACAGTTTTACAGGTTTCACTGAATACACACATTTATCTTGCCTTATCACAAAAGACATAACACTATTTTGTAGCACTTATTTGTGCTAATTTGTATTATGATTGATTAGTTTGTTAGCTCTGGTTCACCGAGAACAAAAACACTGCAGTCATTATAAGTTTACCATGTTAAGGACAATTTTCCTTTACTTCTGTTTTAAAACCCTTTCATTTATGCCGTTTATGGTGTTTGTGAACTTTGAAAAATACTTTACCCTGGTAAATGAATCCTTCTTGCCTGGCATGTCTTTTCACCATGTGTGGCTTGTGTGATAAAGGCACAAATGTGGAAATAAGGGAGATCGTAGCAGATGAAATAGATCAATCCTGCATAAAACACAAGATAACACACAAATTAATTATGATCAGGCCTCATAATACAAAGTCAAAATAACTCAACATGAAATAGCACAAACAACCCATGTTCAGTGTGCAAATTGAACAAAGAAAAGCTCTGTGAATTGGCTTGTGCGGTAGAGATGTGCAGATCAGCTCTAACATCACCCGAATACACTGTTAAATCATTCACACACTCGCCCAAACCCATGATATTCTCTGATTTAGATATCTGCTCCTGATTATCATATTACGATTATTATAATTCTCAGTGTTAAACATTATGGAACCATCCCTCCCTCCCTCCCTCCCTCCCTCCATATCCATCCATCCCTCCCTCCATATCCATCCATCCATCCCTCCATATCCATCCATCCATCCCTCCCTCCCTCCTTCCATATCCATCTCTCCCTCCCTCCTTCCATATCATCCCTCCCTCCCTCCCTCCTTCCATATCATCCCTCCCTCACTCCCTCCATATCCATCCCTCCCTCCATATCATCCCTCCCTCCCTCCCTCCATATCATCCCTCCCTCACTCCCTCCATATCCATCCCTCCCTCCCTCCTTCCATATCATCCCTCCCTCCCTCCCTCCTTCCATATCCATCCCTCCCTCCATATCATCCCTCCCTCCCTCCATATCATCCCTCCCTCACTCCCTCCATATCCATCCATCCCTCCCTCCATATCATCCCTCCCTCCCTCCCTCCTTCCATATCATCCCTCCCTCACTCCCTCCATATCCATCTCTCCCTCCCTCCTTCCATATCATCCCTCCCTCCCTCCCTCCTTCCATATCATCCCTCCCTCACTCCCTCCATATCCATCCCTCCCTCCCTCCCTACATATCCATCCCTCCCTCCATCCTTCCATATCCATCCCTCCCTACCTCCCTCCTTCCATTTCCATCCCTCCCTCCCTCCTTCCATATCATCCCTCCCTCCTTCCATATCATCCCTCCCTCCCTCCCTCCATATCCATCCCTCCCTCCCTCCCTCCATCCTTCCATATCCATCCATCCCTCCCTCCCTCCATATACATCCATCCCTCCCTCCCTTCCTCCCTCCATATCCATCCATCCGTCCCTCCCCCCCTCCATATCCATCCATCCCTCCCTCCATATCCATCCATCCCTCCCTCCCTCCCTCCATATCCATCCCTCCCTCCCTCCCTCCATATCCATCCCTCCCTCCCTCCATATCCATCCATCCCTCCCTCCATCCTTCCATATCCATCAATCCATCCATCCATCCATCCATTCATACATCCCTCCCTCCCTCCCTCCCTCCCTCCATATCCATCCCTCCCTCACTCCTTCCATATCCATCCATCCCTCCCTCCCTCCCTCCATATCCATCCATCCATCCCTCCCTCCCTCCATCCCTCCCTCCATATACATCCCTCCCTCCCTCCCTCCCTCCATATACCTCCCCCCTCCCTCCATATACCTCCTCCCTCCCTCCTATCCATATCATCCCTCCCTCCCTCCCTCCTTCCATACATCCTCCCTCCCTCCCTCCAACCATCATCCCCCCTCCCTCCCTCCCTCCATATCCATCCATCCCTCCCTCCCTCCATATCAATCCATCCCTCCCTCCATCCATCCCTCCCTCCCTCCATATCCATCCATCCCTCCCTCCCTCCATATCTATCCATCCCTCCCCCCTCCTTCCATCTCCATCCCTCCCTCCATACCATCCATCCATCCCTCCCTCCCTCCATATCCATCCCTCCCCCTCCCTCCTACCATCTCCTCCCTCCTCATCCACCCCTCCCATCCTCATATCCACCCCTCCCTCCCTCCATATCCACCTCCCTCCCTCCCTCCTTCCATATCCATCCCTCCCTCCCTCCATATCCATCCCTCCCTCCCTCATCCCCCTCCCTCCCTCCATATCCATCCATCCCCCTGCATATCCATCCACCTCCCTCCATATCCATCCCTCCCTCCCTCCCAAAGCCATCCCTCCTCCTCCCTCCCTCCCTCCCTCCATATCCATCCCTCCCTCCATATCCATCCCCCTCCCTCCCCCTCCATATCCATCCTCCACCCTCCTCCATATCCATCCCTCCCTCCCTCCATATCCATCTCCCTCCCCTCCCTCCATATCCATCCCTCCTCCTCCATTCCTACTCCATCCCTCCCTCCCATCCCTCCCTCCCCCTCCTCCATATCCATCCCTCCCTCCCTCCTCCATATCCATCCCCTCCCTCCCTCCCTCCATATCCATCCATCCCTCCCTCCTTCCCTCCCTCCATATCCATCCATCCCTCCCTCCCTCCCATCCATACCATCCTCCCTCACACCCTCCATCCATACATCCCCCCTCCATTCCATCCATCCCTCCTTCCATCCCTCCATCCCTCCATATCCATCCTCCCTCCCTCCATATCCCATCCACTCCCTCCCTCCCTCCCTCCCTCCAATCCATCCTCCCTCCCTCACCTCCCCATCCCTCCCTCCATCCATCCCTCCCTCCCCCCATCCCTCCTCATCCATCCATCCCCATCCCCTCCTCCTCCCTCCTTCCATATCCCCATCCCTGAAAGAAAAAAAAAAAAAGAAAAAAAAATTTGAAAGTAAAAAAAAAAAGAATTTAAGAAGAAAGAAAAAGAATTTTGATTGAAGAAAGAAAAAAAAAGAATGTAAATTTAAAAAGGAAAGAATGAATGTAATGAATGAAGAAAAAAAGAATTGAATAAAAAAAAGAAAGAATTTTAAATAATAAAGAAGGAAAGAAAAAAGGAATGGTTTAGAATGAAAAGAATAAAAGAAAGAATTTTAATAAATTTAAGAAAAAAGAAAAAAAGAATGTGAATGAAAGAAAAAAAAAAGGGAATGTAAATTTGAATAAAAAAAAAAGAAAAGAAAGAAAGAAGGAAGAAATAAAAAAAAAAATGGTAAGATAATAAAGAAAGAAAGAAAAAAAAGAAAGAAGAATGAAGGAAAGAAGAAAAGGGTGTAAATTTAAAGAAAAAAGAAAAGAAATAAAAGAAAGAAAAAAAGAATGTGAATGAAAAAAGAAGAAAGAATGAATGTGAATGAATGAAATAAGAATGTGAATGAAGAAAGAAAAAAGGGAAAAGGAAGAAAAAAGGAAAGAAAAAAATGTAAATGAATGAAAAAGGGGAATAAAGAATGAAAGAATGTAAGGGAATAAATGAAATAAAAATTAAAGGGAAAGAAAGAAGGAAATTTTTAGAAGAAAGAAAGAAGAAAGAAAGAAAAGAAGAATTTTGAAGGGAAAGAAAGAAAGAAGGGATGTTAATGAGTGAAAGAAAAGAATTTAATAAAAGGTAAAGAAAAAAATTGGGAAGAATGAAAAAAAGGGAAAGGAAAGAAAGAAAGAATGTTAATAAAAGAAAGAAAGAAGGAAAGTGAATGAAAGAAAGAAAAAAGAAAGAATGTGAATTGAAAAGAAAGAAGAATGAAGAAAGAAAGAAAGAAAGAAAGAAAAATTTGTGAATGAAGAAGAAAGAAAGAAGGATGTGAATGAAATAAAAAGAATGAAGAAAGAAATGTGAATGAAATGAAAGAAGGAAAGAAAGAAAATGAAAAATGTAAGAAAGAAAAGAAGAGAATGAAATGAATGAATGAATGAATGAAAGAAAAAAAGAAAGAATGTGAATGAAAGTAATGAAAGAATTAATGAAAGAAAGAATGAATGTGAAAAGAAAGAAAAAGGAATGTGTGAATGAATGAAAGACAGAAAGAAAGAATGTGAATGAAAGAAGAAAGAAAGAAGGAATGTGAATGAATGAAAGAAAGAAAGAAGAATGTGAATGAAATGAAAGAAAGAAAGAATGTGAATGAAATGAAAGAAAGAAGAATGATAATGAAAGAAAAAAGAAAGAATGTGAATGAATGAAAAGAAGGGAAAGAATGAATAAGGGAAATGAAAAAAAGGAAAAAAAGAAAGAATGTAAATGAAAAAAAGAAAAAGGAAGGTTTGAATGAAGAAAAAAGAAAAAAAAATGTGAATGAAAGAAAAAAAGAAAAAGGAATGTAAAAAAGAAAGAAAGAAGGAATGAATGATAAAAGAAAAAGGAAAGAATGGAAGAAGGGAAAAGAAAGAAAGAATGTGAATGAAAAAAGAAGAAAGAAAATAATGAATGAAAAAAAGAAAAAAGAATTTTGAATGAAGAAAAAAAAGAAAGAATGTGAATGATTAAAGAAGGAAAGAAATAAAGAAAGAAAGAAAATGTGAATGATGAAAGAAAGAAAAAAAATTTTAAGAAAAAAGAAAAAAATAATGGAATGAAGAAAGAAGGAAGGAAAAGAAAGAAAGAAGAAATGAAGAAAAAAAGAAAGAAAGAATTTTAAAGAAAGGAAAAAAAAAGAATGATAAGGAAGTAAAGAAAAAAAAGAAAGAATGAGAAAAAAAGAAAGAAAAAGTAATTTAAAAAAGAAAAAAAAAGAAGAATGTGAAAAAAGAAAAAAATTTAAAAAAAATTAAAAAAAGAAAGAAAGAAAGAAAAATGTGAAATAAAAAAGAAAGAAGGAAATTTGAAATTTGTGGTGGGGTTGGAGGTGTGGGAGGAAGAGTTTTGTGATTTTTTTTTTAGAAGGAATTCCTTTTTCCTAACCCCCCCTCCTTCCCTTTTTTCCCTACTCAGACCCCCTCCCGAACCCCCCTTCCATCAAATCCCCCTCCCCCTTTTCCATCCATCCCTCCCTCCTTCCCTCCCCCCTCCATACCCTCCCCATATCCATCCACCCCCGGCCATCCCACCCCCATATCCATCCATCCATCCAGCCACCCCTCCCCCCCCCTCAATAATTCATCCCTCCTCCCTCCCCCCTCCACCAACCACCCCTCCTCCCCCCCTTTCCATCCATCTTACCTTTTCCATATCCATCCCCCCCTCCTCCCCCCCCATATCCATCCAAAAAACCCCTCCTCCCCCCTCCCTCCTTACCATCCCCCTCCCCCTTCCATATCCATCCCTCCCCCCTCCGTGCCAATCCCTCCCTCCCTTTTCCCCCCCTCCAATCCATACCCTCCCCCCCCTTTCCATATCCATCCCTCCCCTCCGCTTCATATCCATCCTCCTCCCTCCTCCCTCCATATCCATCCCTCCCTCCCTCCTTCCACATCCATCCCTCCCTCCCTCCCTCCAATATCCATCCCTCCCTCCTCTCCTTCCATATCCATCCCTCCCTCCCTCCTTCCATATCCATCCATCCATCCATCCCTCCCTCCCTCCCTCCATATCCATCCATCCCTCCCTCCTTCCCTCCATATCCATCCATCCCTCCCTCCCTCCCTTTCATATCCATCCCTCCCTCCCTCCATAATCCATCCATCCCTCCCTCCCTCCCTCCCTCCATATCCATCCATCCCTCCCTCCCTCCCTCCATATCCATCCATCCCTCCCTCCCTCCCTCCCTCCATATCCATCCTTCCCTCCCTCCCTCCCTCCATATCCATCCCTCCCTCCCTCCTTCCATATCCATCCCTCCCTCCCTCCCTCCCTCCCTCCATATCCATCCATCCATCCCCTCCCTCCCTCCATATCCATCCATCCATCCCTCCTTCCCTCCCTCCCTCCCTCCATATCCATCCATCCCTCCCTCCCTCCCTCCCTCCCTCCATATCCCTCCCTCCCTCCCTCCTTCCATATCCATCCCTCCCTCCCCATCCCTCCTTCCATATCCATCCCTCCCTCCCTCCCTCCATATCCATCCATCCCTCCCTCCCCTCCCTCCCTCCATATCCATCCATCCCTCCCTCCCTCCATACTATCCATCCCTCCATCCATATCCATCCATCCATCCCTCCCTCCCTCCATATCCATCCCTCCCTATCTCCTTCCATATCCATCCCTCCCTCCCTCCTCCATATCCATCCCTCCCTCCCTCCTTCCATATCCATACCCTCCCTCCCTCCTTCCATATCCATCCATCCCTCCCTCCCTCCATACTCCATCACCATCCCTCCCTCCTTCCCTCCCTCCCTCCATATCCATCCCTCCCTCCCCTCCTTCCATATCCATCCCTCCCCCTCCCTCCTTCCATATCCATCCATCCCTCCCTCCCTCCCTCCATATCCATCCATCCCTCCCTCCCTCCCTCCATATCCATCCATCCCTCCCTCCCTCCCTCCCTCCATATCCATCCATCCCTCTCCCTCCCTCCTTTCATATCCATCCCTCCCTCCCTCCCTCCCTCCATATCCATCCCTCCCTCCCTCCTTCCATATCCATCCCTCCCTCCCTCCCTCCTTCCATATCCATCCCTCCCTCCCTCCCTCCATATCCACCCCTCCCTCCCTCCATATCCATCCATCCCTCCCTCCCTCCCTCCATATCCATCCCTCCCTCCCTCTTTCCATTTCCATCCCTCCCTCCCTCCTTCCATATCCATCCCTCCCTCCATATCCATCCATCCCTCCCTCCTTCCCTCCCTCCCTCGCCACCATATCCCTCCCTCCCTCCATCCCTCCATATCCATCCATCCCTCCCTCCATCCCTCCTTCCATCTCCATCCCTCCCTACTTCCATATAAATCCCTCCGTCTCCCCCTCAATATACATCCATCCCTCCCTCCATCCCTCCCTCCATATCCATCACTCCCTCCCTCCCTCCCTCCCTCCCTCCATATCCATCACTCCCTCCCTCCCTCCATATCCATCCCTCCCTCCCTCCTTCCATATCCATCCATCCATCCCTCCCTCCCTCCCTCCATATCCATCCCTCCCTCCCTCCTTCCATATCCATCCCTCCCTCCATATCCATCCCTCCCTCCATATACATCCACCCCTCCCTCCCTCCCTCCATCCCTCCCTCCATATCCATCCCTCCCTCCATATCCATCCCTCCCTCCCTCCTTCCATATCCCTCCCTCCCTCCCTCCTTCCATATCCATCCCTACCTCCTTCCATATCCATCCCTCCCTTCCTCCATAAACATCCCTCCCCCCCTCCATATCCATCCCTCCCTCACTCCCTCCCTCCATATCCATCCCTCACTCCCTCCCTCTATATCCATCCCTCCCTCCATCCATATCCATCCCTCCCTCCCTCCCTCCCTCCATATCCATCCCTCCCTTCCTCCCTCCATATCCCTCCCTCCCTCCATATCCATCCCTCCCTCCCTCCTTCCATATCCATCCCTCCCTCCCTCCCTCCCTCCTTCCATATCCATCCCTCCTCCTTCCATATCCATCCCTCCCTCCCTCCCTCCCTTCCTCCATAAACATCCCTCCCTCCCTCCATATCCATCCCTCCCTCCCTCCATATCCATCCCTCCCTCCCTCCATATCCATCCCTCCCTCTCTCCATATCCATCCCTCCCTCCGTCCTTCCATATCCATCCCTCCCTCCCTCCCTCCATATCCCTCCCTCCCTCCATATCCATCCCTCCCTCCCTCCCTCCATTCATCCCTCCCTCCATATCCATCCATCCCTCCCTCCCTCCATATCCATCCAAACATTACTTCTGTTTTAAAACCCTTTCATTTATGCCGTTTATTACGGTGACGCATTGCTGCCACATACATATTATTTTTTCCACTCAACTATGTCGTAATAACGAGATGTTATGTCGTTAAAACGACATCTTTTCTCGTAATAACGAGATCTTATGTCGTTATAACGAGATGTTATGTCATTAAAACGACATATTTACTCGTAATAACGAGATCTTATGTTGTTAAAACGACATTTCTCTTACGAGAGTATCTCTCGTACTGCGTAATATCTTACGCTATGGGGAAAACTCTTTTCCACGAGATATTGAAGCCAAAAATTATCCTTAATTTTTTACTAATGTAAAACGCTTTGCAGCAGCAAGCAGACCTAGGCGAGACAGCTCGCGCGCCTATTGGCTGCTCTGCGGCAATAGCAGCAGCCTATCGAGAGAGGCTCTGCGTGACGTCACGACGAATGGGGGCCCTTCGCGCCCATATCGTCACGTCCCGCCAGAAAGGGCGTGGTCTCGCCCTATATCTAGGCTCGATAGCTGCTCTTACGTCGATTTTCATCTCTTCAGCGAAGCCTCACGCATCGCTGGATCCAGAGTGAGAAGCCGCGCCGTCGACCTGTAGCCTTCAGCGGGACGTGCCATTGAGTCTGGAGTCGCTGGCCTCGCCGCCTTCAGCCGCCGTACCTGCTGTGCTTTCCGGCGTTATATCCTTTCCTCTGCATAGAGTGTGTGTGTGTGTTTGCATATCTGCTTTTTTCCCACCCCCTCTAAAAGAGCGGCGTCTTTTTAAAGATGCCTTCCTGCGGTTCTTGCCGAGCCCCACTCAGCGACGAGGACCGACATGTCATCTGCGTGTCCTGCCTGGGTGAGGATCACGCGGCCATCGCGCTCGCTGACGGCGGATGCCATCACTGCGAACGTTTGCCTATGGTGACTCTGCGGACTCGCCTGGCTTCGTTCTCCGAGCCCGTATCCCAGCCTGCCGTGACGCCGCGTCGCAAGAAGCGCCGCGCCCAGCGCGCTCCCGAGCTATCTCCAGCCCGCCAAAGCTCGCCGGTTCGCCCGCCAGCTTCGCCGGCTTCGCTCGAGTCGCTCACCGACGGACAGCGGCCGCCGTCCGCCGCCGCGTCCGCCATCGAGTTGGACGACAACACCGAGGCGTGTTCTCTCTTGGCTTCGAATAGCGAGGATTGGGCGAGCTCTGTGGACCTCCCCTCCGCTAACGCTCCCCGCCAACCCTCTGGGAAGAGAGCCGGCATTGAGTCTGAGCTGATGCGTCTGCTCACCAAGGCCGTAGAAAGCATCGGCCTCGATTGGGAGGCACCCACGCTGCCGCCGCGCAACAGATTAGACGGGCGCTTTCTCGGCAAAGACGAGGCTCCGTCAAAATCTAGGCCCGCGCCCTTCCTCCCGGAACTTCACGAGGAGGTTGCAAAGTCGTGGAAGGCCCCCTTTTCCGCCAGGATGCGTACCTCTACCTCCGCGGCATTCTCCGCTGTCGACGGTGCGGGAAGTAGAGGCTACCTCGCTATTCCTCCGGTGGAGACGGCTGTCGCGTCGCATCTCTGCCCGCCCTCTGCGGGACGGCGGGTTCAGACGACGCTCCCGTCCAAAGCCTGCCGAGTGACATCATCGCTGCACGGACGCGCTTACACCGCCGCCGGGCAAGCAGTCTCAGCGCTGCACACGATGTCTATTCTGCAGATCTACCAGGCAGACCTCCTTCTCAAGCTGGACGAGGAGGGACCCGGTGCTATCTGTGTGGCGGACCTGAGGAGCGCTACGGACCTCGCTCTAACGCGCTTCTAAAGCCGCTGCGCAAGCCATGGGGCGGAACATGGCCTCTCTCGCCGTCGCCGAGAGACACTTATGGTTGACGCTGTCCGAGATGACGGAAGCCGAGCGCTCTGTGTTCCTCGACGCGCCCATTTCCCCGGAGGGCCTGTTCGGAACGGCCGTCAAGGACTTCGCGGACAGGTTTGTTGAGGTGCAGAAGACTTCTCAGGCTATGAAGCACTTCCTGCCGAAGCGCATCGAGCTCCGCTACAGGCCGCACCAAGCCGCCTGCTCGCAGCTCTCAGCCCCAGCCTGCACCGCCCTCCGCCGCCGCCCGCCTCACAGCGCCGCCAGGCCCGGGATCAGAGACCGCGGTCTCGCTCCGCCGGACGCCGCCCCCCCTCACCGCGGGCCCCGGCCGAGGATTGAGATCAAGCCCGAGGCCCCAAAGTCTTCCTAGCCGCTCTAGGAAAACGACGGTGTTCAGATCCCGCTGCGGCCGGATTTCCACCAAAACTTCTCGCTCGTTCAGCCCCATGCGTTGTGACTGTACCAGTGTATTTTGCAGTGAAGCAGCCGGTGTCTCAGCCCGCTTGCCTGCACACAAAAGCTGTTTTTACGGCTACCCAGATAAATCCAATAAAGAGTGTATTTTCTGGTGTTCCGGCCTCGGCCGATGGTGTTATGAGTGTTGTAAGAATGCCCACGCCCCAGTGCCCATTCCCACACCCAGACACAGCCCGCCACGGTGCAGGGCTCGCACAAATAAAATCGACTCCGGTCGATTGTGCAAACACTGTAGTGAACGCGCCCATATCCCCATGCCCGCTTACACTACACGCTGCGTGTCCCTCGGTTTCTGTAAAAACGAAACCAACACACATTCAGTCGGCCCTAAACGACAGTGTTTTCAGTGTAGCAAATGTGCCCGTGGTCCCGCGCCCACATTTCCTCACAGACACGCCGAATCCCACGGGATTCGCCCCGCTCTCTCTCTCGGCGCTACCCGCCTCAGAGGAGATGAGCGCGGCCAGGCTGCCCGCTGTGATCAGCGCGCCCCCCGCCTCGAACGCCGTAAACACGGCGCTGTGTTCCCAGCACACGCGGGCTCTTGTGCCGCCGCTTTCCCGCGGCCAGAGCCCAGATTTCATTCTGCCCCTAGCTATTCACGCGGATGCGTGGTCAAGGCTTCCCGGGTATCAGAGTGGGTGATGAACACTATAAAGAGAGGCTATTCGCTACAATTCGCTCGACGCCCTCGCCGCTACGCGGCGCGCGTCGAAACTACGGTGAAAAGCGAAGTATCTCATCTACTTCGAGCCGAGATAGCGAAACTACTGAGAAAGGGGGCTATAGAACCTTTATCTCAGGCTCAGAGCGAAGGGGGCTTATACAGCAGATATTTTCTGGTACCGAAGAAAGATGGTGGGCTCAGACCCATTCTAGATCTGAGGCTGCTGAACAGAGCGCTCGTGAAACGCCAGTTCAGGATGCTTACGACCAGGAAAATCCTCGCGCAAGTGCGCCAAGGAGACTGGTTCATGTCAATAGATCTGAAAGACGCGTATTTCCAAATACAAATAGCGTCCCATCACAGGCGATTCTTGAGATTCGCCTTCGAGGGCCAGGCATATCAATACACAGTCCTGCCATTCGGCCTGTCCCTAGCACCCCGTACGTTCACGAAGTGCATGGACGCGGCCCTCGCTCCCCTGAGACTTCGGGGCATGCTAATTTTGAATTACTTGGACAATTGGCTGATTCTAGCTCGTTCACGAACGGAGCTCTTAGAACACAGGGCCACATTACTCGAGCACCTCGAGGAGCTGGGCCTTACAGTCAATTGGGCGAAAAGCTCACTGCTCCCCAGTCGGAGGATTTCCTTTCTGGGAACAGTGTTAGACTCGCTATCCATGACGGCACGCCTGTCACCAGAGCGCGGATTGAATATCCAGCACGTCGCGAAATCCTTCCGCCACGGCTCTATAGTCCCGCTCAGAAGGTTTCAGAAAATGCTGGGTCTCATGGCCTCAGCAGCCTCTGTACTCCAGTTGGGCCTGCTCCGCATGCGCCCACTGCAGCTATGGCTAAAAGCACGAGTTCCCCCCAGGGCATGGACCGCAGGTCTGTTTCGCCTCAGGGTCGACCATCAGTGCATTTCGGCTCTGAAACCATGGAAAGCGACCGACTGGTATCAGTCGGGCGTGAGTCTGGGGATCCCCTCAAGTGTGAAGGTGGTGTCTACGGACGCCTCCACTTCGGGGTGGGGAGCGCTGCTCGAGGGCAGACCGCTGGCTGGCCTGTGGTCAGTGCGGGAGAAGCTCCTACACATAAACTGCTTGGAATTGATAGCAGTCGACAAAGCGCTAAGGCGCTTCTGTCCCCAGATAACAGGCCACCACGTATTGGTCCGGTCGGACAACATGTCAGTGGTGGCGTACATAAATCGCCAGGGCGGCGTCAGGTCCCGAAACCTTTACAGGCTGACGGAACGCCTCCTGGTCTGGGCTCAGCACAACCTGCTCTCGCTGAGAGCGGCGCATGTGCCTGGTCACCTAAATGTGGGACCAGACAGGCTGTCCAGAAACAACGTTCCAGCAGGAGAATGGTCTCTGCACCCGCAGACGATCCAGCTGCTGTGGGAAACGTTTGGCAGAGCGCAGGTGGACCTGTTCGCGTCCCAAGAAAACGCTCACTGCCCGAGATTCTTCTCGAAAAGCCGGACGCGCTGGCCCATGTCTGGCCCCGCCGCCCCCTTTATGCTTTTCCCCCTGTCTCACTCCTGCCTCAGGTGTTGGAGCGAATCAGGAGGGAGGGATGCCCAGTGCTACTCATAGCTCCGCTCTGGACAAACCAGTCGTGGTTCCCTGTCCTGATGCAGCTGACCAGCGCTGCTCCATGGCCGTTACCGCTGAGGAGAGACCTCCTCTCTCAGGCGGAAGGCTCGATTTGGCATCCTCGCCCGGATCTGTGGTCCCTGCACGCATGGGCCATCAACGGGTACCCGCTGACCTCCAGAGGGAGTGCTAAACACGATCGCGCAGGCTAGAGCCCCGTCTACCAGACGGCTCTACTCCTCGAAGTGGTCTGTGTTCTCTGCTTGGTGTCAAGCGCAGGGCTTTTCACCTGTAGACTGCGGGGTTACGGAAGTGCTTTCCTTCCTTCAGGAGCTACTGGATAAGGGCAGGTCCCCTTCCACGCTCAAAGTATACGTGGCGGCCATAGCAACGTTTGCAAAACCGGTGTCTGGCCAGTCACTAGGAAAGAGCGACTTAGTCGTGCGTTTCCTTAGAGGAGCTCGGAGGCTAAACCCTCCCAGGCCCCCTTCAGTCCCGACATGGGACCTTTCCACGGTCTTGGAGGCCATGAAAGGCGCCCCATTCGAGCCAATCCAGTCGTCAGACATGAAACACTTGTCTTTCAAGACAGCGTTTCTTATGGCTCTCGCTTCAGTGAAGCGCGTAGGGGACTTGCAAGCGCTCTCAGTAAGCGCGTCATGCATGGAGTTTGGACCTAACGACTCTAAGGTCATACTCAAACCAAAGCACGGTTACGTGCCGAAATCCCTCAACACACCGTTCAGGGCCCAGGTGATTTCCCTGTCTGCCCTTCCGGTTCTCAATGAGGAGAAGGACGCGAGTCTCCTTTGCCCTGTCAGGGCACTAAGGGCTTATGTGTCCCGCTCGTCTGGTTTCAGACAGACTGAGCAGCTTTTTGTTTCGTTTGGCGGCCGTACTAAGGGACTTGCCGCGTCGAAACAGAGCTTATCCAGATGGATAGTTGGTGCCATAGCGCTGGCTTACACTTCTAAGGGCCTTCAGTGCCCTTTGGGTGTTAGAGCGCACTCCACGAGAGGCATGGCCTCCTCGTGGGCATGGTCTAGCGGGGTTACCCTGCAAGATATTTGTATGGCCGCGGGCTGGGCCTCGCCGTCTACATTTATAAAATACTATAATCTGGAGGTCCCCGCCTTACAAGCTAAGCTTTTAGCGGTATAGAATTCAGTGCTATCTGCCCGCTGTGCGGCTCGGATACTGAGTTTGGCCTGCGTATCGCTCACTGACCGGTACAGCAGCTCATTTAAAAATTGACACACTTGTGGCCACCCAGTTCAGGCTGAATGTTCACCCTGACGGTTTGGTTATTGTCATATGATTGGCCCCTTTCGGAGGCTATTTACAGGGAATGATGCTCCTAGCCTCTCTTCCCTCACTCTCTGTGAGTTTATGGTGATTATGCACTATATGCGCCCCGGGCTTCGGCCCCTGGGTCTTTGGTGTTGGATCCCTACCAGCACGGCGTGTTGCATTGTGTTCCCCATAGCGTAAGATATTACGCAGTACGAGAGATACTCTCGTAAGAGAACGTACTCGGTTACTAACGTAACCTCGGTTCTCTCTAGAGAGGGAACGAGTACTGCGTATCTTGCCGTGCTTGGAATACGCTCTGGTTCGCTTCGGCGATGAAAACCGACGTAAGAGCAGCTATCGAGCCTAGATATAGGGCGAGACCACGCCCTTTCTGGCGGGACGTGACGATATGGGCGCGAAGGGCCCCCATTCGTCGTGACGTCACGCAGAGCCTCTCTCGATAGGCTGCTGCTATTGCCGCAGAGCAGCCAATAGGCGCGCGAGCTGTCTCGCCTAGGTCTGCTTGCTGCTGCAAAGCGTTTTACATTAGTAAAAAATTAAGGATAATTTTTGGCTTCAATATCTCGTGGAAAAGAGTTTTCCCCATAGCGTAAGATATTACGCAGTACTCGTTCCCTCTCTAGAGAGAACCGAGGTTACGTTAGTAACCGAGTACGATTTTTCTCGTAATAACGAGATCTTATGTCGTAATAACGAGATCTTATGTCGTTAAAACGACATATTTTTCTCGTAATAACGAGATCTTATGTCGTTAAAACGACATATTTTCTTGGCTTTATAAGGACATGTCATGGACAATATGCCTTTATCCACATAAAATGTATAACCAATCATGTCTTTATCATACTTCTACGTTCAAAAAGCTGAAGCAATAGCAGCCCACAATGGATGTTTATGTTAAAAGATCAAATTCTGTACACACACCATATTAATAAAGCATAGCCTACATATTCGCTGAGCCCATAATACAAACATTGCGTTTAATTGCACATTAGGCTAAGCGTTTTCCTCCCATAGACAACCCTTATAATAAAGAAAAAGTTTAATGTGGCTTAATAGGCTATCTTACTTCAGTGATAAAGATCAAATGCTGTAGGCCTACACACCTTATTAATAAACCATAGGCCTACTATCCGACAGAAAAGCAGATGAGCCCAGAATATGAACGCAGCGCATTTAATTACACGTTAGGCGTTTTCTTCATATTATATAAACCCTTTATTATAATAATTAAATAAAGGTGGCTCTTAACGTGTCTTTCTATGGGAGGATGGCATTGCAGTACAAATCAAATAATAATTTAAATGGTATTCAATGCAAAACAAAAATGAAAAATATAAGTTGCCAATAAATTAAATAAATAAATTATTGTGGCATTAATTAGCCCACAAACAATATTTATTTTAAAGCCTAAACGAATTTATTTAAAGAAAAACACCAGCGTTGGGCGTTTATCTAAGTGTTTCAGCCGCCCTTTTCAAACTGGCGCAAGAAAATGCAACAGAATTTGATTTGTTAACCTATTGATTTTTTAATTTGCTCGCTCTAACGTTAACCTAGATAAATGTTCGCTATTATTAATAGCGCGTGTTTGTGAGTGTGGAGCGCGCACTGCATGACATGGAGGCGCCGGTGCATGCCATCACTCTCATTTTCCTATCAACAGTGGACTGGAAACAATTGAAATTACTCCATCATTTCTGGTCATACAAAAAAGAATTATACATCAGTCCGAACTACTTTTATTTGTGTAAATTCACAACAACAAGAAAACGTTGTGCTTTTGTAAAATAAAAGAAAACGAACAGGGCGCGCTTTCATGGTCTCAAAAGCGCGTCTCAAAAATAAACTGAAAAACAGTGTATAGACAAGCCTCACAGACATGAGAAATAAAACCTTCTATACAAAGCTTATAAAAAATGTCCATCAACGAAAAAAACCCAATCGAAAGCAAATAAGTAGCCTACCATCTGATTATGTAATCATGTCCGTATGAAAGGCGCATAAGCTATACAGCGGAGATATATGGATGGAGATATGTTTGCAGCAGGCAGCCTATGCTGATTTAGAAAAGACTAGTTTATTAATAAACAATTAAAATGCTTCTTTATTTTTTCTCAAACACATTTATTATCATTAACCTACTTCTGCCGGTGCTTTGCGGCAAGTTTTATGCATGCGCTTGAGCGCGGAATATATAGCCATATGCACATTGAACATAAACGTGTGATTAGTCATTTTGCTTAAATTAAAAGTCAAGAAAAATCTTTAGTTTATGGCTTAATTGAATCTAATCTATTGATTTAATATTTGACATTATGTAATCAGTAATTATATCCAGCTCTTACATTAAATTAGTTGAGTTAGCATAATTAGTTAATAATAATAAACTAATAAAATAATAAAATAAAGTTTAAATTAAGATAGGCTATTTACCATATATTTCTATATAGCATTGCTTATTCCACCACACAACGGACTGCATAAGGTGACAATTCGTTATACATGTGAAGATAGGCTGTATCTTGAAGATGTTTGTATTGTATTGTATTGTATTGTATTGTATTGTATTGTATTGTATTGTATTGTATTGTATCTAAAGACGAAGACTGACATTTCGTTAAACAAAATAAGAACACAATGTTGAATTAAACAACTTAGGTTATGTTCTGTTGTTTTGACTTTGATAGGCTATACATTTTATGTGGATAAAGGCATATTGTGCATGTCCTTATAAGGCCAAGAAAATATGTCGTTTTAACGACATAACATCTTGTTATTACGAGAAAAAGATATCGTTTTAAACGACATAAGATCTCGTTATTACGAGAAAAGATGTTGTTAAAACGACATAAGATCTCGTTATTACGAGAAAAGATGTCGTTTTAACGACATAAGATCTCGTTATTACGAGAAAAAGATGTTGTTAAAACGACATAAGATCTCGTTATTACGAGAAAAGATGTCGTTTTAACGACATACGATCTCGTTATTACGACATAATTGAGGGGAAAAAATAATATGTATGTGGCAGCAATGCGTCACCGTAGTTTATGGTGTTTGTGAACTTTGAAAAATACTTTACCCTGGTAAATGAATCCTTCTTGCCTGGCATGTCTTTTCACCATGTGTGGCTTGTGTGATAAAGGCACAAATGTGGAAATAAGGGAGATCGTAGCAGAGGAAATAGATCAATCCTGCATAAAACACAAGATAACACACAAATTAATTATGATCAGGCCTCATAATACAAAGTCAAAATAACTCAACATGAAATAGCACAAACAACCCATGTTCAGTGTGCAAATTGAACAAAGAAAAGCTCTGTGAATTGGCTTGTGCGGTAGAGATGTGCAGATCAGCTCTAACATCACCCGAATCCACTGTTAAATCATTCACACACTCGCCCAAACCCATGATATTCTCTGATTTAGATATCTGCTCCTGATTATCATATTATGATTATTATAATTCTCAGTGTTAAACATGATGATATGCTAACATATCACACTGAAGTTGGCTATTAAATGAACATTTATTTAAAATAAAAGTTTTTCTTTGGCAAAATTACATTTCTTTATAGCCTAAATCAAAATGATTTTCTGTTACAAAAAAAAAAAAAAGACATAAATTTCATACATGTACAATGTAGAGACACAGGACTTAAATCATGTTTATGGGGCATTTTGGGAGACACAAGTACATAGGGAAAGAAATAATACATCAATATTCCTATGAAATATTAGATATTATGAAAATCTTTCCAATTACTACTCTTCCTATGGGAATTCAAAAAAGCCGTAGCAAGACCAATCGTCAAACAAAACACATAAAAAAGATGAAGATCAGTTGCTTAATCTAGTCCTAAGAGCAGTTCCTGCCACACTATGGCTCATCACCATATTGAAAACGAAAGTAAAAAAACGTTTCTCAAATGCGTTTTTTTTTTTTTACCGTGAAATTAGAGTTCCGTGTCTTTATTAAAATCAACACATTAATACTTTTAACTCTTAACCACCCACAATTATTTGGGATTTTATTTTTTTAATACTTTAATACTCCGCCCGATCAGCAGATTATCAGCCTCGTTCTTCCCTATGCAGGAAAACCCCTTACATTCGACCCCAAACATGCATCAAGATTTTCATAACATGTGCATTGCAATGTACATTCACAATAAAGAGGTTATGTCTTTGCTTTCCAAACTTACAGATAATTTCCAGACTGCTACGAGCGTGTAACTTACCCACAGGCGCGCACTTCTGCAGACCCGCAGCACCACCAGTTTCAGAACCCCAGCGCCAGAACAGGAAGTGAGGGTGCAAGAATGTCATAGATATATACACTAGATGTCACCTTGGGGTTATAGGCATGCGTCAAAACCGCCTTGGAACAGATTTCTTGTCATAGGAAGTATCTAGGTAACCAGGATTGTTGTGATAAAATAGGGGTAAATTGGTCATTTGTTGTATACATATTTATTGTTTCTTTCCCTCCCTCCCTCCATATCCATCCATTCATCCATCCCTCTCCCTCCCTCCCTCCATATCCATCCATCCATTCCTCCCTCCCTCCCTTCATATCCATCCATCCCTCCCTCCCTCCATCCTATCATCCATCCCATCCCTCCCTCCCTCCCTCCCTCCCTCCCTCCATTTATCCCTCCCTCCCTCCATATCCATCCCTCCCTCCCTCCCTCCCTCCATATCATCCATCCCTCCTTCCATATCCATCACTCCCCCTTCCATATCCATCCCTCCCTCCATCCTTTCATATCCATCCCTCCCTCACTCCCTCCTTCCATATCCATCCCCTCCCTCCCTCCCTCCCTCCATATCCATCCCTCCCTTGCTCCCTCCCTCCCTCCCTCCCTCCCTTCATATCCATCCATCCCTCCCTCCCTCCCTCCATATCCATCCATCCCTCCCTCCCTCCCTCCATATCCATCCATCCCTCCCTCCCTCCATATCCATCCATCCATCCATCCCTCCCTCCCTCCCTCCATATCCATCCATCCATCCCTTCCTCCCTCCATATCCATCCATCCCTCCCTCCTTCCATATCCATCCCTCCCTCCTTCCATATCCATCCCTCCCTCCCTCCCTCCTCCCTCCCTCCCCCTCCATCCCTCCCGCCATACCATCCATCCCTCCCTCCCTCCCCCTCCATATCCATCCATCCATCCCTCCCTCCCCTCCATATCCATCCTCCATCCCTCCCTCCCTCATTTCCATCCATCCCTCCCTCCCTCCCTCCATATCCATCCATCCCTCCCTCCCTCCCCCTCCATATCCATCCATCCATCCCTCCCTCCCTCCATATCCATCCATCCCTCCCTCCCTCCCTTCATTCCATCCCATCCCTCCCTCCCTCCATATCCATCCATCCCTCCCTCCCTCCACATCCATCCATCCATCCATCCCTCCCTCCAAATCCATCCATCCCTCCCTCCCTCCCTCCATATCCATCCATCCATCCCTCCATATCCATCCATCTCTCCCTCCCTCCCTCCCTCCATATCCATCCTCCATCTCCATCCCTCCATCTCCATCCCTCCATATCCATCCATCCATCCCATCCATCCATCCTTCCCTCCCTCCCTCCCTCCCTCCCTCCTTCCATATCCATCCCTCCTTCCATATCCCTCCCTCCCTCCCTCCCTCCTTCCATATCCATCCCTCTATATCCATCCATATCTCCCTCCCTCCCTCCCTCCCTCCATATCCATCCCTCCCTCCCTCCCTCCATCCCTCCATATCCATCCCTCCCTCCCTCCCTCCATATCCATCCCTCCTTCCATCTCCATCCCTCCATATCCATCCATCCATCCATCCATCCATCCATCCTGTCCCCCCTCCCTCCCTCCTTCCATATCCATCCCCCTTCCATATCCATCCCTCCCTCCCTCCCTCCCTCCCTCCCTCCTTCCTTCCATATCCATCCCTCTATATCCATCCATACCTCCCTCCCTCCATATCCATCCCTCCCTCCCTCCCTCCCTCCCTCCATATCCATCCCTCCCTCCCTCCCTCCATATCCATCCATCCATCCCTCCATCCCTCCTTCCATCTCCATCCCTCCATATCCATCCATCCATCCTGTCCCTCCCTCCCTCCCTCCTTCCATATCCATCCCTCCTTCCATATCCATCCCTCCCTCCCTCCCTCCCTCCCTCCTTCCATATCCATCCCTCTATATCCATCCATACCTCCCTCCTCCATATCCATCCCTCCCTCCCTCCCTCCATATCCATCCATCCATCCCTCATCCCCCTTCCATCTCCATCCCTGCTTATCCATCCATCCATCCATCCATCCTGTCCTCCCTCCCTCCCTCCCTCCTTCCATATCCATCCCCCTTCCATATCCATCCCTCCCTCCCTCCTCCCTCCCTCCTTCCATATCCATCCCTCTGTATCCATCCTACCTCCCTCCCTCCTCCATATCCATCCCTCCCTCCCTCCCTCCCTCCCTCCCTCCATATCCATCCCTCCCTCCATATCCATCCATCCCTCCCTCCCTCCTTCCATATCCATCCTCCTCCCTCCCTCCCTCCTCCATATCCATCCCTCCCCCCTCCCTCCCTCCCTCCTCATATCCATCCATCCCTCCCTCCTCCCTCCCTCCCTCCATATCCATTCATCCATCCATCCCTCCCTCCATATCCATCCATCCATCCCTCCCTCCATCCATCCCCCCTCCCTCCATATCCATCCATCCATCCCCCCTCCTCCATATCCACCCTCCCTCCCTCCCTCCCTCCATATCCATCCCTCCCTCCCTCCCTCCATATCCACCCTCCTCCCTCCCTCCCCCCTCCATATCCATCCCTCCCTCCCTCCCTCCCTCCATATCCATCCCTCCCTCCCTCCCTCCATATCCATCCATCCCTCCCTCCTTCCATATCCATCCCCCCTCCCTCCCTCATATCCATCCTCCCTCCCTCCTCCCTCCCTCCCTCCATATCCATCATCATCATCCCTCCCTCCATATCCATCCATCCATCCATCCTCCCTCCCTCCATATCCATCCATCCCTCCATATCCATCCATCTCTCCCTCCCTCCCTCCCTCCCTCCCCTCCATACCATCCATCCCTCCATATCCATCCATCTCTCCCTCCCTCCCTCCATATCCATCCTCCATCCCTCCATCCCTCCTTCCATCTCCATCCTCCATATCCATCCATCCATCCATCCTTCCCTCCCTCCCTCCCTCCCTCCTTCCATATCCATCCCTCCTTCCATATCCATCCCTCCCTCCCTCCCTCCTCCTTCCATATCCATCCCTCTATATCCATCCATACCTCCCTCCCTCCCTCCCTCCATATCCATCCCTCCCTCCCTCCCTCCATATCCATCCCCCCCCCCTCTCCCTCCATATCCCATCCATCCCTCCCTCCCTCCTTCCATATCCATCCCTCCCCTCCCTCCCTTCATATCCATCCATCCCTCCCTCCCTCCCTCCATATCCATTCATCCATCCATCCCTCCCTCCCTCCCTCCATATCCATCCATCCCTCCCTCCCTCCCTCCTTCCATATCCATCCTCCCTCCCTCCCTCCCTTCATATCCATCCATCCCTCCCTCCCTTCATATCCATCCATCCCTCCCTCCTCCCTCCCTCCCCCCTCCCTCCATATCCATTCATCCATCCATCCCTCCCTCCATATCCATCCATCCATCCATCCCTCCCTCCCTCCATATCCATCCATCCATCCCTCCCTCCATCCCTCCCTCCATATCCTCCCTCCATCCCTCCATACCATCCATCCCCTCCCTCCCTCCCTCCCTCCTTCCATATCCATCTCTCCCTCCCTCCCTCCCTCCATATCCATCTCTCCCTCCCTCCCTCCCTCCATCCCTCCCTCCATATCCATCCATCCCTCCCTCCCTCCATATCATCCCTCCCTCCCTCCATATCCATCCATCCCTCACTCCTTCCATATCCATCCCTCCCTCCCTCCATATCCATCTCTCCATATCCATCCATCCCTCCCTCCCTCCATATCATCCATCCATCCCTCCCTCCATATCCATCCATCCCTCCCTCCCTCCATATCCATCCATCCCTCCATATCCATCCATCTCTCCCTCCCTCCCTCCATATCCATCCATCCATCCCTCCCTCCCTCTCTCCTTCCATATCCATCCCTCCATATCCATCCATACCTCCCTCCCTCCATATCCATCCCTCCCTCCATATCCATCCATCCCTCCCTCCCTCCTTCCATATCCATCCCTCCCTCCCTCCCTCCCTTCATATCCATCCATAGCTCCCTCCTCCCTCCCTCCCTCCCTCCCTCCCTCCATATCCATTCATCCCTCCCTCCATATCCATCCATCCATCCATCCATCCCTCCCTCCATATCCATCCATCCAACCCTCCCTCCATCCCTCCCTCCATATCCATCCATCCCTCCCTCCCTCCCTCCTTCCATATCCATCTCTCCTCCCTCCCTCCCTCCCTCCCTCCCCCTCCCTCCCTCCCTCCATATCCATCTCTCCCTCCCTCCCTCCATCCCTCCATATCCATCCCTCCCTCCCTCCCTCCCTCCATCCCTCCATATCCATCCCTCCCTCCCTTCATCCCTCCCTCCATATCCATCCCTCCCTCCCTCCCTCCATATCCATCCCTCCATATCCATCCATCCCTCACTCCTTCCATATCCATCCATCCCTCCCTCCCTCCATATCCATCCATCCCTCCCTCCCTCCATCCCTCCATATCCCTCCCTCCCTCCATCCCTCCATATCCATCCCTCCCTCACTTCTTCCATATCCATCCATCCCTCCCTCCCTCCATCCCTCCATATCCATCCATCCCTCCCTCCCTCCATATCCATCCATCCCTCCCTCCCTCCCTCCATATCCATCCATCCCTCCCTCCCTCCCTCCCTCCATCCCTCCATATCCATCCATCCATCCCTCCCTCCATATCCATCCCTCCATATCCATCCATCCCTCACTCCTTCCATATCCATCCATCCCTCCCTCCCTCCATCCCTCACTCCTTCCATATCCATCCATCCCTCCCTCCCTCCCTCCATATCCATCCCTCCCTCCCTCCCTCCATATCCATCCATCCATCCCTCACTCCTTCCATATCCATCCCTCCCTCCCTTCCTCCCTCCTCGTCCTTCCATATCCATCAATCCCTCCCTCCCCCCTCCATATCCACCCATCCCTCCTTCCATATCCTTCCCTCCCTCAACGGGGTCGCTGTGTCCATTTCTTTGTCTATGCTTTAGTCTAAAGTTGGCCATACAATGTCACATGCGTGGTCTGGTTTGGTCACATGTTTGAAAAATCCAGATGCTTTCTCAAATCTCAGCTATACGTTTACAAATAAATACAGACTGAAAAAGATTTCTGTGTGTCTGGTTAATGGACTAATTTATTTTGACTGAACTTCAACAAACAAAGTCAATGTATGTGGGGTTGGGGAGGTTAATTGACTAAATACTTACAGACGCCTCCTTTTGATGACGTCATACTCCATATAAACTATTTTAAACATCACTTTGCTCATCGATTTATAATTATTATGCAGGATACAGACTATTTATAATTAACTAGTAGAGGCAAAAATGTTGAAACTGATGAAAAATGTATACATACATTTCAGTTCAGTTTCAATTCAGTTCAGTTACATTTCAGTGCAAATTGTTCTATATATAGTCTATGGTTCATTTTCCTAATAATATTAATAATTGCATTTTCTTTATAAAAAGTGATGCACACATTTCTATCATATACCCCAAATTTCTGTTAACCATAGGGATCTATACTTCCAAAATAATCTTAATGATAAAATATATGCTAAATTATTTATTTTCACAGTCAACAAAATTCACAGGTGTACGTAATATTCAGCTTAAATATATGGAATTTATCAAATATCCTCTTCGGATGATATCTGACTCCTGAGCCTATTTTTCACCTCCCCTTGATCTCCACGGGACACAATGTTATGAGAAATGGTGGCAGCGGTCTTGTCCACTGCAGTGTAAGGCTTCAGTAGAACGCTAGGATGCTAACCAAGAGGCAAACGATTCAGAGAACAGGGGATGAAGAAGAGGAATGATAGTTGAGTCAAGCCAGGAACGTACAGGGTCAGTAGCAACCACTCTTAAAGATGGCAGACCCAACAGGATAGAAGGAGAGTTTCATCCAGGCGCAGCGTATCAGAGTCTCATCAGGAAAACGAAGCACAACGTGAAGAACACAGGTGGCGTATCTTCAACATCAGTTACAGACGAAGGTGAGGAACAAGCAGTAAGAGTGGCAAACACTGGGAGGTGTGTGAAGATTCAAAACTTACTGTTCAATGTTTTTTTTAGAATTATTTTTAGTATCATTTTCATAATAATTTCATAATGTATGTTGTGAAGTCAGACTATGTTTGTACATGTGTGCTGAGAGCTGGTAGAGTTATATTTTGCTTAACCCTCTGAGGTCTGAGCTGTTTTGGGGCTCTTTCGGTGTTTTGGTATGCCCTGACATTTGTGCTTATTTCAGCTACTTAAAACATACCATTTGCCAACATATAAATTTGCTGTATTCAGCACAAACTCTGCTACAATAATATGTGAGCAAAATTGATGTACTTGTTTGCATTTTATAGAAAAAAAATAATATGCGTGGTTAGTACGTTTTGGAAAAAAAAATGTCACTGCAATAAGGCCATTTAACACATAATGAATAGTTGTCCACAATACTTTTGAGTTACTATTCTTGTAGGCTAGAATTTTTACTTCAAAATGAAGTGAAAATCATTCTGACCACTCTTTCAGAAACATCAATATAACGATTTGAATTTCTTACATCAGTTTTTGGGTCAGCAGTGCTGTATGCGTGGGAGTGTTAATGCCCATGAATATTAATGTGATTTACACCTGGGAAGACTAAAGACACTCCCCCAATGGCTAATGGGCCATCAAGGTGCTTTGAGGCAGCCTGAACAAAGAATGATTCACTGGTGAACAAAAAGTTAAAAAGAACAGCATTTATTCAAAATAGAATTTACGTTCTTTCCTAAGAATGTAAAGACTTAAAGTCATTACTATCATTTAACATCAACACATCCTTTCAAAAAAACAAACATAAAAATACCAAACTTGTTTTTTTTTATAAAAAAAATATTTTTATTCAAAGAATACTAAAAAAACAGAGCTCAGTTGCGGTCCAGTTTCCCGTGCAGGAAGAAATCGCAGTGTCTGTGGAACCATGTCAACATCGGTCTCTGTTTTCCATGACAGCGTGGACTGCATGTTGCTCGTCTGCTTGTTTGCCTTGGCTCTCTTCGGAACTGGTGCTTGGACATTGTCACATCTGTTATAAAAAAAAGAAGAAGAAAAAGTGTGAGCATGCTGATAAGACAATCAAAGAAACTGTATTATTATCATTATCAATCACTAATTACCATGGATTTAAAAAAGACATATTTGTAATTTCACACAAGAATGGGAACTTTTACATTATGACGATGTAAACACAATTAGGCTACATTTCATCTGTAAAATATTACGTCTATGCACTTACTCAGTATTATTCTCGATCGCACTGAGAACTGAACGACACCTGCGTGTCCCTCTGCGAGGTGCTGGAGAAGGAGAACGTGATGCAGCCAATTTCCTAAAAAACAAAACAAAATAACTGTTAGCATACATTATGTATACAACAGAGTTATTGAATATTCTGTACTGAATATGCATCTGTTACTGAATATTCTATATAGGTATTATTGTTTTTTTTGTATTATGTTTTGTTATTGAGTGTTAAAGCTGCCGTGACAATATAATTTCCTGCAAAGGATCAATAAAGTATCAACAACAACAACAACATCTGTTGATGGCCCATATAGAATGCATGCTGATAACACAATCAAAGAAACTGTATTATTATTACGCTTATCAATCACTAATTACCATGGATTAATTTCACACAATAATAGGAACTTTTACATTATGACGATGTAAACGATATTACGTCTATGCACTTACTCAGTATTATTCTCGATCGCACTGAGAACTGAACGAGACCTGCGTGTCCCTCTGCGAGGTGCTGGAGAAGGAGAGCATGATGCCACATTCCTAAAAACAAAACAAAATAACTGTTAGCATACATTATGTATACAACAGAGTATCTGTTGATGGCCCATATAGAACGCACGCATTTATTATGTACACTCAATGAACGGATCGTTCGCGATCGACACATCGCTACATTTCAAACATTTACACCTGTATTCACAGTGCATAAGGCAGTAAGCATGATAATTAGTGTCATAGGCTAACTAAAACTGAACATTTGCGAGTATCTATGGCCCATATAGACAGCACGCATTTAGGGATAGGCTACACAATGAACGGATTGTTCGCGAACGAACGACACATCACTAACTTACATTTCAAACATTACACCTGTATTCACAAACAAGTATTTACGCATGATAAAGTGTCATAGGCTAAACAAAACTGAACATTTATATATAATATATTGTATTTAGACAGAATCTATCACGTTTTTACCAGAGTCTGAAATATCACATATAACCTAGCAGTTATTCCCCAAAAAATGCATTACACATAGGCTAAGGCAGTAGGCTATTTTAGCATGATAAGTCATGGGCTAACCAAAACTGAACATTTATATATAAAATATATTGTATTTAGACAGTATCACGTATTTTACCGGAGTCTGAAATATATTTATCTCAATCACATAACCTAGAAGTTATTCTCGAACAAAATGCACTACCAGTCCCGGCGCCATGGGCGGGCATTGGGGGGCCTGGCCCGCCCTGTGAGTCACTAGTGCCCGCCCTGAGCGAGTCTCTCCCTTCACCAACTGCACGTCAAGTCCCACGCACAATATCTTTTTTTATCAATAGGCTACTGTTATCAAAAGTTATCCTTTTGAATATACATAACTCCTGAATAAAAAAAAAAAGTGTTTGGTCTGATTTTTTTTAAATTGTAAACGGATTGATTGGTTTGTCGATATGAGCGCGGAAATGCATGTGATAGCGGTCGAGTCTTTGAGTCATTCAAACGTTTCGTTCAAACAGCATAGAGAAATGCACATTTCATACGGATTACATGAGCAGGGAGCAGTCTATAGTCTGTTTTCTTTCGTTTTAAATTGTTCTGTTTAAAAGTAGACATGTCTGTGAGGTAAGTACCTTATACACTGAGTTTCGGTTCATTTAGCCTATGAGAAACCGCCTCCGGTTCGTCATTATAGTCTGCTATATTTAGGCTACTTTATTTATTAAATCCAGACAATTGGTTGATGAAAAATAGATTAAAATTAAGATACAATTAATACAAAACGAAATTCTCTTTAAAGAAAGGTTGTGCTTTCTGTTTGATGTCTCTGTGAACGTTTTTAACGCATATTTTAGTGCCGCTTTCAGAGCGCTCACGTCCGTAACATTGTTTTTTCCTCATAAATGCGAACACGAAAAATAAAATGAAATGAATATTTTATGCTCTGTGGAGACTACTGTTAGCCTACTCAGAATTTGTATTCTGAATAGGCCTACGTAATACGTTGTATTACTTTAAAAGAGTGTTTATGCTTTCGAGGTTTTTAAATAAGCTTGATATGTGATTGGGAAGATGTTGTTTTGTTGACATGTCGAGTGTTTTCGGTGTTATATTTCGTTTTTTTTTTTTTTTTTTTTTTTGGCTAAACAGCACAATAGCCTACTTTAATTAAGTAACGTTAGGCATTCTGTTTGTGCTGCGCGATTTAAAGAAAAGTGCGCTCTTGCTCACACGATCAGCATGGTGATCTTGTGTTTTCTCCTAAATAAAAGCTCAATGGTTTATTTCTTACAAGTGAAGAAATTAGGACAAAAGTATTGTAATTTTCCTATTCTATAGCTTAATATAAAATACAATGTAATGTAGACTGAGACTTTAGGCTTTCATAACTAACAAGATGTTTGAGCCCTCTTAGGTAGGCTACAAGTCAATGCTTTTTCTTTGTTCAATGTCACAGTTCATGGGTCGAAGCCGGTTGAAGCTATTAATTTTGAGCTCTCAATGTGCACCAGATTGATGCATTTAAACTTAAAATGTACAAAATTTTCTTGCGGGGGAGCATGCCCCCGAACCCGGTCCACACAACATGCCCAATTTATTAAAAAAAAAATAATAATTCACAGCACCCACTCATCACAATTACTTCCTGCGGCAGTGGCGTGCACAGGGGGGGCGCCGGGGGGCTCAAGCCCCTGCCCCTTTTGTCTCAAAATGTATTGTGCCCTTTTCTGATAATTGTAAATAATAAAAAAAATTAATATTTTTATAAATATTATAATAAATAACAATACAATTACGCACAATTGCCACTCAAAATAATAATACAAACAAATATTATATATATAAAAAAGTTTTGGCGGAGAAGTGGTAGGCGGAGTTTCCTTTGCAGCGCCTCATACGCATTTAACGGTTCTGGTAGGCGCTACTCAGCAGAGCTCGCGCGAGTCTTCAAACTACACGAGCAGCAGGTAACAGATAATTACATTTATCTTACCATCACCATGCTACTCTAAAAGTTGCGGCAGCACGCGAGTCTTGATTGTTACATACACCTTGTGATGCACTCTTGGACACATCCTCAGTGATAGTACCTGGGGTCATAGGGGGTTTCGGGTCTTTCAACTTCAGACCTCCTCACCCAGGCGACCCGACCGGGAGGAGGAGTGATCAGTTCCCGGCCTGTGTCCAAGAAGCGTTCGCCCACAGTTTGTCCCTCCTGATCCACAGCCATCGTGAGGCTTTTTCCAGCAGCACGCGAGTCAGCACGCGAGTAGCACGCGAGTCTTAACTATAATAAAAGTATAACTCGATATCAGACGAGATTTCTGAGTGATAATGTAATTCGTTTTTATCCACGGAATAAAAGTGCAAGGGGAAATACATCTAACGTTAGTTAAATGAAATCTTAAGTCCATGTCCAACGTGTAAGGAACTTATATCTTTGATTTCATAACGCTTTACAATAAGGTTCATTTGTTCATTACTCATTTATGAACTAATGAACTAACCATGAGCAACACATTTGTTACTGTATAGGCCTATATTTTAGTTAAAGGGACACTCCACTTTTTTTGGATATAGGCTCATTTTACAACTCCCCCATAGTTAAACAGTTGAGTTTTACCGTTTTCGAATCCATTCAGCTGATTTTCTGATATTTAGAAGAATGTCTGCTTACTGATATTCTTCTAAATATCAGAAAATCAGCTGAATGGATTCGAAAACGGTAAAACTCAACTGTTTAACTCTGGGGGAGTTGTAAAATGAGCCTATATCCAAAAAAAGTGGAGTGTCCCTTTAATAATACAACTTTTAATTGGTATTATGTCACAGTCAGTGCATTAACTAATGATAACAAAAACAACTTTTATTAATTATGTTTTAGTAAATGCTGAAATTAATATTAACTAAGATTAATAAATGCTGTAGAAGTGCAGTTCATTATTAGCTAATGCTAACTAATTTAACTAATGAAACCTTATTGTAAAGCGATACTGATTCTTGATAGCTAACAGTGTCTTTCATACATATAATACATACATAAAATTTACAACATCAACAAAACTAAAAAATAATTTTCCATAATTACCTTCTTGATTCTCTGTTTTGTTTGGTAAAGTAAATAATATTTAGTAATATTATCATAATTTCCCTATTTTCATTTGATGTGTTATGCATTCTAATAATTGTATCAACATATTTTCTTAGAATGTCAAGGAAAAAAAAGAAAAAAAAATCAGGGAACTCTCTGATGCAGCCAAAGGAAGCATCCCTCTCACAAATTGGCTGAAAAGAGAATAAAAATGCAGGTACAGTTAAAAAAAAAAAAAAAAAAAAATTAGTGCCCTTTTTGGTCCCTCCGCCCCTGCCCCTGAAGAGGTCTGTGCACGCCACTGTCCTGCGGCCCTGAAAACACCTCTCAAAATCCTTTTAAAAAAAAATCTATGACGGACGAAATTTGCGGAGGTAGTGTGTAAAAGTGATTGACAACTTGAGGTCTAGCCTATTTTATATGTGAGAATTTCGGACTGCAAGATCGAACCTTTAGCATCAGTGGCCTATTATATAATTATTGCTCTATCGATCATTGCATAGTATCATAATCGGTTCTGTTATTATGCAATGAGGTTGTTTTCATTTGTGCCCCCCAGAAAAAAATGAATGCCCGTCCGTGAATTTATGTCTGGCGCCGGGTCTGTGCACTACACATAAGGCAGTAGGCTATTTAGCATGATAATCAGTGTCATAAACTAATCAAAACTGAGTGAAAAATATGTATGCTATATACAAATATGTTCAGAGAATATCACATTTAAAAAGTTTACACGAGCATACAATGTTAGGGATATTGTGAGGTATTTCCTATGTCAAAAGCTAGCCAAAACTAGGCAAAATATAAAATTCATTTGAGCTCTATATGATAAGAAAACGAATTATAACACTAAAAAACTTACTCCGAACTTCTATCCTCGGTTGGATCAATTCGTTCTTGAAAATGCAGCCTTTTCGTCGTCCGAATTGCAATCTTCCTCTGAAGAAAATGTGAATTCGTCATCACTGTCCAGAATCATCTGAAGGGCCTCTCTGTCGGAGTAGCGTGCTGCTGCCATCCTCCAAACGCGATGAACTAACAGTGAATGATCTGAAGAAGCTTCATGTTTTTGTGGCTTGATCGCGGGGCGTGCCGCGTGTGCGATGCATAGATCACCTATTTTACCATGTGAAAAGCGCTGGGGGCGTGGCGATCTGAGCTGATTAATGATAATGAGGGGAGAACGAAACAACTGTAACTCTCCTTGGTTTCAAACGGATTACATAAACTGGAAATATATTTTTTTTTAGTAGCTTACTTCATTTAAAAGAAGAGAATCTCAGCTTCATAAAGAGACATCTCTCGTATCTCTGTGACAAGTATTAACAGAGTTACAGTTATTTTTTCGGACGCGTTTCAGAATGGACTTCACTGACGGAGAGAAGGTAAAACGCGCATCATGTTTATTATTCTTTATTTGACGAAAAGCACAACACTTTGTTTTTATTGTGAGTACCCTAAAAAAAATAGAAACTAAACAGGATCTAATGATATACAACACTTAAATGTAAGATAAAAATCAACAGAGTAATTTGAGTCTCTTTTGCACTGATAAGGAAAAAAGTGAGCTCATCACGCCCCCGTGACGGCCGACCTCAGAGGGTTAAAGGTATGAGTAAAATGCAATGTTCACTGAGAGAGATGTTCTAATGATGATTATACTTGGAATGTTGGAACTTGGAACATAAGGAATGTTTCAACTGATGTAAATGTACCATTTGTAATCCACTAGCGTATACTGAGAAATGGTTTCTTAATGTGGAAAGTGAATTGTGCCATGTGCATTAGGTAGGCTATACATTTCATTTTTAAACATAAGCAAAATGTTTTTCTACCTTACAAGTAAGTCTCTCAGTGATGTTTATAAGCTCAATCTGTACCACCTCAGAGAAACAAAGGCATGATGGGGTGAAAGGAAGGAGAAACATTGTGATGATGGTGGAAAGGAAGGAGAAACCTTATATTATATTAAGTGATACAAGGTATTTTTCCTGTTTCTGGAGGCATTGGAATTTAAAAAAAATTTGGTATGATTTCCAAATCTACAGTGTGGAAGCGCAAGTCTTCTCCCCTTCTACTTTCTTACACAACACAGGCTTTCCCACACGTATACTCCACATACGGCAGAGCAATGAAGAAGGCAATCAAGAGATGGCATCACCTGTGGTTATGCAAGTTGTTCCACCACAATGGATTGGCTGGCAAAGCCCAAAGATTTGACCTCTTCAAGAGGATGACGACATCGAGCACTATTTGACAACCTCAGTGTGGATTGCTCAAGCCTGTAGATGGCCAATTGAGGACTGAGCGTTGCATCTAATGTCATTGCTGACAGGCAAGGCAAGAGCAGCTTATGTGGCCATGGTTTATGCAGATTAATGCAGAGACCTACAAGCGGCACTATAGGACAAAAGCCTAACAACAAGGGGAGACTCCCAGAAGAGCTGCAGGCAAAATGAAAAGACATTTATGATAAATGGATAACACCCAAGCAGCGGACCAAGGGTGATTAACCCCCGAAACCAGAACCTGGACTTGTGAGCACAACCCCACTTCTCCGAGACAAGCAGCTGTTAGACATGCAACTTACCAGCTGGGTCACATCATGGCGGAGCCTACGGTACAAATGGTAAGTCTGATAGGGGATTCGGTAGGGGTCAACATTATAGCATCACTAAAGGCTTTAGTTCACTGACTCACCAATCCAAAGTCTTACCCTAAAAGTATCAACAGTCATAAAGTCAGCAAAAAGAGAAGCCAGTGCAAATATGTCGTAGATTCGGCTAAGCAGGGCACAAGAATAGAATGGACATTACAAAGAGTCAGTAATTTATGTCTTTGTTATGTTCCCAGAGCATCTCAAATAGGTGAAGCAGGTCAGAATATAGAGACAGTGGATCGGCACAAACGCTGGTGAGAGAGGAGTGTGTTAGAGATCTAGATGTCATGTCAAGGGAAAATTAGGGTACATTTTGTCCATGGAGCATTTGGAATATTTCCATTGTTATTATTACATAAAGGTCTCAATATACAAAACACAATTTTTCCTCTGGTAATAGAAATTTCTCCTCAAAGGACACAAACATATTTTATGTACAGTTTCTCAAATTAATTCATAAAGAGCAAATGTTAGGAAGAAAACAATGTGACATCAGTTTAAAGGACACCTATCATGGAATTTTGAAAATTACCTTTCATGTAGTGTGTAACATAGATCTAAGTGAACGAAAACATCCTGCAAAGTTTTAAATATGAAAGTTCACCGTATACAAAGTTATTATCTCTCAAAAGTAAGAGTCGACTCTGAGTCGTTGATATGAATCGATAGACGAACGATGCACTTTCGTACGTCACTTGTCCAAGTTATTTGAATAAGATACGCCCACTCATTGCATTAGGAGACACCAGGGAAAACATCATGTCGACGAGACGCTGCTGTGTTTTGAAGTGCGACGCAAAAGCAAACTTTTTTCATCTGCCCAGTGAGGAGCATTTGAAGACTAAGTGGCTACAGTTCATAACTATACCACAGAAGTATTATAGCCCGAACTTGTTCTGTGTTCGCGTCATTTTGAAGATGATTGCTTCACAAACCTAAATGCTATAAAGTATGAATTTGCGAGCCGGCTGATACTGAAGGAGGGAGGTTCAGTACCGAGTTTATTTGGATCAGCTTCCTTCTCCGAATCACAATCTGTAAGTAGGCTGTTGCTTTTATGTTTGTATCATGTTCTATAATTATTTTGTGTGTTGTGTACGCACAGGCACAGCGCAGCTTCTAGCAGCTAACTTAGGTCTTCAATGTCAATTGTATTGAAATATGTGAAGTGTTTGTCGTTGTTAATGGAGTTGTCACAGGGCTCTCGAGTGTCACGCATCACGCATTGAGCGTGACAGTCACTCATTTCGGTCTTTTGTCACGCTCTCCGGCCACACATTGTATTTTTTACGCTGAAAAACTATTTGTAATATATTTAATATGCCGCAGTGCCCAAAACTCACTCACTGTGGAACCGGCAGGATTCAAGCGCGTCTCCTCCAGTGTTGCCAGGTCCGTATGCCTGCACTGTTTCCGCGGGTTGTTTGTGTAGTGCACGCTGGTTGACGCGATTGTTTTATCCACTGGAACATGATTGTTATTGAGGAAACACCCGGGAACGCTATTTGAATATTTTTGGCCGTGATTGGGTTAGTTTGATGAGCAATTGGGCTGGTTTTGTTGTGCAGACCTGGCAACCCTGGTCTCCTCGGGTGTTGTTCGTCTGGTGTTGTTAGCCAATCAGAAAATAGCACTGTTGTATCTGGGTAAGATCTAGCGCAACAACCAATGACACCCCGTCGGCTGGGTGTCTAACATATCACCACAGATTAGCGTCACGCAAAGGCGGGGTTTGGAAAAATGACTCGCTAAACGAGTTGGTGAGCAAATCAGGTAAAAATAAATGCATATTATAAGACAACAAAAGTGTTTTTTGTCATTGCATGCTTGTAAAACTGTTGTTGGGGACTCCCAGAACAATATTAGGAACATTTTAAATGCCATAATAGGTACCCTTTAAAATAAAGGACACATGTTATGATGCATGTACACATAACACATAAAATAGAAATAAAATAGTTATTAGGCTCTCGTGCAGACTCGGCGAGTATAAAAGGCATATATTTGACGTTTCCATTCATTGTTATCATTAGCCTACATAAAGGTCACACTAATGTGTACTCTGGTAACAGAATCTTAGTTCTCTTATTTCTCCTCAAAGGACACAAACATAGGCATGTATTTACAGTTTCCCAAATGCAGCTGGATTAGGAAGAAAACTATTAGTTTAATAAATGCATGAATGCAAAACAAATGTGTAATGAATTTAATCTCTCCGTATCCATGAATGAACTCTCACTTTTACCAGAGCTGGATTCATCAGTAAACTGTTGCAGAATCCAGAAATGTAAAATGGCCTCACAATGTTTATGACATGAGTCTTTATGAATGATTTACCATTAACTGCAATAAAATACCATCAAATGTTAATATATTTTCCAAAACCGTACAGTATCTGCTTACTGGGCTATGAGTCTAGTTTAGACTTAATAACCTATAAATAAAATCCTAAACAACAATTTTTTTAAAAATCCAAATACATTTTATTTACATGGTATTTACATTGTGCTTGTACAGTCATTCAAAGCCACATGACATGAGAAACACTTTTAAACATGCTGATGTGATACAACAATTGCTCAGGGAAATCCATCAATAACATATTTACAATAAAGCCTATAAAGCTGTGTAAATGGGTTGAGGAATCCTGCTATTTATATAGCCTACATAAATACATAACATACATACATATATATAAACACACACACACACACACACACACACACACACACATATATATATATATATATATATATATATATATATATATATATATATATATATATATATATATATATATATATTAGCTTCTTATCCAGTTGCTTATAATGTGGGATGAGTTCATGTTAATTGGAACTTTTATCTCAATGTGTCCCAATCAACCTGAACTCACCCTATCTGTAGGTTTCTTTGGATAAGAGCGTGAATAAATGTTAGTGTAAATGTACATGGAGACACTCGCAAGTAAAATCCCTACAACGACACCAATGACTAATCCAGTGACAGATCCTGAAACTCCACGTTCAGCTCCAGCAACTGAACCAATAAGGGCTCCAAACACACACATCATTATCACTATAAAGTGTTTGAATTCCATGTTGATTTTCGGTGTGTCGTCCAAAGGTTTGTCGGACTCTGTGATTTCTTTCTTCTCCACAGAATCTTCTTTGTCTTTATTCACTGTAAAAGAAAATAACACTAATATTCAGGGCTTCAGTAATGGAGAGCAGATGTAGGTTTAGTGAAGTAATACTCACAGTCGGGAGGATCTGCAATGCTTCCACGTCTCTTTCTGAGCTCACGCACACCAGAAGCTTCTTGTTTCTTGTGTTTAATCAGATCCCCTTGTATGAAGAAATCACAACCGTTCTCCTCCACCAGGTCGTCTATCTTCTTTATAAGTTCATGGATCTGAGCGCGCTTCTGAAGAACATAGTATCGTCCTCCACACTTTTCCAGGATTTTCCCTGCGCTGCGAATGTGTTCTTTGATCTGTGTTTCCTCCACTCCTTCATCACAATCAAACAGCAGAATCGTTTGTTTCCAGACGCGCTCTGACAGCAACTCCATGTGAGTCTGTGCTGCTGTAATTTCATTAGTAGAAGGTTCTTCAGAGAGAGCTTTCACCGGTATGACCAGAAGAAGAGCGTGAGGGCCTGGAGGACAAAGAAACACGCTTCTCTCAACTTCTTCTTTTATGTTCTTTGGCGTTTGTTGTTTTGAGGATCTGTCCCATCCTGGAGCTTCAACAACACTGATCCTCCGTCCTGCTGGATGTCGCTGATGTAACGTACACTGACCAACTTTCACTCCTGTCAGATTCTTGCGGTTCAGGATAGATTGTACCACTTTATTCTTATTGTGTCCCGCATTTCCTAGGATCACAATTCTGAGCTCTGACTGTACAGACGAACCTCCTTTAAAGAGCAAACAAAATCAAATTAACAAATTAATATTATTCCATAATAGTGTTTAATTAAATCATTTCATTGTTGGAAAACACACACAGAAGGATTGACCTACCATGAGAAGATTTAGCAGCCATGATCTCAGTGTGTGAAGCTGTTTTTGTTCTTCATGGAAACTGATAACAAGAAAACGTACTTGGTTACTAACGTAACCTCGTTTCCCTGAGAGTAGGGAACGAGAATTGCGTAGCTATACACAGTGGGGAAACTCTTTTCCTCAGATTATTGAAGCTTTTATGTAAAACATATTGCAGCTGCACAGTGAGAGACTGGTTCACTGATTGGCTGTGCTGCAGCAACTGCACATCCAATGGCAAAGGCGCCTCTGACAAGTGCGCCAATCCAACGCTATCTCACGACCAATTCGTACGAATTCGTACGAGTGATTAAAAGGTGGCTAATTCGTACGAATTAGTACGACCTCACTCGTACCAATTCGTATGATTTGTCTAAACCCACGTGATGGGTAGGTTTAGGGGCGGGGTCAGGGATAGGTCATTCGTACGAATTCATACGAATTGGGCAACTCGGAAAATATGTACGATTTAGCAAAAATCTTACTAATTCCTACGAGTGAAGTCGTATGAATTCGTACGAATTAGCCACCTCATAGAATTCGTACGAATTGCCGTGAGATCGGGTTGGCCAATCCGCTATCAGCGCGTAGACACGCGTCAGAGCGCCTATAAAGGAACCCGAATTCGCCATTATAGCAAGTTTAAATTGACTGAAGCGACAACTTGCCATGTTACTACAGTGCGGCAGGCTACACAATACTCGTTCCCTACTCTCAGGGAACCGAGGTTACGTTAGTAACCAAGTATGTTGCCTTTCGAGAATGGTCACTTTGTATTGCGTAGCTATACATATGGGGACGCAATGTAAAGTGCCGCACCAAGTAACTGGCTGCAACTGTAAACCCAGGATCCCTGGGCTCACAGACACAAGCCAGAATTCATATATTTATATATATATACTGATAAGACCGTCGGGTCTAAATCATATAGTGAAGTCACTAAGCTCATACCCCAAAATTAATATACTAATAGACTGGATACCTTCGGGTCTGATTATATATATGGACGAAAACAGCAAAAGCTGGTTTATAACAAGGGATAGTGTGCTTATGAACAGTGACCTGACACATAGAAAAGACTGGACCCTGTCGAGTCTAATCATACAGAAAGGACCTTCGCCTGCAGGGAAGGGACCTCCATATTATAGAACCTCACAAATGGGGAGGGCGAGGACCCACCGGCGCCGCACAAATGTCCTGAATAGGAAACCCAGAGGACCACGCCTATGACGAGGCCATACCTCTACTTGAATGGGCTCTAGTGCCTATAGGCTAAACCTGACCCACCGAGGCGTATGCCAAGGAGATGGCATCCACTATCCATCTGGACAGCCTCTGCTTCGTGAATGGAGATCCTTTGGATCGCCCACCGAAGCAGACAAAGAGCTGTTCTGACCATCTATAGGATGCAGAGCGAGACTGTCTAATAGACCTTCAAAGCGCTGACAGGGCAAAGTGGATTAGCATCCTCATCGGCAGGGGGAAGAGCTAATAATGTAATCACCTGTGCTCTAAACGGTGTTGAGAGCACCTTAGGGACATAGCCATGTCTGGGTTTGAGAGTAACTTTGGAGTCACCTATTCCAAACTCCAAACATGAGGGGCTCACAGAGAGCGCCTGCAGATCTCCCACTCGCTTGACTGATGCCAGTGCCAGCAGGAGAGCAGTCTTTAGCGAGAGAGGTTTAAGATCAACCGACTGACCAGCTCTGGCCTGGACTTCAAGAGGGGGCCACTAGGAGGACTGGGCATCCCAGTTCCCTGACCCATTTGATGACCTGGGGGATCATGGAAACGGGGGAAAACCCATACAATGGACGACTGGGCCAGGGTGGGTCAGTGCGTCCCTGTTCTCCGAAAATAACACTGTGCAGTGAGTGTTGTCTCTTGAGGGAAAGAGTCGAAAACACTCCATATCAGACAAACCGTCTGAGGGTTTAGGGGACCACTCGCCTAGGGGAGTGTTGTCTCGAGAATGCATATCCGCACCCAGATTCTGAATGCCCGGGATATGCGCTGCTCTCAGAGAGCTCAAGTTGACTCCAAATAACGAGATCTCTCGCCATGGAGTACAGGCTGCCCTACCTGAGACACCACCACTGACATGTTGCCCGTGCGGACTAAGACGTAGTGTCCTTTGAGGCTCGACAGAAATGATTTCAGGGCCAAACAAACTGCTTTCATTTCCAGACAGTTGATGTAAGCTCTGCTCCGCGCTCGACCAGAAGCCGGAGACAGGCTTGCCTTCGTGCAGCGCTCCCCAACCCAGGTTGGAAGCGTCTGTGAAAACCACTTTCATCCTGGAGGCCACACCCATGGCCACACCCTCGTGGTACCAATTCTGAGCCCGCCAGGGAATCAGGGTTCGTAAACAGCCGTGATTCACCATAATGCGAATGCTCCAGCACCATAATGCTGGCACCCGGCGTTTGAGCCGGTGCTTTAGTGGCCGCATATGCAGTAAGCCCAAACAGAGTACTGGCGATGCGGCCGCCATGAAACCAAGAAGTTTCTGGAACTTTTTGAGTGGTGTGCGCGCGCCCGCTTTGAAGGAGGCTGTCAGCTGTTGTATAGAGAGCTCATAATCATAGAGTCTATAACTGTGCCAAGGAAGATAACACTCTGACTAGGGTTAGTTTGCTCTTTGATAAATTGATTTTGAGTCCCAGGCATTACAAATGGCCGAGGATTAAATCTCTGTGTTTCAAAAGTTCGGCTCTCGACTGTGCCAGCACCAGCCAGTCGTTGAGATAATTCAACACGCACACTTCCTAACATCTCAGGGGAGAAAGCACCGCGTCCATGCACTTCGTGAACGTGCGGGGTGCTATGGACAGACCGAACGGCAGAACTGTGTATTAATAAGTCTGCCCCTCAAAGGCGAATCTCAAGAATGGCCTGTGATGGGGGGCTATCTGAATGTGAAAGTATGCGTCTTTCAGATCCACAGGGAAAAACCAATCCTTTGGGCGAATTTGCGCAAGGATTTGTCTGACAGTTAACATTCTGAAGGGCCGTCTCATGAGGGCTTTGTTCAAATGTCTTAAAGGTGATGATACACAGGGCTACTTTTTGAGCAATGTTGCTGGGCAATGTTGGTGTCAACGGCTAACCAGATGAGACACAGTGCCCACGACCGATCTAAATGGGAAAGTGCCCAAGCAACAATCGCTCGGCAAGATTGCCCAGCAACATTATTCAAAAAGTTGCCCTGTGTATCATCACCTTAAGTCTAATATGGGTCTGATGCCGCCGTCTTTCTTTGGGACTAGAAAATAACGGCTGTAAAACCCTGACTGTTTTAGCGCGGGGGGAACCACCTCTATCGCCCCTTTTGCTAACAGATTCTGTAATTCGGAGCGAAGCACGTGACTCATCGAAGTCTCGAGAACCGCCTGAAACTTTGGGTTCCTTTAGGCTGCATTTACACTGCAGGTCTTGATGCCCAAATCCGATTTTCGGACTATATCCGATTTTTTTTGACGACCCGCTTACATCATCGTTTAAAAGTGACCGGTATCCGATTTTTGCATTTACACTATACACTGCTGAAACTACCAGATGTAGACGTTCTGACCCGGAAAAGGAAGTAAAACAGCACGAAATGCAATGGATGCACATGCGAATAAAATTATCCAGTGTTTTGCTTTCGTTTTGTATTTTTTTTTAAAGCTTTTTATCTTACAGTGGCACTGTAACCATGAGCGTTTAAAACCGCGCCTCCCCATATCTTGTGAAATGTCTTCAAACACGGATTTATTTCTGTAACCCTGCATTTTTGCGTGCACTGTCTCTTCGCCCCCAATCACTCAAAACACATGAAACCTCCGCATTGCTCCACTGTGTGTGTCCTTCGTCCTCCATCGTGCCTATAATAAGTCATGTGATCTCAGTTGTGGTGTCCCCCTGAGTTGACGTCACTTTTTTAATGACGTACGACTCGCATTTACTGGGGAATATCCGATTTGTCTGCTTACATGGCACACGCAAATGCACATATCCGATTCATATCCGATTTATTACCACATATGAGGGAGGCCTGAATCCGATCTGAGAAAATCGGAATCCATGCAGTTTTTTCCTGCTTACACGTTCATGGGTCATATCCGATCTGTGCCACATGAGAGGACAAAATCGGATTTGGGTCACTTGAACCAGGCAGTGTAAATGGGTGCTCTAACGCGTGTCTACCACATGTCAGAGGCGCCTTCGCCATTGGATGTGCAGTTGCTGCAGCACAGCCAATCAGTGAGCCAGTCTCTCACTGTGCAGCTGCAATGTGTTTTATATAAAAGCTTCAATAATCTGAGGAAAAGAGTTTCCCCACTGCGTATAGCTACGCAATACGAAGTGACCTAGGTCAAAAAAAAAGAAAGCTTTCTCAAAAGGGAACACACAGTCAATTAATTTCAATGAATTCCCACAGCCATTTAATCTTGTTTTTAAACCTTAAGCAATGCCTAATCATCTAAACAGAAGATGTAACACTAATTTTGAAGCAATTATTTATGCTAATCTGTGGCATGAATTTTTTCAGAGGAAATATATGAAAAAATGTGTAGGGAAGGTTAATTTCATAACAATTGGTCAGAAAAAGGTAATATTGCAAATTATAAAGGCAACTACATTTCATTAGTCTATAAGCTCTGAGTCCACAGTCATTATACGTTTATGTTAAGGTCTAAATCCTTTCACAATTGGCTTACATTATGAAAAATACTTTTTATTTCAACAGACTTAAACGAGACTTGAGGACTTGACCTTCAAATTTTCCTCAAGTTTTCCTCTTAAGCTTCGAGTAAACCTACGCTGAACAACAGCTTATTCAACAGCAGAATACACTTAAACAGTTTTTATAACATGCAAGCACAGAAAACATATCAAACTATAAGCAAAATGTAATATTGTATCAGCCTACCTCGCATTGCTAGTTGGTTGGTTTTCTGTACCTTTACTTCCGTGTAAAAAATACTTTCATTTATGCCGTTTATGGTGTTGTTTATGAACTTTGAACAGTACCTTACCCAGGTAAAATTAATATTTAATGGTATTGCACATATAGCTCTGGTGGCGTGATCTCTATGATCTGGTAGTTGATCACGTGTTTCAAAAATCCAGATACTTTATCAAATCTCAGCTATTCAGTTGCAAATAGACTGAAAAAAAAAAACTTTAATACATAAAGATTGCAAAATTTGTGATTTCTGTCTGTCTGTCTGGTTACTTGACATTAAATACTTTCTTTTGAGTGACAATCATACTCTATATAAACTATTTTAAACAATGTTTTGATCATTGTTTTCATATGCATTACATCATACCATTTATAATGAACTAGTGAAGGCATTAAGGTGATTGAAACTGATGAAAAATTGTAAAAAGTTACATTTCAGCATTTTTATTTTTATTTGTTCCAAATTATTATTTTGTTGTAAAATTATGAGAAGTCATTTATAAAATGTTAGAAATCTGATTCTGAAGAGTTGGTTAATACCAAATAAAATAAATAAATGCATTATATTTGTTCTTTAATTTCCAAAACATTATTTTGAAAATAAAAACACGTCAAATACACACATTTCTACCATAGACCCCAGTTTTCTGTTAATATCTATATCTTTCCAAAAAAATCCTTAATACAATGATTAAACCAAATGCAAAATTACTTGTTTTAAATCTTTCTAATATTTTGTGAACATTTCTGTAATTTTGTTAATGACAAACATTTATTTAGTGTTGTCTGTTTTGTCCCAATAGATTAGAAGACCAAAAAATGTGGTTGCATGAAAAGAGACAGAAACAAGAGCACTTACTGATGTTTGTGCTGCTGATTTCCCTCCAAGATGATGTCACTTCCTGGAGGATGATGTCACTGAACAACTGGCTTTGAACCCTAATAGAATGGAAAGTGATTGAGGACTTAGATATAGAAAACATTATTATTAATCAAAGTTTTTTTTTCTTTTTTCTTGTATTCTTCACAATTAAATCCCAGTCAAAATATTAGCCTATACGCTTTCAAAACTACGTATTCTCAGCCGTTTTTGTTTTTAGTTCCAAAATGTGTATGTAAAAATGGAAGTTTTTTACTAAATGGAATAAAATAAATAAAGAATGTAATGACTGTCAATCTATGAATTTCCTATGAACATAATAATAAATCTGTACCAGTCCTTCTGTCTCAGTATGCAGTATTTCATTCAGAAGTGTAAATTAGTGTAGTAAAAGTCTTTTATTTCTCTGTTCTCTCACTAGCTGATTTTACTTCAGTTTTCCAGGTTTCAGTTTTACCGTGTCAACCTTGTACAAATTATCCCTCGCAGTTTTCAAGAAAATATATACAATGCCAGTGTTGGGGAAAGTTAACTTTAAAAGTAGTGCATTACAATATTGTGTTACTCCCTAAAGAGTAACTAGTTGTGTAACTTATTTACTTTTTATGAAAAGTAATATGTCACGTTACTTCTGTGTTACTTTATCTCATCTGGGCTGGGTTCGCTTGTTTGTTTGAAAAAGAAACTCAGATATTTTGTTGTAAATATAAAAGTAATGCATTACTTAAAGGTGCTCTGTGTAAAAATTAGCGGCCTCTAGCGGTGATGTTTCAGATTGCAACAAGAGCGCTCGTGCTCGTGTGTGTGTGCGATCTCAAGAGCGAGCATTCACTACCGGCCACACGGAGACTTTCAACGCAACAGCGAAAGCGTCACACACAGGGTTGCCAGGTCTGCACAACAAAACCAGCCCAATTGCTCATCAAAACTAACCCAATCACGGCCAAAAATAGTCAAATAGCGTTCCCGGGTGTTTCCCCGATAACAATCATGTTCCAGTGGGTAAAACAATCGCGTCAACCCGTGCACTACACAAACAACCCGCGGAAACAGTGCAGGCATATACGGACCTGGCAACACTGCTGGAAACTCATGAAAACCCCCACTGCAACGTTACAATAATAGGCTACTTTTATCAGCTTGAGGTTGAACTAATGCTCCATGCTCGTACCATGATAACGTTACATTGACTGCATTTAGCCGACATGTGATGTTATCTAGCATACGGCATTTCACTAACTATTCGTGTATCTTTCACAATCAGCAATGTCAACATAGGTGAGTGTATAATATGATAACGAAAACGTTGAACTAGACTGAACAATGTCAGTGTAACAGTAAGACAGTAGGAAGTAGCATTACTGTACTGAACGTGTCTGGAAATGTTTATTATATACAATATGATAGTAGTGGGATGAGTAACGGTAGACAGTAGATCTAGTAGCCTACATAAAATAAGTTACACCTAGCTACTTTTTGTTACACTGGAACAGTCTTTTGTATTCATGTCATGTCTCATGTAGTTTACCTTGCTATTTCATTAGAGTTTACTAATGATTCAAAAGCTCTGCCGATGTTGATCCGTGTTTTTGTCCTTGAGTCGATCAGATTCACGTTTGGCCTGACGAGCTTCGGCAGATAAAACTTTTTTTTGTTTTTTATATATTTGTGGAGTCTGTGTTGTGCTAGAGGCAGGTCGTTTTGGGGTGTTATCAGACTCCATGTCGTTAGCTGAAGTGCCGTCGGTCGCATAGACTGTAAACAAGGAGAGAGGCTCGGGAGCGCGCATGCACGTCACATCCGTTGGATTTCGCGGTAAATCCGACCCGGAGACTTCACATATAAATATAAATATTGGCATTCAGAGGTAATAGCAAAACTCGACAAGTGGATCATTGTAATGTGTGATTACAACCCCTTCACACACATGCAATAAAAAAAGGATTCATTTTAGTAGAAAAGTTCCACATAGCACCTTTAACTTGAAAAAAGTATTCTGATTACAAAATGCAGGGTTGTTTCAACCCATATTTGGATCAAATATGGACAAACCCAGCCCAGGTTGGGTTACAATTTTCAATTAACATTTTTAACCCAATTGTTGGGTTCTTCCATATTTGACCCAAATGTGGGTTAAAACAACCTTGCATTTTTTAGAGTGTACGTGAGAAAAATACTATTCTGGACTGTTTGCACTTTTAAAGGGCCTATATGCGTTTTTCTGACATTTAAACTCGCGACTGACACCTGTGTCCAAAAATCAGAACATTCTGCTCTGCTCGCTCTCGCAGCGCGCGCTCGTACGTGCACATTTCACAAGTCATCTGCTGCAAGGAGGTCAACATTATGTTTACAGAGGTAAGAACAGTCAAAAACATATATTGTTTGAGATAAGTTTGCGAGTGTAGGCTACTTGCTGACTAGCGGTGGTGGCAGAGTGATCTGAAACCATAGATATCATATACGGTTAACATGAACGCGCTTGACGTCACATCCGCAGACAGCGCGGGAAAAATCCGACCCGACAGAAAATAGGAAAAATAGGATACAGGCTTATAGGTGCACCCACTGTGAGCGGACAAGGTGTCAGTATGCTCAACAGGAGATGTTTGAGTCATAAATGGTAACATAAAAAGGCTATTGTTACGTTTATTTTGGGGAAAAAGTTGCATATAGTCTCTTTAATGTGTGTATCAGCTTGTATCTGATCAACTTTGTAGCTTATGGTGTATGGTGTGTTGCTTTAGATTGGATAAAAGCGTGAATACATTTTAATGTAAATGTACACTGTAAAAATAAATTTAGTTGCTGCCTTAAATTTTTACAATCAACTTGGCTAGTAAGAAAATATTGTTGGTTCAACTTAAAAAAGTAAATTACCTGGTTGCCTTATGATTTCAATAAGTTCATTGGAATTAAAAATTTTAGTTAATACAATGAAGGAGATTGGTTTAATAAATAGAAACTCAAAAATATTTGAACCACATTAATTATCTAAGTTGGTTTGACAAAAGAAAAAAGTTGTGATAAATCATGAAAATATTTTTTTTAACAATGTAGACCTAAAAGACCTTGAAATTGCTTCAGTTACAGTAATGTAAAATCATACGTTGCCATGAATTATTGACATCAATTTTGAAAGTATAATCCCTACGAGAACACCGGAGATTATTCCCTTACAAGATCCTGAAACTCCAGCTTGAGCTCCGACAACTGAACCAATCAGAGCCGCAACTACAACCATCAATATCAGCAGAAACTTGTGGAGTTCAACGTAAACTCTCTGCGTCTTCTCTTCTGAACCTTCTTTCTCATTTCTCACTGTAAAAGAAAATAACACTCATAAATCAGTGCTTTAGTGATCGTGAGAGGTTGCAGGTGGAGAAATACTCACAGTTATCAGTGTTGTTCTGCAAACTTCCACTAGAGGGTTTTTCCTCTTTCTCAATCGGTTCATCATCTTGTGGAAAGAAATTTCCATGATTCTCTTCTAATAAATACGGTAGGTGTCTAATTAAATTATTTTATTGTTTAAATAAAATTCTCCTACCTTTAGAAGGTGTAGCGCCCATGATCTCAGTTGTTTTTGCACTTCTTTGTGCATGAAATAACAAGAAAACTTAACTTAATACACACAGCCATGTTATCATGTTTTAAAACATTAAGCAATGCCTAGTAATCACAAAACACGAATTTTATAACACTATTAACACTAATATGTTTAAAGATTTCCCCGAAAGGGATTATATGAAAAAAAAAAGGAGTAAAAGTGAACCTATGCTGAACAAACGACCGAATACAGTTTTAGGAAAGTTTTTCAAACATGCAAGCACAGAAAACATATCAAACAACAATAAAAATGTAATATTTAATATTTTATATCAGCATACCTCGTCTTGGTTGTTCTTCTGTGGCCAACCTTTACTTCCGTGTAAAATACGTTCATTTATGAACTTTGTGCAATACTTTATTAACAGATGGACAATTTTCTATGTATATGGTTAATTTTCGTAATAAAATATTAGTATTTTGTAGGACACTTCTAAAGTGCTGCCATTATAAATGTTATTATCACATGTAGCACCTTATAATATATGAATTATAATTTCTGTTGCATAAAACAATAAGTTGATTATTTTCATTTATTATTTTCATTTTTTAAATTATAGGGAAAAATATAAATAGCCCATCATTCATATTAAATACAGATATGTTGTACTTTAGTACATTCGTATATAATCTGTCAATATAAACAGATTTCCTCATTTCATTCTCTGTTTCTTCCTAAAGATGAACATATTTAACATTTCCATTGTTATTATTGCATAAAGGACTCAATATACAGAACACCTATGGTAACAGAATTTTAATTCTATTATTTCTCCTCAAAGGACACAAACACTTTATTTACAGATTCTTAAATGAATTCATAAAGAGCAAATGAGACAATGCTGGATGTTAGAAAGAAAACAACATGACATCATATCAGTTTAAAATAAAGGACACGTCTTATGATGCATATACACACATGAAATAAAATAGAAATAATAATATTTCACTCTGCACAGAAATGTCCTTCAGATCTCAGTGTGAAGGAGCTTCTACTGTAACGCTCAAAGGCCTTTGGCAGGGTTTCAGTGGGTCACAGAGGTCAGACTCTCGCTCCCTCTCCTCAGAGGTCAGACTCTCGCTCCCTCTCCTCAGAGGTCAGACTCTCGCTCCCTCTCCTCAGAGGTCAGACTCTCGCCCCCCTCCCCTCCTCAGAGGTCAGACTCTCGCCCCCCTCCCCTCCTCAGAGGTCAGACTCTCGCCCCCCTCTCCTCAGAGGTCAGACTCTCGCCCCCCTCTCCTCAGAGGTCAGACTCTCGCCCAGAGGTCAGACTCTCGCCCCCTCTCCTCAGAGGTCAGACTCTCGCCCCCCCCTCTCCTCAGATAGATCGTTCCAAGTCAGACTCTCGCTCCCTCTCCTCAGAGGTCAGACTCTCGCCCCCCTCCCCTCAGAGGTCAGACTATCGCCCCCCCCCTCAATCACTCCGCCCCCTCCCTCAGAGGTCAGACTCTCGCCCCCCTCTCCTCAGAGGTCAGACTCTCGCCCCCCCCTCCTCAAGTCAGACCTCGCCCCCCTCCCTCAATCACCTCCCACCCGCTAAGGTCAGACTCTCCGCCCCCCCCCGGCACCCCCCCCCTCCCTCGAGGTCAGACTCCGCCCCCCTCTCCCTCAGAGGTCAGACTCAAAACTCTCGCCCCCCTCTCCTCAGAGGTCAGACTCTCGCCCAGAGGTCAGACTCTCGCCCCCTCTCCTCAGAGGTCAGACTCTCGCCCCCCTCTCCCTCACTCAGAGGTCAGACTCTCGCCCCCTCTCCTCAGAGGTCAGACTCTCGCCCCCTCTCCTCAGAGGTCCAGACTTCTCGCCCTCTTCAGAGGCAGACTCCCCCCCTCTCCTCAGAGGTCAGACTCTCGCCCCCCCCCTCCTCAGAGGTCAGACTCTCGCCCCCCCTCTCCTCAGAGGTCATCACGCCACCCCCTCAGGTCAGACTCTCACCCCCCTCCCCTCAGAGGTCAGACTCTCCGCCCCCCCCTCCTCAGAGGTCAGACTCTCCCCCCCCTCTCCTCAGAGGTCAGACTCGCGTCCTCCCCCCCTCCCTCAGAGGTCAGACTCTCCTCCCCTCTCCTCAGAGTCAGACTCTCCCCCCTCCCCTCAGAGGTCAGACTCTCGCCCCCCTCTCCTCAAGGTCAGACTCTCCCCCCCCTCCTCAGAGTCAGACTCTCGCCCCCCTCTCCTCAGAGGTCAGACTCTCCGCCCCCCCTCTCCTCAGAGGTCAGACTCTCGCCCCCCTCTCCTCAGAGGTCAGACTCCGCCCCCCCTCCTCAAGGTCACCTCCCCCCCCTCCTCAAGTCAGACTCTCGCCCCCTCCCTCAGAGTCAGACTCTCGCCCCCCTCCCATCACTCTCCCCTCTAGAGGTCAGACTCTCACCTCCCCCCTCTCCTCAGAGGTCAGACTCTCGCCCCCCCTCCTCCTCAGAGGTCAACTCTCGCCCCCCTCCCTCAGAGGTCAGACTCTCACCCCCCCCTCCTCAGAGGTCAGACTCTCCCCCCCCCCCCCCCCTCAGAGGTCAGACTCTCGCCCCCCCCTCTCTCAGAGGTCAACTCTCCGCCCCCCCCTCAGAGTCAGACTCTCCCCCCTCTCCTCAGAGGTCAGACTCTCGCCCCCCCTCCTCAGAGGTCAGACTCTCGCCCCCTCTCCTCAGAGGTCAACTCTCGCCCCCCCCTCAGAGGTCAGACTCTCACCCCCCTCTCCTCAGAGGTCAGACTCTCCCCCCCTCCTCTCTCTCAGAGGTCATACTCTCGCCCCCCCCTCACCTCAGAGGTCAGACTCTCGCCCCCCCCTACCTCCCCCTCCAGAGGTCAGACTCTCGCCCCCTCTCCTCAGAGGTCAGACTCTCGCCCCCCCCCCTCAGAGGTCAGACTCTCGCCCCCCCCTCCCTCAGAGGTCAGACTCTCGCCCCCCCCTCCCTCAGAGGTCAGACTCTCACCCCCCCCTCTCCCTCAGAGGTCAGACTCTACCACTCCCCCCCTCCCCTCAGAGGTCAGACTCTCCCCCCTCCCACTCTCGCCCCCTCAGAGGTCAGACTCTACCCCCCCTCCCCTCGAGGTCAGACTCTCCCCCCTCTCCTCAGAGGTCAGACTCTCGCCCACCCCCCTCCTCAGAGGTCAGACTCTCCCCCCCCCTCCCTCCTCAGAGGTCAGACTCTCGCCCCCCCCCCCCTCAGAGGTCAGACTCTCCCCGCCCACGCCCCCCCCCAGAGGTCAGACTCTCGCCCCCCCCCCCCTCAAGGTCAGACTCTCGCCCCCCCCTCCTCAGAGGTCAGACTCTCGCCCCCCTCCCCTCAGAGGTCAGACTCTCCCCCCCCTCCCCTCAGAGGTCAGACTCTCCCCCCCTCTCCTCCAGAGGTCAGACTCTCACCCCCCTTCCCCTCAGAGGTCAGACTCTCCCACCCCCCCCCCACCTCCTCAGAGGTCAGACTCTCGCCCACCCCCCCCCTCAGAGGTCAGACTCTCGCCCACCCCCCCCCTCAGAGGTCAGACTCTCCCCCACCCCCCCCCTCAGAGGTCAGACTCTCCCCCCCCCCCCCTCAAGAGTCAGACTCTCCGCCCCCCCCCCTCTCAGAGGTCAGACTCTCGCCCCCACCCCCCCCCCTCCCTCAGAGGTCAGACTCTCGCCCCCCTCTCCTCAGAGGTCAGACTCTCGCCTCCCTCTCCTCAGAGGTCAGACTCTCACCCCCCTTCCCCTCAGAGTCAGACCCTCGCCACCCCCCCCCCCCTCCTCAGAGGTCAGACTCTTACCCCCCCTCCCCTCAGAGGTCAGACTCTCGCCCACCCCCTCTCCTCAGAGGTCAGACTCTCGCCCACCCCCCCTCCTCAGAGGTCAGACTCTCACCCCCCTTCCCCTCAGAGGTCAGACTCTTGCCCCCCCCCCCCTCCCCCTCCTCAGAGGTCAGACTCTCGCCCACCCCCCCCCTCCTCCTCAGAGGTCAGACTCTCGCCCACCCCCCTCCTCAGAGCGCCGGTAGAGCTGGGCCTGTCCGCCGGGGAACAGCTCGTCTGAGCTGGGATGATCCAGCAGGAACTGGATGGTGGATTTGATGTGCTGGATGAAGTGAGGAGGTTCTGCACACGGAGACGTGGACAAAAACTGAAGGACAAACAGACATTAATGAGCTTTTCATCCTGCAGATTTGATTAATGACTGAACAGCATTTCTAAAAGATCTGATAAACCTGTCGCACACAATCTCCTACACTCCTTCTGTGGTCTGATTGACAGTTTAGACTTTTTAATACAGAAAAAGTCTTTTAGTATAAATGTACAAACGTTCTTCAGCTCGAGCTTCTCATGTCTTTCTAATGTCAAATCTGCACTGATTTTATCAAGTAAAAGCAAGAATAACTTTAATATTGTTAGAGATATTTTAAGATGAACACTTACTGGACTGAAGCGACTGAGGTTTACTTGATTATTCATAATTTTTTTTTTAAATAAAATCATGAGTATCAAATATGATCATCAGGCTTTTGAGGAAGGTTTATTTGTTCATCTCTCAATCATCATTGTATTGCATTGCATTATATGTTTTAAAACTACAGAGCTTTGATCATAAAACTAAGCATTCAAAAATCATCTTAAGACATATTAATATTAATATGACTTTATGACAGTATCTGCTATAGTGGTCAACAATCTACTTGATTTACATTACAAGCATCAGAATTTCATCTTACTTTTTGTCCATATAAATATCAGCATCTGCACCAAATTGCATATTTTTGCTCGGTTTGAGTCTCTGAATAACCTGAATAACGTTCAGACCTGGAGGATGGTTTCATCATCTTGAGAAAGCCAGAAGCTCATGTCTTCGTTCGGCGTCCATCGGCACGGGCCGATCCTCACGAGCTCTCGGCTGGAGTCATACACATCAACCATCTGACAATAAAAGAGCGCTTTTTACAATACAGTGTTTCAAAGCAGCTTTACAGAGATAACAGGAAAATAATTCAACAAAGTTTGTTTCTAGAAGAAAATAGCGTCACAGTTCACCTTAAGTAAGTTCAGTGATGGTTAATTTTTGTTGTAAAAAAGTTATTCATTTAGTTCATTTATATATATCAGTCCCTCCAGAAAAACGTGATTATGCGATCGCATGATTCAATGCATAATCAGCCAAAGTCTTCATATTTATGCGGGGGCATTTTTTCAAATACGCCGCATAAATTGCAGACTTCTGCGCAAAATATGCGGGGCTTTCATAATTTCATAATCCCAGCATTTTCGTTGCAAAAAAAGTCACATATATCTTAGCAGAAAGTTTTCTCCTGTTGCCATGGGAACGTTATGAAGTGACGTAATTACGTGACGTGAACATCATTGAAAAGCTGTAAAACAGGAAGCACACATTTTATATTTTTTATATTTATTTCTTCATTTCTACAGAAGTTGTAGCATATTCCTTTTGTAAAGCTCCAGAACTTGTTTGACTCATCAATGTTTTGTAAGTTTGATGTGTTTATTAAGATCTGAAATAAAACAAGATGAACTGAAATATTCCAGCACTTTCTGTGATGTAGTGTGCTTGCTTATCATAGGAAGTAATACGTTTATAATAGACTCTTTACATTAAGGCAGTAGCCTAGTGAGAACAGGGTGTTGGGGAATCACTTTTTATTCTCTTTTTCATCAAACTGCAGTTTGTGCGTATTCCCGCAATTTTTGCAAGTTCCATTGCATTTTATGAGAAAACGTGCCGCATAATCAAGGATTTTTGCCTGCAACAATCACAATCATCCGTTTTTCTGGAAGGACTGATAAATAGCCGCTCCGGAGAAAACCATGATGTCATCATCCAGCTCAGATCAGTTCTCATATAGTGGTGTCAATGCAGGCCTATTACAGATCAATAATACTGTTGAATATTAAATCAAATGCCTTTTTAAAAACTTTATTTAAAGGGACCACAAAGCAAACAAGCATGTCGATCGTTATTTTTGCAGAAAAGTGATTGATGAAAAGAACTTAACGATTATAGTGACATTTTTGCTAATTAAATAAACCAATTAATAGCCATTTGTGTGGTGTGGCTTTTGTGTTCATGGTTAAGTGATATTCTAATTTGCATTCCCGCTGAAAAACGTGTTCTAGCGCGAAAATCTTGCCTATAAATAGTGTTGCGCGCTTTCTTATCAAATTCACATGATCAACCTCTCCTCTATTTTGCTTAGGAACGAATGTGGTCGGAACCAAAGTTTACATGACTGCGTTCACTAGAATTTTCTCAAACGGAGCACTTCTACGTTCTGATTGGTTGCCGACGAACCGCGTCGTAGCTCATTACCATAAAGTTGACCTGATTTCAACTCTCCTCGGCTTCTGATTGGTCAATAGTCTCATCATGCAGTCAGACACGTGTAGTGAGCGCTACATTTGAGAGAGGTTGTGTAATTGTGTACCTCTCCACCGGAGAAGCTGCGAGCGGATCTGAGCTCCTCCGCCGGCCCTCGACACGCGAACGAGGCTGGAAACATGTGACCGGTTTTAACATTCACACCTGCGACCACACAGAAACACACACATGTACAGCTGCATGATTAATACAATAACACTGATGTGGCTTGGAACGAGAAACGCTTATAAACTAGCGGATTACACAACAAAAGTGCTTTAAATTAAATAAAAGCTTGATAGTTTAACATTTGAAAATTAAGAAATTATACAGTTATTATTATTATATAATTTTTCTTAATATACTCATTTAAATAAATAATAGTAAATTAATATTTTTTAAATAAATATTTTTTTATTTTATAGAGAAATATATCATAATAATAATCATTAAATAATAAATATTGTAATAATTATAATTATGATTTTATTGCCCAAATAATGTCATCACACAAATTTTGGCTGAACAAGCACAAAGCTAGAGCTTTAAAAAAATAAAATAAATTGCAATAATATTTATCAAAATTTATTTCACACTTTGTTTATTGTTGAGTGAAACATTGAAAATTGTGCCTTTATTAGTGTCTTTTATATTATTGTGCATCACAGTGTATTTCTCTTTAATCACATTCCCTTCATAATGTAAAGCACACCTCAGATAACGAAGAGAAGCTGATATTACCTATCCCATACACCACTGGCCGATGGACCCCGTCTCGGATCTCGTCATTCATGTCTGAAGAAACACAGTTATATTATGATATTATTATAAACAACACTGTTATGATATTATTATAAACACAGTTATGATATTATTCAGAGTTTCCTGGAATCATACATCAGCTGAAGAACTGAATAAAACACAATGTAGATTTATTATATTATTCAACGAAGGGACAATTTTCCATGAATAATGACTATTGAGTATGTTCCTCTCATAAAGCATAATTTAACCTCCAGATTTGGAATTTAATAAATTAATTGTAATGACTGCTTTCAGTGCTTTTTTTCTGTGGTTTTCTAAGGTTTCATCATGTGATTTGTTTTTTGGTCAACAGAAATAATAACATTACATTTTAAGGGTGAACTATCACTTTAAAGGGGCTATATGTAAGAATTTTCATGCATTAATCACTTTTTTATTGCTTATGTGTGAACAGCTTGTAACGAAACTTAAAAAACGAGACATTCCTCGACTTCTCAGTTCATTTCACTTCATAACTCAGATTCTCCTTCAAACTCCACAAACCTATGTTGTAGATCTTATTGTCCAGTGAATAATGTGCATATATCAGATAATGACTAGATAAAATTACTTTGCTGTAACGAATGAATACACAATTGTTCAGGACTAAAATGTGACTCCATTTGGATTATGAATCATCATTTTTATACATCAAAGAAGGTGATTAGGTTTTTTTAAATATGTTTTTGTTATATTTGATAAAACTGAAAAATAAGGTATCAAATCCACATATTACTGCTATATAATAATAATAATAATAACCATTTAAAGGATTAGTTCACTTTTAAAAAAACTTTTGCTGATAATTTACTATCATGTCATCCAAGATGTCCATGTCTTTCTTTCTTCAGTGGAAAAGAAATGAAGGTTTTTGATGAAAACATTCCAGGATTTTTCTCCATGTAATGGACTTCAATGGGACCCAAACGGTTCAAGGTCCAAATGACAGTTTCAGTGCAGCTTCAAAGGGCTTTAAACGACACCAGACGATGAATAAGGGTCTTATCTAGCCAAACCATCGCTCATTTAAAAAATAAAAATGTTTAAGCACAAATCCTCACCTTGCTGTGTTCTGTGATGCGCGTTCGTGTGACGTCATGTGATACGCAATTGCGTTGAAAAGGTCACGAACGAACGCGAGCATTTTTGCTTATAAAACTTAAACTTGTTTTTTTATTTTTAAATGAGCGATGGTTTGGCTCGATAAGACCCTTATTCATCGTCTGGTGTCGTTTAAAGCCCTTTGAAGCTGCACTGAAACTGTCATTTGGACCTTGAACCGTTTGGGTCCCATTGAAGTCCATTACATGGAGAAAAATCCTGGAATGTTTTCATCAAAAACCTTCATTTCTTTTCCACTGAAGAAAGAAAGACATGGACATCTTGGATGACATGGGGGTGAGTAAATTATCAGCAAAAGTTTTTTTAAAAGTGAACTAATCCTTTAAGGTGAATTTCGAGAAACACCAGAGTTGGTGAGACACTGAACAACGCGAGCGCTCGTCTGACCTGTGGATACAGCACTGTCTCCAGGTGAACGTCTTCCTTCTGCTTCTGAAAGGCAGCTGTAAACACACACTCCTATATTCTGATCTACAGCGAGCGTTTCGTCTTCATCACCATTTGTACACAACTACCCAGAATATTAAGGCTGAGTGAGTGAGAGTCTTCTATCGTCATCGAACCCCCGACAAGATGCAGCTCCAGTCTGAAAACACACACACACACACACACACACACACACACACACACACACACACACACACACACACACACACACACACATTTATTACATTAATTCCTTTGGGTTTTTTTGTGGAAAAATCAAGAAAAAAAGAAGCCACTAGATTTCAATGAAAGTGGATTTTCAGATGTAAACAAATACATTAAAATGACTTTAGAATTCACAAAATAACAGTTAATTAGATTAACATGCAATGTAATACCTATGAAAAACATGTTAATGTGTTACATTTGGGATGTTTACATCCATAAAACATAATTTTAATTGTGTTACTGGTTACTAGTTTACTAGGTTATATTGTTTTATAAATGCAACCTACAAATCAGAGACCAGTTACGTTGCTTTCTACGAATGTCACTTTTGTGAGAAAAATCCTGTTTGATTTTTGAGACAAAAGTGTTTATTTAAATCGATTGTAAAATGTACATAGCCTATGTTGGCTTTTTAAATTCATAATGCTTACTAAAATATAATTAATATTATTTTATTGCATTTGTATTAGTTGTTTGAAGAGTAAAAAAAAATAATTGTCGGTCTTAACGCAAGTTTACAACCGGCAAGTCGGTCGGACTAAAAGGAAAAAAATAAAATAAATTGGGTCGTTCCTAAATTGACAGGGTCGGTCGGGTTACGGCAAACAAGAATATTTTTAAGGATGGCCTCATTCTGTGAAAAACCCTTTTGAGTTGAGTGATGCATGAAGATCTCCAGCACCTGCCGTCTTTATCAGGGTTGCTTTTAGAAGTGACGGCGTCGACTATAAGAGGAACTTCAGTGCATGTGCTGGACCCATCACAGTGTGCAAGGCAAGTCGCTCCACTGCCTTCAGAACAGAAGAAACACAGGATCACACACGTGTACATGCACTGAAATGGCATCAGATGTTGATTTGAAGAAGGTTTCGTGTCACCTGTGTGTCGGAGCACGACTAAATGGCACGTTGTGGCATCATCAGAGCCCAGGATCGAGACCGAATCTGAGGAAAGAGAAACATCACTAGCTATGTTTCCATCCACACGTTTTTATCCGCATTAAGTGATATGGAATGAAAAATGCCTTATGGAAACAGTAAAATTCGATTGAATTTCATGAATATCGACTCAAATGAAATGCGTTCGGTCTCATGGGATTTTATCTTGATGGATATACGGCTTATGCGATAAACGCTGATGGAAACGTTATTATGGCCCGATCCATTTTGTCTAGCAAAACTTTGTTCGCAAATGTTTGCTTGAATGTTGTGCGAAAATGAATGGAAACACCTTAAAATGTCTCGAATCAATTCGATATACCAATTTGATCGCAGAACAGCATGTGACGTCATTACACACAGGTTTTTATCCGCTTTAAAGCCATTTGATGAAAACACACTTTCACCAGCTTTATTCGCATGAGGTTTTTTACCGAACTTCAGATAATTCGATTTACAAGTGGATGGAAACTTGGCTAGTGTCTGTCTGTTTGATTGACAGACGTCATCAGATCATCACACACACACACACACACACACACACACACACACACACACACACACACACACACACACACACACACACACACACACACACACACACACACACACACACACACACACACACACACACACACACACACACACACTCACTGTCCGCTGGAGTGGTGGACGCAAACTCTCTCTGCTGGACGTACAGGAGCTGCTCAGGGTCCACAGGCTCCGGGCTTCTGCACACAAACTGCTTTGCACTTTCCTAAGAGAATTTGAAAGCGTTTCACCGCACTCACGATAAACAAGGTGCCAGACAGACAAAACTAAACAACTCAAAAAATAAATAAACTGTCCGCACACTTGGATCCTTTAGAGCAAATTTTAATCGCCAAGCTTTCGGTCAAAAGACCATCGATGGTCTTTTGACCGAAAGCTTGGCGATTAAAATTTGCTCTAAAGGATCCAAGTGTGCGGACAGTTTATTTATTTTTTGAGTTGTTCACTTTCCTAAGAGAGAAACACACATTCATGATGTGACAAAACACACACACGTCCTGTACTGTCAACTCTATATGTAGAGTGTGTGTGAATGGTGACAAAAAATTATGTTTTTAACATCAAGATGCAAGTAGGAATTCAAGTTTGAACTATTTGCTTTTTATTTATTATTATGCATTTTTACAATACACTTATAAAGAAAATAAATTCATAAAATTATACCAATATTACATGTAGTCTGTATATGAGCAAATGAATAGGTTGCATGAAAAAAAATAAGACTCGCATTATATATTATATACACACAGAAACCTCAATACAACCTCAAATATAGTTTATAATGTGTGTGTGTGTATATTAGATTTTAAAGCCCTATTATACTGTCACACTGTACATATAATAGGGCTTTAAAATCGAACACACACACACACACACACACACACACACACACACACACACACACACACACACACACACACATAATAAAGTATATTTGAGGTTGTATTGAGGTTTTGTTATTATACTTTTAATGATTTCTACCTTTGTGTCTGAATACCCGAGTGTAATATATAAACAATATAAAGTGAAAGACGGTGTATGTATCATAGTCTGTGCATACACACTGCCGTATTATATTCCTTCAAATATTAAATTGGCGATCAGATTACTATATTTTTGTACCTTCAGATGCGGGTATTTGCTGAAGAGTTCTGCGGTTGAGTTCACGCGCTCTATTCGCTTCTTCTGAGTCAACAACGGCATCCTGACAGAGATTACATCTGATCATCTGATTATTCTATTAAACTTTGATGATTAATAACTCATGTGAGATTCTCCTCAATATCACCGTTGCACAACCGCATTCTCTACCGTGTTGCTCATACGTCACAGGTCATGTGACTCTGAATAGTAGAACTGATTCGCTAGAAGGGACATTAACCGGAAGTCAGTTTAACTGTAGAACGAAATCCAGAGGAAAGGCTGATGCGTGTGTCTCACGTGCGATACATGTACAGTCCAACAGACGGCGCTCCGCTAACTGCAATTAATGAACGGCTCATCGATAAAAAAAATGGCATTTAATTGAAGTCATTGTAAAACACATAGACACTTTCTGTAATGTGTAAATTTTATAGTAATTTAATCAAACAAATGATTAAAAAAGTTATAGTTTAAAAAAAAAATGTAAATATGTGTAATAGCGCTGTTGACCAGCAGGGGGCTCTAGTGCATAAGCTTTGCGCCCGGGTTTGCTCAGGAGGAAGTTTTTTTCTTTCTTTCGTTTTTTTCTTTCTTTCGTTTTTTTTTCTGTTCCTTGGAAAATGTTTAAGAAATGTTCCGATGAGTTAATGTGTAATCCATCTCCTGATATGAATACAATTTAGCCTACAGTATCAGTAAAATAATTTTACAGAATAAAAAATGATTACAAAAAAAGCAACCCCTTTATCACTTATGCGGTTATGGAAAATATATTTATTTTTAATAGACGGTTAATAAAAAGTTAAATATTCGAAATGGTAATAACCTCTAAAAGTATAAACAGCTAGTTTAAAGTAAAAAAAAACACAAATTAATTCAAATTCAGCTTTCATTTTTATTTTTCTCTTTTAGCTAAGCAAATCTTACTATAAGGTAAATAACTATTTAAATCGAAGAATTAAAGTGCCAACTCACAGTGACCGTGCGTGCGTGCGTGTGTGTGTGTGTGTGTATTGATCACAGTTTATGAGGTTTCCCAGGAACATGTTTGCAATAGAATCACTATGTCAGGAATTACTCAGTGTTTAATCACTTTCATTGCACAACTACAGTACAAACAGTGACAAATAAAAGTCTGAAAGCACATGTGCGGCGCTAGGGAGGGGCTAGCAGAGCTTCAGCACCCCGGGAAAGACTAAGGCACCACAAAAATAATTTCTGGAAGCAATTATATTTAGGCTGCATTCTAAGGAATCCCATGGTGAAGAAAAAAAAAGAAAACATGTCTTGTTATTTCGAGATATTAAGTCGTTATTTCAACATAATATCTCGTTATTTTGACATAATATCTCGTTATTCTGACATAATATCTCGTTATCTTGACATAATATCTCATTATTCTGGCATAATATCTCGTTATTTTGACATAATATCTCATTATTCTGGCATAATATCTCGTTATCTTGACATAATATCTCATTATTCTGGCATAATATCTCGTTATTCTGACATAATATCTCGTTATTCTGACATAATATCTCGTATTCTGACATAATATCTCGTTATTTCGACATAAGTTGTTATTTCAACATAATATCTGTTATTTCGACATAAGGGGACATTCTAATAATCCACATTAAGTGTTCTTATAATGGTTTTCTATGGAAGGAAAATCCTTAACGTGTAATTAAATACGTTGTGTTCTTATTCTGGGCTCATCTGATTTTTTGTACATAGTAATAGCCTACTTTATTATGATTTTAGTATCATAATGATTAAACACGCGCACAATTATCCATGAACTTGATTAAATGAATGTGCAGCAATTTGTACAAACAGAGAGTCTGTAGCCCTATATAGCGTTGTAGCCATTAAAAAAGCAGATTTAGTTAAATATTTGTTCAAATATAAGTTATTTTTTAGAAGTAAAAGAAAACAGCATGAGTAGGATGCGCAATATATGATGACTTTGACTTCATTAAGTTTTGTTTTGTAGAAAGCCTTTCTTTAAAGTGAATTCGTTTTGTATAGGCTAAATTGTATCTTATTATTTTTTTTTTTTTTAAATTCATCAACCAACTGCCTGGATTTAATAAATAAGAAGCAAATATATCAGACAATATAAGCATGGCATGGAGGCGCCGGCGAGGTCACTTGCATTGCACCTGAACTGGAGCATCTCATCATAAACCAAAACTCATGCCTCACAGTCACAGACATGAGAAATATTTCTATAGAAGGCTTAAAATGTCTTTAAATGAAACAATTCAAAACGAAAAGAAATAGGCTACTCTCGCATTATGTAATCCATTATGTGCATTGCGCGTTCACTGTGATGGCGATCGTCAACTTCATCTTTGCCGTCGACACTGATTTGCCGTTGCACCGGATTTACAAATGCACAACTTGCCTGTTGCACGCACACATACGTATTATGTCGAAATAACATTATTAATAATAATAAATATTTGATTGAATGCTGAATGTTGTGCTTGTTCAATTTAATAAAATTAAAATTTTGATTGCGATAATTAAAATAATTGAATATTAAATAAATATCGGCCTATCTATAATTGCGCAGCTCCCCCTGTCAATGATCTAGCACCCTTAGAAACCACTAATCTAGAAGCTTCTGTTTTGGATTTATAATTTACACAATTCTCATATTTTTACCATATTCTAAATTTTCCTGTGACTAAACCAAGTTTGTGATTCATTCATTCATATATTCAGATGGAGGAGAATCTCACATGAATGTCTGATCATCAAAGTCTAATAAAATAATCAGATGATCAGATGAATATATTCATACAAGTGCTGCACGATTAATCATATCGAAATCGCAATCGTGATGTCATCGTCATGCGATTATATGCTGCGATTTTATATGAAATAAACAAATCGGGGCTGTCAATGCAATTAATGCAGCATCTGTTATTTTTTGTCATCCTTTGGCTAGTGTTAAATAATGCCACTCTTATTGGTACAAATGCCTTTAAACCATTCATGCGCGACAAGACAAAAGCGCGCGCTGCCTGTGAATGTCCTGACTGTTACTCACAGAATGATGTGCGCTGCATGCACAGACCTCGCGCCAGAATACGGTTCTCTTTCGAGCTTGAACGAACAATAACATACACAATTATGCCAAAATGTCATTTTGTCGAGTATCTTCATAACATAAGAGCAGTCTTATGATGGACGTAAAGAGTTGTGAGAGAATGAGGCGCGTGTGAGATCCGCGTCTCTGTCCAAGTACAGCTCGCTGCATCCTGCGGTGGATATCCAACCCGGCCCACATCCAAGTGTGATGTCAGAAGCCACGCCCATCCAAGTGTGACGTGGAAAGCCACGCCCATGTCCAACTACGGCACGTGACTCGATTTGTTGTACGCATGCGCAAAAAAGGCGCTGCTTCCTGTCGAAAATGTGTTTACGGTTGTTATCATAGTTATTGGTTTATAATAAAGATGAGGTTATTTGTGTAGAGGTGTGATGCTACAGATTATTGGTGCAGTTAAATTGTACGCTTTGGCAGGCTTGGAATGGTCTAAATCACAATCACTCCCTTAACAGCTGTATTAGACAATACGTTACCTCTGCATTGCTCACTGGTTTTGTAAGTTAATGACATGGTAGTACAAGTAAACAATGTACCTTAAAACGATATTTTTGTATTTCTCTTATATTTCTGTTACACAAATGGTAATCAATAATCATGGTTTTGCTATAATAAACGTATAAGGGATCATTTATACTTAAACTAAAACGATTTTTAAAACTAAAAATTTCTTAATTATATGGGATCCAAACTGCACTTATAGTTACCCCTTCTAAATAAAAAAATAAAAAAACTTTTTCTTTCTATGTGGTTATAGAAATATTGCATTTTTACAACCAAATTAAGAATTCACTTATTAGTTAATGCCTGTTTTAGCAAATTACTTTGAAATCAAATAATAGAACAGCAGAATGGAATTTATGTAAACCTTAAATTAAAGAACCAATATGGTGAAACTCGAAAAATTTGAATATCATGCAAAAGTTCATTTATTTCAGTAATTCAACTAAAAGCTGACACTAATATATAGGCCTAATATAGACTCATTACATGCAAAGTGAGATATTTCAAGCCTTTATGTGTTATAAATTTGATGATTATGGCTTACAGCTATGTTGAATTACTGAAATAAATGAACTTTTGCACAATATTCCAATACATAAAAAAACAGTTAATCTCTCGTCTTCCCTTTCTGAACAGGTTTTATGAGTTTAACATATCAAAATCTCATCATAGTTCAAAATATCTTGGTCACAAATTAATTTTTATTTATTTAATATTTTGTGTTAATACATTAAGTTTACACACATGGGTCTAAAATGAACCAAGTGTGATAACTTTTTGTTAAAATAACCAATGTCACAGTTGTTCAGAGCAACACATTCACTATACTAGCTTACTTAAAATCAATAGTATATTCCTGCACAATCGGAGGCTGCAGCTTTAGGACCCCGGTTACAGGACCCTCGTTTTTTAGTTTGTACATACATAGTTCGAAAGACATTTAATCTGAGGAGTATTTTTATAAAATGTGTTTTTTTTTTTTTCAAAATGCATCAGAGGCATTTTGAAAAAATTTAATTTACACAAAACAAAATAATTAAAAATGTATATCAATCTTTAAACAACTGAAAAAGTGGAGTGAGCCTTAGTTTCTTGAATTATACTGTTATATTGATTAACCTCCTTAAGTTTAACTAGTTTGCTCATTATAAAATAACGATGGAAGCAGCATATGCAAGTCACTAAATGATATGGCCAGATATCAGAAGGCAAAACTCGAGAATGATTCAAGCATGAATTTATTTATATATACACATGCATTTATTTCTATTATATGAAAGAACAAAATTATTTGTGCTACAACAAAAGCACCAAAAAGATCCCCTTTTCCACCAGTTGCTGCAAGAATGGCTTCAACTCTGAGAGAGAGAGAGAGAGAGAGAGAGGAGAAGAAGAGAAGAAGAAAGAAGAGAAAGAGAGAGGGAGAGAGAGAGAAGAAAGAGGAGAGAGAGAATTTGTTTAATGTCACTGAATTATTTGATTAACACTTTGAAATGTTGGAGTTGAAGAGAGAAAGTCAAATAGAATATTCATGTTACTGACGTCTAATTCCAAACTCCAAATGTGTAAATGTAAGATACAAACCAAAGTTTATTTTTACTTACCGACATGGCAAACAATCACTTGCTTTCAGAATTGTAGTACTCCTGAAAAGAAGTATAATATAGTTAGGAAAGACTGCTGATGTGATGGCTGGCTTGCTGTCACTGTATTTACTATGAATTAATAATAAAATTAATTCATATTACAACAGTTTATCATCACATTACATTATATAAACATGTATAACTTCTTTGCATAGCAATGACTGAACAACTTCAAACTTTTTCAATATGCAGTATTTACAACTGACAGAGTGACAATCAAATCTCGTATTCTTTACAAGCAGTATAAGATTTACAGGATGTAACGTCACACATAAGCAATGAAATTATATATTTTTCATATTTACCCTTAATCCAAATAACAACATGAAATTGGTGATATAATAATGCAGTTAGTATAGTAGGCTATAATAGTAATAGTATACAATTCTCAGTTGAGAATCTAACGTTTACTGATACGAAATTCACTCAGCCAAATATAACACACAACTCAGTTAAGAGACATCACAGGGGACGAGTTAAATGACCAAATATGTAAGTTGAAGATAATTCATAGCTCTATTTCAACAGGTAACATCGCATTCTCATACAACTCATTCATAATGTTGAACAGCTGTTTATACAAAAACCGCAAGTGTGTTTTGTGCATTTTGTTTCGCAGTTACCTTCGTCTTCTCTTCTCGATGCTTCTTCCTGTTTTTAAATGTTAACGTTAACGAGAATGTGTCCAATTTGGGCATGGGCGTGGTGGCTTCTGACGTCACACTTGGATGTTGCCGGGTTGGATGTCCACCGCAGGCTGCAGCGAGAGGCTACTCTCTCTGTCAGCAGCGGCTGATCTTAAAGGGCCAGCAGCCAATAAAGCTTTCTGTCAGTAAAGTTAATCAAAGAACAAAGGGAACACAGAAAACACTCACTGCTTCTGACAAAATAACTTTTGTAGCTTCAATAAGGATTAGTCTATATATCATTTATAATTTATGCACCGCAGACTGTTTGAGAACCCTTATTCAATTTCTGTATGTTCTACCTGTTAGACAGGAAGGGCACAGGCAAGTATGACATTTATTATGGGTTTATGTGAGGACTGTTTGAAGTTCACTTAAATTAAAAGCTGTTCTTTTTTTAAGCCTAATAAATGTTTTTAAAAAATTGATAGCTTTCAATTGTAATGACGGAATCACTGTAATGTTGGAAGGCTGGGTGTCCAGACATCAATGGCTTATTGTTCATTATAGGTGTTATTAATCATTTAGTTGTTGTTGCTATGAGTTGAGAAATACACATTTCAGAATTATCACTAATCTGTGTTCCAAGCAAGTTGACTCATGAAACCATTTGTTTATTTTATCGCAATATTGACCTCAATAATCGTAATATGAGCCCTCTCTCTCACACACACACACACACACACACCACACACACACACACACACACACACACACACACACACACACACACACACACACACACACACACACACACACACACACACACACACACACACACCACACACACACACACACACACGCACGCGCACGCACACAGGAGGGAATAGTGATTGATTACATGCACACAAATGACATCAAATCATGTATAAAAATACTGATTTATAACTTTTTAATTTATAGCTAATTTATTTATTTACCTATTTGTTTGAACCTTACTGATTTATCATCATATTTGTAGAAGGTTCTTCAGGGTAATAAAAAACAAATATGACATGGGGTTGCCTCTCTAGACTTCATAAATAGTTGAGACACAAATATATTTTAAACAAATTAGAATATTAATGCATTTTTAAAGAACTTCTGTAATACATGTTACTCCTTGGTTTTGTGTTCGCTACTTGGACTTTTATTTTGAAGTGTAATTTCTGTTTCGTTCCTGTTTCTATAGTTACTCTTGTTTGTTGCCACAGTGATTGATTACCCTCACCTGTTCCTGGTTAGCTTCTCAGTGTTTGGTGTCCTTTGGTTCGACTCTCCTTCGCTTCTGAATGAAACATCCCGCGTTGCAATATCAGTCCACATCAGACCGGATTTAATTAACTAGAGCACCATTATATAAAACCAAAGAGAATGAGACACCAACTGTCTCCTTAGATTCACACACACACTCAGGTGTGTTTGATCCGTCGGTCTGTGATTATTCGCTCACTGAATGAAACGCATGAAAATGAGGTGTTTTATCCTCAGTTTTTCAGTCTCTGGTGTTTTTTTGTCTCAGATGAATACACCTGCACTTCACAGGAACAGGTGTGTGTGTGTGTGTGTCTGTCTGAATGAGTTTATCAATGCATGTGTGTGAATATTCATGCACTGTCATCAAAAGCACAAGCTGTCTAAACTCACTTTAATACCGAACGAATCAAGCGAACACTAGAAAGTGACCGTTGTGTTTGTAGTGCAAGTGTCCGGAAAAGATTCTGTTTAACGACTGATTCCTGAGGAAGGAAATGGAGCTTTACGCATTTCCTGTTTATAATGAGTTTCCAGCCAATCAGCGGCTTTCATTCTATCCAGATGCAGGTTTCTGCATCAATCCAATCTAAAAAATAAAAAAATCATAAAAGCTGTTAATTTACCAAGAAAGAAATTTCAGTCTGAGACAAATAAATGTTCTTGGACTCTAAAGAAACTTGTGAACAAGAAGAAATGCATTAGGAAATCAAGACAATGGCTTTTGTTTTCTTAAATGAAAAACAAGTCCTCCTTTTGCTGACTTACATTAAAAGCTTGTTTTATCTCATAACATTTAATGCGAGTAAATCCTCTCAGAGCGGCTTTTAGATATTATTCATTAATGAAATCCCTGGAAACAAACCATTGTATATAAAACAATATATACATAAGCAAGAAATAATGCATGAAAACGTCTCTATTCTGATCAATCGATATTCAGTGGGCACATTATAAAATAATATAAATTATTTAATTGCTCTCCCTTTCAAGCAGAACACATAAGGTAGTAGTTATAAATGTATAATTATAGTGACTAAACTTTATTCATAACCACACTGAAAAATTGCAGTTTTTTTATAGCACTCAGATTAATGCATGCGTTAGATAAATTAAAATAAACTCATAAAAATGTAAATTGTGCAGTTTTATTAAAGTCCATGAACAGAATTATACAGATACTATGTAAATATTGTACAATTAAAAGTGTGCTGAGTGACAGATGTATGAACTTTAACCCTTAAAGAGTAAAAAGGGAGAGAATAACATCAAATAATCCAGAAATAAACAGCAAACGTCAAACAGACATGCATTTATTTAATGAATCCTCCAAACAGAGACATGTAATCCAGTGATGTAAAGATATATATATATTTATAAAAATATGAACATACACATTTTATTAATATTTCTAAGTGCTTTAACAGGCATCACAAACTATAAATGAGTTTGCGGTTTCATCTCGGTGACGCCCGTTAGTTTAAATACTTTCACGAGGAAGCATCTACATGCTGCATTTGGTTTGCGCTTCGATCACGCCTGTTACTCGACCACTAAATCCGATAATAATAATAATAATGAGAGCGGGAAGTGAAATCCCACTTACTAGAATCCTGACGAGCAACTGATGACAAACCCACTATTAAATATAGAAAAATAGTCTTCTACAACCAAAGGAAAGGAAAGTGAGTGAACGCCGCGGATCAGTCCAGAGAGTGCATGTGATCATGGATTCTCCTAGTTAAAGTCCAAGTGCAGAAGACATCAGTCGTAACCCCGCCACTGAACGTGGGTTAGGGGTTAAAACGTCACAGAGCACCACGTGCGCATGCGTGTGTATGAAAGAAAAGAAATCAAACGTATTTGGTGCATTTCTGACTTGGACGGTGATTTTGAGCAGAGTAACCCCGCTGTCTAACAGGCTGTCAATCAACATTCCTCTCACTATCATTGGTCTCTTCAGCAAGAGAAGGCCGCCCCTAAAGGCTGTCGTGTCTTACGGCTCCGCCCCTTCCAGCACATGTGGGAATGATCACATGGTCTGTACAGGGTGAAAGGGAACGGCAGACACAAAGCCTTCTGTGAGCAGTGAGACATCATGATGTTGTACCTCTAGATAGTGTGTTTAAGCTGAGAGGAATAAATCTGGTATTGACAGCCTGTTAAACGAGCAGGGTTTAACCTCAGCAGCCCGACTGAGTGATGTCACCGCCAGAGCTTTTGGTGACCTCCATCGTGGTGAATATCTGAAACAAATAAAGGGAAGGACATGTTATGATCATGTGCTTAAAAAATAAGAACATCAAATGAGTAATAAGCCTAATATGCTTTATCTTTCTTTAGTGTGTAATGTTGCTGAGTTATCCTCTATATCAGTGTTTCTAAACTCCCTGAAACGCCTCCATTGTATCTTGAGTTTCTTCCGTGAACGAACACGTCACAGTATTCCTCATTTATATAATTCATATGCAGAATAAAAGGGGCGGGGCCTGGTTGAGTTAGTTAGTTAGTGTGTTAAACTGGCGGTTATGGGAAGAGCAGGACATTTCCCAAACACACTCAAAGCACTCGACCAATCACAACACACTGATCCAGCCGACCAATCAGAGCACAGTGTGCTTTTTAGAGACAGGAAGTAAACAGAGCGTTACTGACAGACTGGGAAGAGAGGAGCCGCAACAATGGAGAATATGAGGAAAATAATCAACATTCAAGCAGGAAAACTGTTCTAGCAGACTTAGTAAAGGGCGTAACATGTCCACTTTAAGTAGTCGAGTTTTCAGAAACGCACCTCAGCACAGGTGGGGTGAATCCCGATGGTGTGGTCCAGCTGATCTTTGGTAATCCCACACTTTATAGCGGCTCCGAAGCCCTGTGTGACCTCTCCAGCATTAGGACCCAGATAGTGAAAGCCAATCACACGGTCCTGCACACACACAGCACAGGGGTTACAGGATCACGTCTCGATCACTGATAGAACGCAATCAAATGCTTTTCATTCAAAAACATTTAATAGAAATGAGTCACGGCTTGCTACAAAATTGAGCAGCACTTTTTGTATGCTCGCTTCTACCAGAATGCACAAATCTGCTGTTGTAATGCAATTATTCACCGTTCACGTTCCAACACAGGAAAAAAAAAAGGGTAATTTTTCCTTGCTATTGTGAGTTTATCACAATTTACAACTCAGAATTGCGAGATATTAACCCAGAATTGAGAGCGAAAAAAAAAAATCTGAATTAAAAATAAAAGACTCAATAAGATAAGTCACAACCTTTTTTATTTTGTGGCAGTAAAAAGCTTCCAGTGTCATTTTAGTATAATTTTTTAATAATTACAGCACTCATATTTTCAATTAACTTTTTATTTTTTTAGTTATAAAAAAACGCCTTCATTATAGTTCTCATTTTAAGGTTAGTTTGAGTAATTTAAGCACTTCAAATTGACCTTGTTTCAATTAGTTTCCAAGGCAACATGTTTATTTTGTTTAATTTTCTGATCTAATCTTTATATTTGTGACCCTGGACCACAAAATCAGTCACATGGGTCCATTTTTTTATATATATATTCATGGTAGGAAATTTACAAAATATCTTCATGGAACATGACCTTTACTTAATATTCTAATGATTTTTGGCATAAAAAAATAAATAAAAAAAAAAAAACGATAATTTTGATCCATACAATGTATTGTTGGCTATTGCCACAAATATACTCATGCGACTTTTGACTGGTTTTGTGATCCAGGGTCACATTTTATTTCAGCTTTATTTCAATTACTATTTTTATTTTATTTCTAACAGTTTTAGGTAACATTGAAGTGCTTGTACCAGTGTTGTTTGTTAAAGGTAAATTAAACCTTATTGTAAAGTGTATAATTGTATAATCTAGTGTCTGATCTTGACTTGAAATCATAGTTTGATTAAAATAATAAAAAGCTGACTGTCTTACGTTGTCAAGTTTATTGCAGATGATCTTGGCGTAGCACCGGTTGTTGTCTCTGCTGGGAACGGTGAACTCCAGAGGCCAGAACAGACTGTGATAAACCTGCACAGACACGCATGCATCATTACAACAATTACAGCACAGAGCATTCATGTTCCCCGTCTGAGTGAACACACACACACACACACACACACACTCACACACACACACACCTCGAGGTTCTCCTGTCCGTAGATCTCCACGGCCTTCTCCTCCGCGTGACCACAGCTGCCGTATTCCATAGGAGTGAAGACAGTGGTGGGAACGTTCACATAATCGCACTGTTACACACACACACATCACAGAAGAAAGGGTTATAATCACAGAAAATAATCACACACTTTATTAGTGCTGGGCGGTATAAACCGGTTCATACCGAATGCCCTTAACTGTCTCCGTCCCGCTACGCCTACGTTTACTTCACTATATTACAATTATAATAAAATATATCTTTGGAAAGGTCTAAGGATCCTAAATAGAAATGTTAGCAGTGTTCTTTTTTTTCTTTTACAAATTATGTAGGAACAGAAATGGATGAATTAATGAGAAGAGTGCACCTCAAATTCTACATCATAACAGAGTTCTGACCGTTGTCACAAGTCGACGGCGCATACACTTAATAATTGAAACTTATGGTTTTCATGCTAAAAGTTTATAATAAAACAATCTAGTATGTCAATCAAAAAGTATTAAATAATATTATCCTCTAAAATATATTTTATCGCATCACATTTTAATAAATCGGGTATCATTTGAAAGCTTAGGAACTCAGAATTCAACCTGTGAAAACCGTTTTGAAATTGGACGTTGCGTTACCATAGAAATGGTACTCAATTCTTTTATCGGGCTCCCGGACTCTTCATAATTAATCATCTTCATTTATGATCAAAACTTTTTCTAATCTGACAAAACATTGTCAGAAAAGTCCACAGAAATTATATTTGGACAGAAATCTATTAATTTGTTACAGCAGAATACATACAATTAAATTCAATGGGATGTATGTCACCCGGTGGCTATTTTTGGTATTACACCTAAACAATCTCATGGGAACTTCAATTTTTGTGATATCAACTTCAAATTCGGAACACAACTTGGCTAGATATGGCTTTGATTTTATAGTGATTTTAAAGTTAAAAATATTTTGTAAAATATACATTTTATATAAAAGAAAAAATATTAAGTACAGTATATTTGATTTAGGCCGTGTCCACCAAAGCGTTTTTAGCCAGCTGAAAACGTTAGTCGCTCTGCTGTAAACGCCTAGCTTTGGCGCTTGAGAGCGTTTTGGCAGCGCAGCGGTTTTTCAGTTGAGACGATTCGTTGCTGTGATGCAGAATATCCGCAGCAGTTTACTTGTCACTGATTTCGCAGATAATTTGTTTTATACTAAAAATTTATTTTTCATCCATTTTGTTCGGTTAGCTCTGGTGGTTGATGTCTTTGTACAGAAATAATGTTGTGAAAGTTGGTCGGTGTGGTGTTAGCCCCGCCCCTCCTCCACTTTGACTGGACGGCTGGGTAAAAAGTGACAGTGATGAGCGCTGCGTTTTACCCAAAGTTGAACATTCTTCAACTCTCAGCGACCAGTAAAAACGCCGCACGCTTCAGCGTGAAAAACACTCAGCGCAGGGCCGTCGCCAAGGGGGGGCATTAGGGGGCCGTGCCCCCCCAGATGACACAACGTGCCCCCCTAATCATATGGTCATTGAGCAAACTTACTATTGAGAGCAAAAAAACGTATCCACATATTCCATAACGAAATGTCGTCAGCACACAGGTGCACTAATCTCTGTAACTTTAAATAACACATTGTCTTCAGAAATATGAAAATTAGTCGGAGCGTGTGGCTCTGCGCAAGGCTTACCTTCCCCTGGCCAAGCGGGCTTGTCGAATTTTCTGATTCATTTGCCTGCTAAAAACAGCCTACTGTTTCCACGTAAAAAAAGGTAATTTTTCTCAGAATTGCGTGATATAAAATCAAAATGGCAATTTATAAAGTCAGAGTTGAGTGATATACAGTCACATTTGCGTGTTATAAAGTCAGAATTGTGAGAAAAACTCTGAAATTGAGAGAAATCCATGTGAGAATTGTGAGATAAAAAGTCGCAATTATCTTTTAATTTTTTTAATTCCGTGGCGAAAACAAGCTTCCATATACTTCCGATTGCTTTTAGAGGTAAAAACTGTCCAAATGCTGGTCTAAGATCAGTTTTCTCCGTAATAAAAGAATATTGGCTAAACTCCGGTGTTTTGAGCAGTCAGTGGATTGCGCGCGTGCAAATCCTCTCGTTATAATAAGCAGTTAGGCTATGTAAATAAGGCATTATTGTGTATCAGCTTTACTGATAGCCTAGGAACTTTGTGAGATCGCGATGAAGTTGTATAACCGCTTTTTAAAGATGATAAAATAGGCGCTTGCTGCCATGCCAAATCCTGCATATAGCTAGTAAATGTTTTTAAAGGGGAAGCGCATATCCTCGTGGTTTTGGTTCACCCTCCGCCTATGATCAGAAACTTAATATTTTGTGTTTTGGTGTTGTTTAAATATAGAATTTGGTCTATTTAAGTTATATTAGACTAAATAGGGGATGTTATTGTTTTTGTGACTGTCTGTTTTGTAGATCATAAAAAGTGTGCCCCCCCATTCTATATGTTCTGGCGACAGCCCTGACTCAGCGCCTCGTTACGCTCATGCCGTTTAAAAAACACGGCGCTCTCATTGAAAACAATTGGAAATATACACCAACTGCGTGAAAAAAAAAAACGTTTTGGTGGACACACGGCCTTACTGTAAATTTAGACTTCCATAACTTTTTTATAGTTTTTATTTTGAAGTGCTTTCACTTCAAAACGTGGCGCGGTGTTTTTTATATGAATGTATCTGAACTGACGGTCTTTAGAAAAGTTTAGATGTTATTTTGATTTAATCTTTCGTGATAAAGCACTGCTTCCTGGGAAACAGCGAAACCGGTTTCTGCGATCCTACAGCGCCTCCTGCTGGCAACTCTTTATAAACACTACAAACCTGTATGTTTTTTTCTACAATATTCACTCTTGACAGTAAAATAGGGTATTCTAAGTCAATATACTGCAGTATTTCCTCTCTCAATCAGTAGGAAATGTGGTTAACACCCAGTCCTGCTTGAAAAAAAAAAGAGAAAGAAATACCGCCATTAACTGTGAAACCAATATCATTTTGCAAAATACCGTGATATGGTTTTTCGGTCATACCGCCCAGCACTACTCTATATAAGCCTGTAATCTTCCTGGCAGCGATGGTTATGACTATGTCAGACCTTTAGAGTTGATGGGGTGTACAGTCGTCGAGCCAGAAGTTTGCCGGCCTGAATGGCCACAGGCGTGAGCTCCCACTTTCCCTCCAGGATATCTCCAATCGCATAGATGTGAGGAACATTAGTCTGCTCCTCATCGTTCACGGGAACCTTCCCGTTCCTGGATGGAGGAACAGAAAATGACTCAAATGTTCATATTGAGGACTAAAAGACACTGTAATTGGGACGGTATGTGCATGAATTGCATATCATCATCATCATCATCATCATGAGTAGCAGGACTGCAGTGAAACTTTGTATTTTTTTAATTTATCCTCAAACTGTATCAAAGCTTTAGATCCTTGTATCAATATTTTTATTAAATGTCCTAAAATCAATAACTAAAAAAAAATCTTTGTTTAAAGGATAAATAAAACATTGAGATATTTGCTCTCCGGACAGAAATGAAAAATGCTTCGTAATAATATATCAGCCACATTACATCATCATTAGTTCCCTTCTGCAATTTAGGAAAAGTCAGAACTGAGAGTTACTGTAACAAATGCAAAGCACAATGACTTTTAAAATCCTGTACAGTCTTATGTAACACACAATGCACATTACACAACTGAAAAACTATGAGTTGTATATCTGTAAATGCTCAGGGAGTGTCTCCCACAGAGGAATCATAAAACAGCCATGCATCAGTCATGTGTGTGTGTGGGTCATATGGAATCACATGACTGTGCTTGAGAACGGATCTAAAACCCCTGTGCTGCACTAATCCCTCAAACCACACATACACACTTCAGTCTGTGTGTGAATATTAATATGCATTTTTCTCATGCTTTTCAATAGAAACACTTCCCGCCCGTCTACATCCCAGTGTGTTGTGTGTTCTGTAAACACACTCCGTGTCACTGAGGTCAGACGCTGGACACACTCCCAGGTTCCCAGAGGAAATACTGCTGATTCACCATGACACTCCTGACCCCGCCTCTTACTCACTCTGACCCCGCCCCCTTAAGTGCTAACGTGACAACAAGCACTTTGTTATGGGTTGAGGGAGGGACTATGAGGACAGATGACCAAAATAAACTATTCAAAAGAATGAGACATACTTGGCATTGACTTTAACTCCAGCTTTGTCCAGACCGATCTTTCCTGTGCAGGCGTCACGACCCACTGCGATCAACACCTGACACACACACACACACGAAAGGAATGTGACAATGCTAACAACAGAATCTGCCCTCGGTTACAAAACAAAATAATTTCATCGATATCTTATGTAATGTTGTACTTATATATATATATATTTTTTAATCCAAGTTTTGGAACTGAGAAAATGTTGTTGATTCTGATTTGTACATTTCATTGATATCTTATGTGATGTTGTACTTGTATTTATATAAATATTTTTTTTTTCTTTTCTTAAAAAAATAAATCTTTTCTCACACTTTAGTGCATTATATATATTTTTTGGGAACATGTGTTGGGTTTAATGTTTTGGTGAGATGATTTATTATCTATTTATCTAACAAAAAAATAATCTCTATTGTGATTCTCAGGTGATTGTCAGATGACTAATTAATTGCTGCTTAAGAGGACTTTAAGGACTTTAAAAGGTGTGTGGTTATTTGAAAACTGTTTTTAATTGCCTAAGCCATTATGAAATAAAGGCTTTTTATATACATTTACTTTAACTCTCGAGTGCCTTGGCTTGATACGTTTTAATGAACAACAAAATAATATTAAGGCAAAGCATTGTTTACATGGAGCAAACACACGTATACAGCCTTGACTGTAGTCAGACCTCACACTCTTAGACAACTACACAGCTCATGTAGGTTAATACTGAATAATTCATGCCAGTGCTTCAGGGTTCGTGGAGTTCGGGTTATTTTGGTTTTCAAGGACTTTAGAGATCTCATTTATCAAACAATATCTTTATTACCTTTTAAATTCTAAATAAGGTAAACAGATAAACAAAAATAAACAAAATTGTACAAATAAAGTGCAGCAGATGCAATGACTGTGGAAAATTTAACCATTTAAAGGATACTATGACAAAGATATCGCTTTCCTTATTCAAATGGACCCCCCCCCCCCCATGAATATATGATTGACCTGAAAAATTAAAGATGTATCATATACTTCGGTATTTATGAGCAATATCACACTCATAGTCATGTGAAATGGCTCTATATCTATATCAGATGGGTTGCAGCAGTTAATTTTGCGTGAAAAGATAGTTTTATCGGTAAAAATAAACACCAATTTCAAATAATTCAAGCACTTTAAGGACCTTTTCATAAACAGGGTATATGCAGGAATCTTGAAGTTAATTTTAATACCTTTTCAAGACTTTTTCAAGACCTTCTCAATATTTTTTAATACCTCACCGCCACTTCAAGCAGTAACCATTTACATCAGTGATACTTTTACTTTTAACAGTTTTAGTTCGTTGTAATACGCGTGATTTTTTTTTTCCTGCCCTGCAACCGATTTCATTGGTTTAGGTTACAGTGACGGATAGGTTTAGGGATCAGTGTTTGGTGTAGGCTATCAGTACAGTTATTGACATGACAGAGTGGCAATTTACGAACGCACCCAAAATAGTCTAGTTTTTTATGTACCTGTTCGTTTTTTTTTAATAAAAATGACTAAATTCACACACTTTTAAGATTCAAACTGTTGGACAGCTAATTCAGAAAAAATACTTTCAAAATTTAAGACTTTATAAACCCGTGATAAGACTTTTTAAGGGTCTTAATTTTCCCAAAATTGATTTATCACCTTTTAATACTTTTCAAGACCCTGCGGATACACTGATAAATATGGCTTTTTTAACGGGTTTTCCAGGACTTACATTTTAAAAAAGTCAAATTGAAGAACTTCAAGCACCTTGTAACAAAAATACTTGCTTTTAAATCCTCTGAAACTACAATCTTTTATGTTTCCCAATGACTTTTAAGCAAAAGGTGTCATAGGTGCAGTTCACCACATTTATATGAAAATTATCTACTAACATCACTGGGTTCATTCCAGTCAAGAGAATGTAAAATGTCTGAATAATAAATGGCACACACTAGTATTTGAAACCGGGCCAAAGATAGCAGACAAGATAAAGCAGACGAGCTGTAATGATATCTGAAGAGAATTCCAGTTTTTGGCCAATAGAAAGGCACGACACTCACAGTGTTGTATTCCCCTTCATAGATCTCGTTACTCTCGGTTGATTGGGCCGTGACTTTAAGTCGGCCCGGAGTTCCAGCTTCCAGCTCCTCGATCTGTGGAAAAAAACACCGTGATCATCACGATAATGTTTGTAAAGAGGCTGTGATTATGAGCATTACATAATCACGGCTACGATAGTTAATGCCTAATTTCAGTAATGTTTAACCGCACATGCACTAACCTTGGTTGGAACAAACTTCCTGAGGAATTTGACCCCATGCGTCTCCATGTAATCTCCCGCACGGTTGGCCATGTCCTGGTCGAATCCTCGAAGCAGAATAGAGCGAACCATGACGGTCACGTCCAGTCCCAAACCGGCCAGAAAACCCCCGCACTCCAGAGCGACGTACGACGCCCCGACAACAAGAGTCTTCCCGGGACAGTAGGGCAACGAGAACAGGTCATCACTGTGAAGAACAAACACAACCGACGAGGGCACAAGGTAAACGGATCATGTTTTCCTCCCATGCAGACAAACGTTCAGATGTACAGTTAAACATCATAAACGCTGCCAAACAGAAAATTCAATATGCTCAAAACCACAGAGGCTTAAGTCCTGCCAAACATCTGCACTTCCTCACAGATTAAAGAAGAATAACCATCAGCAGATTTCAGCTGAGTCATAAAAGAGCACACACACACTCAGGTTAAAGGCTTGCCGTTTCATTTTTTTCTGTTTTAATATTTCTGGATACATTTTTTCCATTTCTCTGGACTCCAATTTAAAGGTTGAATTAAAATGTTAGCAATCAAAAAGCATGTGTTAAGTGAAATAATGAAACTTAGAACTTAACAGCAATTTATTAAAAATTAGGGCCATATAAAATAAAATTCCTTGTTTAAATTTCTCAATTGAACTCAAATGAAGACATAACATTAACGATTTATCTAATCTTTTAAAATGTAATTCAAATGAGAATTAAAAAAAAAATTATTTTATTTTTTTTGGCAACCTGCTGAAAACGATGTGTATTTGATGAAACTGCCATTCACTGAATTCATATTTAAATAGCCTTTTTTGCAGTTTTATATTTATATCCATATCACGATTTGAATAAATGCACAACCCTAATTGATTTATTCACCCAAAACTTGGCAAATTCTGTGACATTCCGAGTTACACAATTCCATTTTCTATGACTATTGCGTCACAGAAATGATAGAGCCCTACATGTACTATTCTTAAATAAGCAACATGAACCAACTTGATTATTTTCCATGCTTATGCCACTCATATCAGAGCTACAGAAGGAAATCCTCCTATTTGCCACGTCATTCAGCTTTTGTTCCCTTAGTGACTGAGAATGAACCAGCTTTAGATCAATAAATGCTGTAAATAAGTCAGCAGGGCTTCTGTAACGACCCCCTGGGGTCCAGCTGCGTTTACCCAGCTCTTCAGAGGAGGTTTACAGCTGTGAACTCAGAGTCTTAGCTCACCTGGTGATGCAATACTCTTTATCTCCCGGGATGCCCAGGTAACGAGGCCGCTCTCCTGTCGCCAGGATAAACCTAGCCGCGGTGTAGAACGTCTCTTTACCACGCTTGTTTGTGGCCTGATGGGAAGAGCCAAAAATAAGATGAGGGCAGCTTTAGGCAAACAGAGTGTGATTTAAACTGTAATATGCAACTTTTAGCATCTCTCATAGTACTGTTATTTGAATAAAGCTAAAAGAAAAGCCTTAGACACATTAGCTCTCCAATGTCACAAAGCAGTCCTTGCAACGAAAATGCGGGGATTATGAAATCATGCATATTTTGCGTGGAAATCTGCAATTTATGTGGCGAAAGTGCGGCGTATTTGAAAAAATGCCATCGCATAAATATGCAGACTTTATGCGATCGCATAATTCAATGCATAATCAGCCAATCACGTTTTTCTAGAGGGACTGATAAAGGCACATTTTCTCCATGTTCTGCAGCCAAAAGTAGGAATTACAGTTCCCACTTAAACTCATTCTTTTTTTTAGTCCTCTAAAAGTAAATTAAGTTGAAATGAATCCAGAAACCTCTTTGCATTCACACTGTATCTGGACCTGTAGTGAGTCAGCTCTCCTTTTGGTCCATTTTAGCTGTGACTGTTAGCTCAGCCCAGGAAAACAGCTTTGCATTTACAATGCATTTTGTAGTGAATACGGTGAAGCTTCAGTACAACCGGCTCGCTGAATCAGAACACACTTACCTTGATCTTGTGCGGCTCCACAAACTCAGCGTAGGCATTGACGTAATTGACGTTTTTGTCTCGTAGAGAAACTCTGTAGCCCCAGTTCAATGAACCGATGTAGTTATTCACCGCAGTCCTCATCGTCTCCCAGTTGTGAGTCACTTTAATAAAAAGACAATATTTGATAAGAAAGTGAAACAGAAGACACATAAATAAATCTACATAAAAATAATAAAAAAAGGACATGCTTAAAACCTTTACGACATATTGAATGATGTACTTATCAGTTGTTCTGTGTTTTAGGTTTTCTTGTGTTAAATCACACATTAATTAATCCTGTTAATAAAAGATATAACTGAGGGCCCTTATAGTCTTTCAAACCGTCTACTTTCAGAGAAAGAGGAAATACATTTGCAACTGAAATGTCTTCACAGTAGAAAACACAAAATTGCATCACAACTTTAACCACTCATGGAAAACTAATGCATGAAGAACTCCCTGCACATTATCAAAATCATTTCTATGTGCAATGCATTACATCATGTGGTGTAATTCTTGTCTAGCATCCCGATCACAGAGTCAGTGTATCATGTGGCGCTTCATATTCCCAGCCGTGTTGAATGTTAATACTGACCTTGTTCACCGAACTCCCAGCCGAACTTGCGGGCGTCTCCTATGGCTGTGCCAAGCAATGCTGTCTGATGCATCAGTTTCTTAGGAATACAGCCCACGTTCACACACGTGCCGCCCAGACCTGGAGACAGACCTCGTATTATCATCTTCATATCATGAGTCATTTGATTATATACTTCCATGTTTGATTCTGGTATTCTTACCCCAGGTTGTGCCCTTCGGTGTGGGAACAACATAATCCAGAACCATGACCTTCTTGCCCAAGGCAGCTGCTTCCTGTTTGGGCAGGAAGGAGATGTGTTCAAATCAAAATCATGTGCAAAACCCAGAGCGGCTCAGAGTTTGGCTTCATGAACATTTACAGGTTAAATTCTGCATCAGGTCTTTACATGCACGACCAATATATTTACAGTGCAAGGCTGTGCGATGTATTGAATATTCATGATGATTTTACTGGCAGCATAAAGTTAAGAAACCTAAACATTTTGTAATTAGATAGTTTTGTTCCAATTCTGTGAATCATTTTAAACTCAAATTTAGAACTGAAAACCCTAGAAAAAGTTAATTTGGTAAATGTATAAAATATGTACATAAAATAGGAAAATGTAAAAAACAAAAAGCATATAAATATATATATATATATATATATATAAATATATATATATATATATATATATATATATATATATATATATATATATATATATATATATATATATATATATATATATGGGCTCTATAGCAATTAAAATTCTAATCTAAAAATCTAATTACACAAAGTGGCGTTTAATTAAGCGAATTAATTGCACATTGAAATTGGCTGAGAAATTACCCTCAAAAGATAAAATTAAAGTTATTATTGTGCTAAACAAAAAAAGCATCAAATATACATTTTATTTTATTTAAATTCTACAGAATTTCTCACACAAACTTTTAGGCTTCAACAGCTTTTTCACACACAAACACAAACACACACTCACACACCTAATACATGGTGAATCCATGTAACTTGAGCCTCAGTTTGAAATGACAAAGTGTCCCTATTGACCTGTCTTAACTCGACACACACATACAGTATTTAAACAGCATTACAGATGAAGGATCTTCCCGCCTCAGGGTAACTCAACTCACCTTTGAACACGCCAGCCCGCCAGAACCACCACCGATGACGATGAGATCATAGTCGTACACCTCGCTCCCTTCACCCAGCAGCTTCTGCAGGACGCCATCACTGTGTGCCTGTTACCACAACAACCAGACCATCATTACAGCATAAACCCATGCTGATCAGATGCATGAAGAGGCACTTGTGCATTATTCAGCTCTATCACCAAAGGTCTTTCCCACAGAGCTGCTTTACACTCAATGGAGAAAGGGCTTTTATAGACAGCTGACAGATTCATTAGTGATAGAGACACACATTTCATATGTAGATCCTACGAGTAGAGCTCCGATGGGGTAACCAACTTATTCAACAAATAAATAGGTGAGATAACAGCTGATAATACAAAACTAGGCCAAAAACAAAAAAAGCCATTGAAGTCCTCGTTAAAAAAAGGCTCCAAAACGGCAAGTTTCAATGCAAATAAATAGTGCATGTGGACTTATGGATGCTACTAACTAAATTAATTTAACGGCCATTAAGATGAAGTTGTGCGAGCAGCTAAAGGCCGATTGAAAAAATAAGTTACTTTCTCAGTTGTGATTTCTAAGGATGAAATATCAAACAATTCATATCAGCGTGAGTCCTGCAGTAATACAGCATTTTTTTAAAAACAATTTAGTTTAAAAATTAGGGCCGGGACTTTAACGCGTTAATTAAGATTAATTAATTACAGACTTTAACGCGTTAATTAAGATTAATTAATTACAGACTTTAGACTTTGCACCGCGGAACGTTTCTCACTGGATGAGTTTCGGCGGACCGATTATACTGGAGCACCAACTAGCGTCAGAAGAGCTGACGGGATCGCGCTTCATAGATCGCCTCAGTCGAACTAAATTAAGTTATTTTGTATTTAGTCCTACAAATGTGACTCACACCTTCACTCTCAAAGAGGTTATTTTTTATTATGAAAATCCAAAGTTGCTTTCCCTTGAGTATGTTGTTAACTTCTTTATCTTGTATGCAGAATTCTTCATCCACAAGCAAAAATGGCTTAAATCTCCTTTGAGCTTTCCTCTTTTTCTGGCTGATTTTGACTCTTTTATTTCGTCCCTTAGACTTATAACTAAATAACAAGAAAAGTGAAAATGTTTTGATGCATTATGATGATTTATTCAAAGACATGACTTGACATTATTATGCTTTTCTTTCTTTTTTATGTATTACATAATTTGATGTATGCAAACCCAGGATATTTATTTTCTGTTAGGTACCTTTGTTTGTTTGTTTGTTTGTACACCTTGCTTAACTTCCCTGAGTTGGTAGTTATGTATAAGTTCTGCAATAAAAAAAATAGATCGCCTCGATCGCTTTGGTTGGCCCCGTGGATGGGAAATTTTGTTATAAAAAACGAACGGATGGAAGCGTATGGTTGTGTGCAAGCTGCTATTGCTACACTTAATGGCAAAAATTGCACTGGTCTGTTGGACTTGGTTGAGCAAAAATAAACAATATGTTGTTGCTTAAGCTTATGTATTCAGTCATTATTCAATGGTATACTAAAAATCCATGTGAAAAAAATGACTTCTCACTGTTCTCAGGTCAAATATTTATGCGATTAAAATGCGATTAATTTCGATTAATTAATTACAAAGCCTCTAATTAATTAGATTAATTATTTTAATCGAGTCCCGGCCCTATTAAAAATACTTGACTTAAATGACATTTCAATTGATTATCTATTTTAAACCGTACTTTATAATTAATATATATATATATATATTTTTTTTAAATAAATAAAATGTGTGTAAGGTTGTAAAACAGAAATTAAAAAAAAATAATATATATAAAATGCTAAATGAAAAAAGAGAAAAAATAAATAGCAAACTAGATTTTCGTGTAATATTGATAAAAAAAATCTATGGAAGTTCCCAGTCCTAATAATAATAATGGATAATTCCAATCAAAATTTGACAAGTGAGAAGTTTTTTAAACACATTTTACAATGAAACTGAAAGTCCTGCCCTGAATCAATGATGACTGCAATTTTGTCAATTAAATGGGGAAAAATAACTTCTAGCAGACATGTGGGACGGACAGAAATGTTTTAATTACTTATTCTCTTAATCTTCTACCACAGCTAAAATTAAAGGGTGTGTGTGGGTGAGGCGATTCTGCAGCAGAACGTTCACTAACTCGGTCACTAATGAACATGACGATGAAGTCATGTGACTCGAGTGATAAAAACTCAGTGTACTGCATACTAAACACTGACTGCATATTCCCTTCCAGATTGCTGCATATTCCCTTCCAGATTGCTTGGGAATTCATCACTCTGTAAAGTTAGTAAGGTTTCATGCCATCAAATTTCCATGTGGAGTTTGCTTGAGGAAATGTAATTTTTATGTCTGTAATTTAACTAATTTCTCTAGAGGTCTTTGTCCTGTACAGACATTCATGAACACTTCTGCACCGGTGCAGTATTTCAGAGCAAACTAATCACATTGGTCGCTTCACATGTCAATCAGGTGTTCCTCGTCTACATGAATAGAATAAATAATGAGCAGACGTTATTAAAAGAGACAAAAGTCTGGCCGGCGAGACCGAGTAAGAATCACTAGGGCTGCACGATATATAGTTTTAGCATCAATATTGCGCTTTAAATTTACCTGAAAAACAAAGCACTGCTTATTTCAATTAGATCGTTCTTCTATTGTATTGATCCATGCTAGGGGTGTCACGATTCCATACACATCACAACACTGAGCTCACGATACGATATTATTGAGATACTCCAAGACATATGATATGTCTGTTGATTAAAATGCTAGATTTGATATTACATTGGAGTGTAAATGAATGTAAATGAATAGTATTGGAGCTGGAAACCCAATGCAGGACAATAGAGACACCAGAATAACAATATTCATGATTCTGAAGCTGAAAATACTGAATTATTTTAGATGAATATACTTGCTCTGTCTCACTGACTACTAGATACATTTAAAATAATGTAAGCCACTTTTTTTTACTGGTAACATCAAACATTTGGCATTATCAGGACCCACAAATATTCCCAAATTCCATTATATTCAACATTAACGTTGTTGCTGTCATTGTTGATGTTATTTGTTTGTTTCTATTATGAACATTTTGTTTTAAATTCTGTAAAGCACTTAGGAAACCTTGTTTGTTTAAATTGTGCTAAATAAATAAAGTGGATTGTTTTATATATAGCAGTTTAATGTAGTACTGATACTAAAACTTGAATTTTTTTCTCACAGTAATTTTTATTTTGGGTGAAATATACCCAATAAATAATGTCACTATCCACGATACATATTGTTGCATTATTGAATTGCGATATATTGTTACACCCATAATCCATGCTTGTAATTTGTTTATTATGTTCTATGCAAATTCACTCCCCTACACAATCACCAATTATTCTAGAATGATTCATTCCATTCAAATAGAGCTATTCAAATAATTTGGTGAAATAGTTTTTATATCGCAGAAAAACTAAATATGTCAAACACATGCAGAGATCAGACTCAGAATCAGTACCTTCATGGTGTTGTCGCAGCCTCCGATGTGTTTCTTGTTGATGAAGACGTTGGGGACGGTTTTCTGCCCGGTCATCTCATGCAGCAAGTCCTGATAGTTGGTCCCGTCCTCTAAAACACATCAGACATGATCATTCAGGATCTCAGCGCTCATGTTTCACATCTACACAACATGGGCGGCCCTCCAAGATGGATAATCGAATCGGGTTCAGATCTGGCAGTTCTTTTGAAACTAATGTTTGGCTCCAAAGCAGCTAATCAGGTTTAAAGCCTTTCAGCAGAGAATCCATTATCAGTGTGACGCTACGCACATGAGCAGAACAGCTGTGCATGTACAGTGAGATAAAGACAAGCGTGAGGCATAGTGGGCTGCAGAAGAGTGAATGAAAACAAGGAAAGATGAGTTCGTAACGCTGCGGTTGGAGTGACTCAGCAGGTCGAGGCAAAAACGGCTCTGAACACTTAAACATTAACTTCAGTGTTCAGAGAACACATGCGTGAGTATCTCAGCACTTCTGTCAATGGGTCGAGTCACTGAGGTAGTAAAACTGCTGTAACCTTAAACATGGATATTATATAATCGCAGCATGCAGAAGACATCAGTTATCTTCTTGCGTATCAGAAAGAACTTTAGGTGCAAATGTTATGCAACCGAATGTTCAGCAAATCAAAGTAAACATCGTTTTAAATATGTAGTGAACAAATGTAATCTCAGATCTGGCATTCATCTCATTAAATTATTCTGACTCAATCTTCTTTATAATTTGGCGCAATTGTTGTTGAAGTTGAATAGTCCTGATAAACAAATAAATAAAGAGTTGGGTGCAAAAATGCTCATTTTACATTGTGAAATAAGCAGTTCTTTTTGTAGTATTTTTTGTCCTTTAATTCTAAAACTTTATGTGATATTTATATATTATATATATTTAGTATTTGATTATTTTGATGCCAAAAACCATATTTGAGTTATTACCATTTATAATAGAAAATAAAGATATTCAAGACACGTTTCTTAAATTAAATAAAAGATGTTTTAGAAATACATAAAGAAATGATCAGAATGATTAGATCATAGACCGAAGAAGAAAAGAAAGATAGTAGGCAAGCACTTCCTCAATGCATTTTAATTTCAGTCCCGGAAAGTAATTATAATAAAGTAATTTGATGATACTGAGATGGAAAATGATCCTCAGTGATTGTCCTCTTACCCATCAGGTCCAGCTCTAAGGAAATACACTTGACATTCAGCTCTTTAAAGAGATCCTTCACCTGAAATCACAGAAACACAACATGTTAGTTATTCAACAAGATTCACGTTTCAATCATGACATCATTTATCAGCAGAAAAACATCCGTTCAAATACATGCGATTAAGGAAATTACTAGGGCTGGACCAGAATATTCGAATATTCGAATATTCGTTCGGTGGGTTGGTATTCGGTTTGAAAATGTGACATTCGAATATTCGTGTTTTTTTTTTTTTTTTTTTGCAAATCTGGCATCCCCCCTCGAAACGGTTCTCATTCGCGCTTGTAGCCTATATGTTTTACACTATAAAATCTGGTGAAATACAATACTTTACATATAAATCCATTATAGCTAGGCTACTTAATAAATATATTTGCTTCTTCTTGGACTACTAAAAGTGTTCCTGCAACGGGAGTATTCTCTGGCTAGACCGCAGAACAGTTTGCATGGACAGATGTGAATGCCTGAGCTTGTAATTTGGGTTACGCTACATTGCTTTGACATTGTGGAAAATAGAATAATAGAAACAAAATATATTAAAATGTATGTAGTATTAAAATGTATAAATGTATGTATTATATCACTAGTGCAGTGTCCATTCTCGGAGCATATAAGATAGCATATCAGAGTCCATTCTCTGCTCGCGTGAGGCGCTCCGCTTCTTCATTCAAATCTACTTTGTCAGTAATTTGTTAGTGAGACTATTAGACTAGCCTACCTTATTAGAAATATTGCTTAAGTTACAGACCTGTGAGTGTTTTATATCACTAGTGCAGAGCAGTGTCCGTTCTTCTCGGAGCATAAGCTCTGCTCGCGTGAGGCGCGACGCGTCCCGCTCGCGCTGCTCTGTAGTTTATTAAACGTTTATTAATTCTGAACGTGTCGCGTCTCGCCTGTCTATCTATATTGCACCAAATACACTGCACTCCCTTGTGAAGTCATTTGGATGAACGGTTCTCGAAATAATAATCATGCGCTGATGATGATCGCATGATCATCATCAGCGCATGATTATTATTTCGAGAATTTGAAGCGCATTTTACATGCGCTTCAAGAGGCACACACGCACACTTGCACACACACGCACATTTGCACACATGACACACGCAAGGTCTCTCCCTCTAGCGTGAGCTACACGGTTTGGAGCTCGCGAGCAGCTTCCGGGAGATTTTAACTGATTTGCGGGCATCAGGGAGCCGCTATCAATATGCGGGTCTGAGACATAATAGAGATTCCGAAGCTTCGAATATTCGATGTTCATTCCTACCGAAGCTTCGAAGCTCAAAAAATGGTATTCGGACCAGCCCTAGAAATTACAATACAGTGTAACAGCATTAAATTAACTACATGAAATCTCAAGACAGCTGCTGTGAAGTAATTATGTTATGTACAAAAATACAAAGGAGTAAAATAATTTAAGTCTTGGTAAAAGTGGAGTTAACTATAACTACTAATCATTCCCAAATCCCAACATGCTGTTTTATCTCTGGTTCCAGAAGTAGTTTATTCTGAACTCAGTGTCAGATCAAATCATCATGATCTAGCAAAACCAGACAGTCTCTATGATTCTCAAAATAATTACTACAGAATCCCAGCCATTTAACACACTAATTAGTCTCTTCATGAATGTGAAACAGCACTTCGACACACTTGTCTGGTTCAGTGGACAGATGCACGGCATCACAGGATCATATCCTTTACATTATGAAGTCTTATTTTCATCATCAGTAATTTATTAGGCTAGATGTTTCATTTGCCACCATTTAAAGTTACCTTTAAAGCGATGACAGCAGAGATTTAACACTTTAAGAGCTTGGTTTCTTGAAGAATGTTTTATTACAGCTCAGACCTTTAAATGTTTTTTTTTTTTAAAGTCAAATATACATAAGTCGAAGAATCATAAAACAAAGTTATCTATATTTCTCACTGTACATTATAAATACAGTGATTCCTAAAAAACATGAATTTGACATTGACTATTGATTTTAGTTTTTAGCACATAAAACCCCCCCCATATGATTATTTTTTTATTTCAGCCATAACATGGAAATATTAAATCCAGACGTTAAATATTTTAAATATAAAACATTTTAATTTTACCATATACATTTGCGAGATATTTTCAAGCATATTTCTCCCTAAACTAGAACTAGTAAAACATGTGAAAATAATAATTTAACAACTTTATTAAAGTTGCCTTCTCAAAGTAAAGACAAAACTGAATACAGACAACAAAATTAAAGAGACAGTTCACCTAAAAATAACAGTTATGTCATCATTTACTCGCCCTCAAGTTGTTCCAAACCTGTTTGATTTTTTTTCTGGAAAGAATGGGTCATATGACTCTGTCTTGTTAGTCAATGGTGTTCATCAACTGTTCGGTTACCACGATTCTTCTTTTGTGTTCATACAGGTTTGGAAGATCTTGAGGACGAACTGTCTCTTTAAGAAATAATCTTCAAAACTATACATACTCTTAGCTCAAACCTTCTTAACGTTACATGACAGTTTTGAGGAGATAATATTAGTGCTGTTTCTGACGGATCTTCACTCACCTTGACGCAGAAAGGACAGAAGCTCTTACTGAACACCAGCACTTGATTGGAATCGATCAGTTCTTTGATTTTCAGCCGGATCTGCTCGCGACCCCCGTCACCCTCGATGGGCGGCATGATGATGATCAATAACCGGTCACGGATCGATATTCCGCGCTCTTCTACTTCCTGAGTCGATGATTATGATTAAAGTAAAGCTTAATCTCAAAATAAACTCATGATGTGACATTAACTAACAAGATAAATAACATTAAAATCACTCGACAGTTGTCATTATTGCAGCTTTCCTCTCGCGCCGCCGCCGCCGAATGACGATCCGCCGCGCGCGCGCCTCATACATAAGACCCCACGAGGCTGACCTGCACGCGCCTGAGTGAAAATCAACCCACATCTTCACTCGCTATGATATTTTACTGTCTATGGATCCCACTTTTGTCTGTAATGGCTGTTATAATTTATAAAGTAAAATAAACGCGGACACAGTTAAAAAAACTCAAAGGAACGTGACTCTCTTTGTAGACATCTAAGTTAGATGATCTAACTCTGAATAACTACATCGATAATTTTATGGAAACATTATATGCAATGAATTTATTACTATTTTTTAATTATGTAAAAACAACGCGTAAAAACAATCAGGCAGTATTTTTTGACGCCTCGCAGTGTTTGAGACAGACACGTGCGCCACCTGGTGACTGAAACCAGAGACAATTTATATACCGACCAGAGATGTGCAACTAATTTACAATGAATTTGCATAAAATTCACTAGTTAAAAATAAACAAATGTGACTTCAATATACGCTTTTTGTTGTTGTTGCTTTGTTTGACTTCGCAGTAGTTTATGTTGTATTGCTAGTAGGCTATATTTTGTAAAATAACCGCTAGATGGCACAAGCACACTACATATTTATTTTATAGCAAACTGTCCTTGAAAATTTGTTTTTAAATATCAATATTTTTGAATATAAAGTCAAAAGTCAGGAGACACCTATTCATTCTTAATTAGCAAAGTAAAAATAAAATAAAAAAATACTTAAACACTTTAAAAAACAGTCACGAAAGTTAAATAAAACAGTAAAAGTGCAAAAAAAAAAAAATGACGAGTGGGAATTAGTCTATGTATTGACCAATAATGTGAAACAAATCCCACTTTCACACAAGTTTTTATTTTGTTGCTTTTTACAGTTCACTCAAATATTCAATAATAAGTGAATTTCCAAAAGAACAAATATTCTCTAAATGATTATTATTGAAGACTTTGAGTTTAGTGTCAGATCAGATCAGGGTTTTTATCAAACCACGTTCCCTCTTTTGTTCACAGACAAATAAACTAGAGATTAAAGACATAAGACGGACTATTCTCTGGCAAACACTGATCTCAGTCGTACTCAATCCTCTGATGTGTTCTGGTTAAAATATGGATCTACTGTATTATATCTAATTAGTTTTAGATAGGCTATGTTGCAAGTAATAAATATAGGAGGTGTTAGAAAGTTGAAATGTCAGTAATTCATTAATAATATATCATTTGCTTTTACTGCATCTGATTTGAAATATTTCTGCAACAGTGAGAACAAAACATGCTAAAATGGGTTACTCCGATGTCATTTGCACATCAATTTCTGCATATATTTAATAGAATAATATTTTATGATCCAAATTTTGCTTCTTTATTGACTTGCTACAAATTCACTATATCTGGCATCAAATATAAAAATTGTGACATGCATGTTGACATAATGCAGAAACCCATGAACACACACACACCTCCTTCATTCACTCCTTCCCGAAACTGATCTCCTGATGTCCTTCTAGGAATCTTCCAGCTTTGTTACCATGGCGACAGTCAATCATTCCCATAACTGGAGGAACAGATATGACAGAGAGTCCCTCGTCAGCCGCTCCTCTAACACACACACACACACACACACACACACACACACACACACACACACACACACACAACACACACAAACCACACACCACACAACACACACACACACACACACACACACACACACACACACACACACCACACACACACACACACACACACACACACACACACAACACACACACACACACACACACAACCTTTATTTATATAGTGCTTTATACAAAATATAATGCATTTGTTCAGCTGAAATAATTTCAGTGTTGATTCAGTTCCTCTGTAAAGATCATCAATTATTATCTAAATTAGTTCATTTCATCTAAAGCTTCTGTTCTCAGCAGCATTAGTAAAGTCACATCAATACTGTTGAATATTACTGTAAAGTCCCCATGAAATTGAAGTTTTTTGGCTTTCAGTATGAATATGTTAGACTTTAACGGGTCTGCAATAGGCTTCATTCACATTTAGAAGATAAGCATTCAAAACGTACAGTCTTTCACTTCTGCCATTATGGATCATGATTTTGATGACATCACTCTGCACTTCAGATTTTCTGTCCAATCAAATGCTCTCTAGAAAAGAGAATTAGTATTTTTATACATGATTTGATGTCATTTGTGTGCAAGTAATCAATCACTATTCCCTCCTGTATGTGTGTGAGTGTGTGTGTGTGTGTGTGTGTGTGTGTGTGCGTGCGTGCGTGCGTGGTGCGTGCGTGTGTGCTGTGCGTGTGTGTGTGTGTGTGTGCGTTTGACATGTTAATCATAACGCATAATGTTTCTTAACTGTAATTTTTCAGGCACACTGTGCAGTATTTAGTGAACTACTGTTCCTCTTTCTGACGGCATTGCTGCTCGACTGTGTGTGTGCGTGTGTGCGTGGTGTGTGTGTGTGTGTGTGTGTGTGTGTGTGTGTGTGTGTGTGTGTGTGTGTGTGTGTGTGTGTGTGTGTGTGTGTGTGATGCATTGATTTCATGGGGTCGCGTGTTTTCTCACGGATCACCTCGACTGTGCGGTTTTCAAAGGAAACACATCTTCGATTGGTTAACCTTCACCCTTCCTTCACGGGTCTGTTCATCTCGTCAGACACAATTATAATGGGTGACAGAGTTACAGTAGCACACTCTTTAGTACACTTTTAAAAGGAGTACTTAGTCTTTTTTTTACAGTTGCCAGGACACATTTCTCAATAGGTCACTTTTTCAAAACTCTTCCCTCAGTTCTCAGATCAGCACAGCGGTTCATTTCACATGCAAAACACACTAAAACTATCAAAACACTTTATTCACGTCTCAAATCAACTCACAGAACACTAGAGGGTTCACACAACAAACACACTTTATCACTCATAAAACACACACCTAAAACACTTCAGGATCATTATGCGTTCTTCAGTAAAACTTCTTTACAAAGCAAGAATGACACTCTATGAACACACACACACCCACACACCCACCAGCACACCAACCACACACACACACACACACACACCAACCACGCACGCACGCAGCACGCACGCACGACCGCCGCACGACGCACAGCACGCACCACGCACACACGACACACACGCACACACCACACACACACACACCACACACACAATAATTCACTGCAGTTTGCACATGATCATGTCTATAATACAGCACAGAATTATTCCTCTTTTGATTGGATGTTGATGACACTGAAAGACTGACACTGTGTTCAGTTACAGTTTTTATACAGTCGCTAGGACCCATTTTTCAATACTTAAGTCACTTTTTCAAAACTCTTCACACAGTTCTCCTAACCAACTTTCAGCTCGGCACAGCAGTTCATTTCATATATCAAAATGCTCAAAAATCAACACATTCTTCCAGAACACTAGCAAAGGTTGACAGCCAACAAACACACTTTGTCACCCACAAAACAATAACATAAAAAACACTAACAACAGGTAACTTTATACAATGTTTTCCTATGTAAATGCTTTCTTTCTTCTACCTTCTACTGTTTAGAATTCACTGCAATATGTTACTAGAATAAATCAGACATCATGCAGTTTTTCTCGATTGTTTACACACATTTTCTGAAAGAATGCCTCATATTCTCAGAACTCTACACACAAATCAAAAAACACACACCACAATGGGCAAAACCCCTCAATTCTCCTGCAAAATGAAACTTTACATTCAAAACAATGTTATTTCTTCTCAAAATGGTATTTTGTTTTCAAATGACAAACACAAACCATCATATGAATAGACGTTTATAAGAACCATTTGAACACTGATGTGCTCAATGTATGGAAAACACTTCTTCTCCATTCATCATAATGACATAATGACATAATGCCTTTTTTGTTCAGTGTTACACTTATTACAGACAGTACATACATACATAAGTGTGGTGTAAAATATTTGAGAATATTGTTTTCATACCCAGAACACACAAATACACGGCAACAAATATATTTTATTTTCCCCACAAAAACAATGGAAGATAGATCGCACACTTCGTACATCCCAACCAACTCAAAGTTGCACATCTACATACAAAACAACAGAAACATGTACTGTATGCAGTTACAGTAAAAATAAAATAACTATGCTGCATCTTCTGCTTCGGTCTTTTATGCTAAAGCTCTGATTGCTAATTGTAAAACTGTGTGACGTGTTTGCCCATGTGACGAGTCAGTGTGCAGATCTGAATGGCAGTGTGTTCCTTGTGAAAACAAGAGATTTTGTGCATGAAAATTGTGCCAAAAGCAGAGAATTGTGTGTAGTGTTTTGAAAAACGTGTGTTTTAGAACTGCAATTTGAGTGTAAAGCAGGAATTGTGCTTGTAGTTTAGCAGAATTGGTTCAGGGGTTGGTGAATGAGTTACATGTTGTGGTCATTGTGTCTCAAGTACCAGAATTTGTGTGTAAACAATTGAGAAAAACTGTATTTGTGTTGTGTTAGGTTTTGAACAGAAGTTTAACAGTTTTGAAAAGAAAATGTAAATATGTGCAAATTGTATTGTAAAGGCTACATAAAGTTTTCTTATTTGTGTTTGAGTGACAAATTAATGAATGTTATTAGAAAGATGAAAAATACAATTTGTGCCAAAGCAATAATAAATCATCCTCAGTTTATCCCACATAATGAATGAAGAGTTCTGAAAAAGTGACCTAAATATTGAGTAAAATTTACAAATATATTTGTATTTACACATTTGTAATGATGAAAGTTGAAATTACATTTAAAAGTAATATTAAACAACACACTACAGTTCAATTATAATCAAAGTGTAAATCTTTAAAGCACGACAACACATTAAAATATAGACTAATATAAAAAAAAATGTAGCCTACTTTAAAGTAAAACTTTTGATGTGTAATTATTACAAATTACTTTCTTAAAAGTGTTTAGAAACATGTTCTCTTTGAGTAGGCTACTATTTCATTAATATTATATTGTTTGCACTTTTCACATATGAAGTACACTACAAGTGTTCCTTCTATGCATTGAAGCACACTTCTTCTTTATAAGGCTGTATTTGATTATTTTCTCTCACTTGGCCTGCAGTGGGAAGAGTGACAGTAAACTTGACATTTCTGGTGTTTCATCGCTGTGAATATATGACAGTTTTTTTTCCTGTATAGAAAGTTTTGTGAGTGAAAGTCTAACTCAGGAGGCAAAGCCCATAAATAAAACATTGCTCTCTCTCTCTCTCCTCTCTCTCTCCTCTCTCTCTCCTCTCTCTCTCTCTCTCTCTCTCCCTCTCTCTCTCTCTCTCTCTCCTCTCTCTCTCTCTCTCTCTCTCTCTCCCTCTCTCTCTCCTCTCCTCTCTCTCTCTCTCTCTCCCTCTCCCTCTCCTCTCCTCCTCTCCTCTCTCTCTCTCTCTCTCTCTCTCTCTCTCTCTCTCCTCTCTCTCTCTCTCTCTCTCTTCTCTCCCCTCCTCTCTCCCCTCTCCTCTCTCCTCTCTCCCTCTCTCATCTCCTCTCCTCTCTCTCTCTCTCCCTCCTCTCTCTCCTCTCTCTCTCTCTCTCTCTCTCTCTCTCTCTCTCTCTCTCTCTCTCCTCTCTCTCTCTCTCTCTCTCTCTCTCTCTCTCTCCTCTCTCTCCTCTCTCTGTGTCATTGTCAATGTCCTTCCCCGGTGAGCGCCTGTCAAATCGAACCAATCAAGAGCCGCGCTGGTTCTTATAACACATTCTCATTAGCACCCCCACTGACCCAGAAATAAACATTCCATCATATTCCGAGTGCGCGCGCGCGCTCCCGCCGCTCCTGTGATCTGCGAGTGATTCATGCACATTAAACCCGAAGGAAAGCAGCGCAGCGTCCTTGAGTTCACACTACACGTTCACAATCACAACACAGATTCTAGCAGAAAGTGAGTTTCACTGACATGTGGACCTTTCGTTAGCTTATGCAGCACGCTTAAAATAAAGCTTCAGGACGGGTTTGCTGTAATGCCACAAAAGGCCATTTTAGTTTCCACAAAATAACCTTTCAGTAGGCCTATTAGACCTCAAAAGGACCATTTTTAAGAATAATCTTTCGTGCACTGAAAATGTTCCAGAAATGTTCTAAATGGAACCATAGATACCAATAAAGAACCTTTATTTATAAGAGTGGAATATTGGTGGTGTTTGCTATGGCCAGCATCATATAGAGTTATTTTATCAGAAACATCCAGAGAAATGATCATAATGCTTGTACAGTCTGACCCAGGTTCACTTATTCTACCCTCTGATTGACATGTGCTACACTACAGAATCCAAACTGTAGTTCGTATCGGTTTTACGTTAAATTAGAGCGGGTGCACCTGAAATGTTTTAGACTACTACAGAATAGATCAGCATGAGGGAAATATTGGGAAATATAATTCAAATAGTGCAGCGGTCTGAAATATGTTGGAAAATGTGCAGATTTTCTGTCCAGAATTTCTGTCCAGCCAATATTAATATTGATTAATATTAGAAATCCTGCTTTAGTGACAGAATTGGATATATGTACCACTGTAAAAAAGATTTAGCAATGTTACAAATTCATTCGTAACATGAAAATACTACATTTGCTACATTTCACAAGAAAGTACTATTTTGTATTGTCTTTTTACTACAAAATGTCATGTTTAAATTCACCATTACATCAAAACTGACCATTCTTTTTTAAATGCAGATTTGCAGTATTTATCATAAATGAATGATCTGTGCACATACTGTGCCTTCTTCTCTGATGATGAGGGCGGGGCTATAACCTGTCACTCACATGAGACCAGCCAATAGTAAACCACAACCATCCAATCAATTCCCCACAGACACAATCAAGCCCCGCCCACATTTGTTATTTTTCCAGAAGCTTTCACATTTACGACACAATAGAGAAGAAAAGACTAGCTTAACTTCCATTTCATGTCGACTTAAATCAACATGTTACTTGCCACTTCTTTATAATTCTTTATAAAAATTTAACAGCAATTACTGACTGAAAATTGTTTCAAAGTAAATCCAACCCCAATCTTCTGCATTACGATTTTTCAACTATCTTTCTTTTGTGCTGCACATAATAAATAGCAGCATATGGGTTTGGAAATGATTTGAGGGTAAGTAAATAAATAATGACAAGTTTTTTCATTTGGGCTGAACTGCCCCTTTAAGAGCCCGCGTGTCATTCCTGAGTCTAACACTAGGAGGCGCTGTTGAGCTCTGTATGAGACATGACACACACACACACACACACACACACACTCCCTGTGAGACTAATTACACACCAGGCAAATCTCTATAATTAAACATTCAGAGGGACAGATGAATCTTGCCAATCTTGTGTCTTTAATAAAAACTAAAGTGGTTATTTTAACATCATATTATATTTCATTTTATGAAAGCAATAAAAAATGACTCCACAGGTATGTTTGTTATAAGCATCATTTCATTTAGATTTTAATGTGATATAATGACATGAGCTGAACTTAATAGCATATGTCACGTGAAAGAACATGATACGACCTCTTTATTTATTCTTTGTGAGGAAATTGTCACGAATCCAGTCTGTGGCCTTCCGGTCAATCACCACCAGAGGTCACCAAATCACAGCATGGACTTTTGCACTTCACTACAATACCCATCATTCATTGCATTGACTACTCGCACAGCTGATTCCACTAATCACGCTCACACCTGAGAACTATCACACACTATCTCACACACTTTATAAGCCTTGGACTTTCTCTCCCTTCTGCCGAGTATTGTATTGCATTTAGCGCTCCTCTAGTGTTAGCTACTCTACAGAGCCCATCCAGTGTTCATTGCCTTGCCTGTTTTCCTGTGTTCTGATTCTAGCCTGTGTTTCCTGGATTTACCCTTAGCCTATCCCTTTGGACTCTGGTTGCACCTTGTTTGGATTTTGCTGGTTACCTGGATTATCTCTCTTTGCCTTGCCCCTGTTGGATGTTGTTTGCTGATCGTCGACCCACGCTTGCCTTAGGATCATTCTGTGTCATGCCTCTGCCATTCCTGTCTACTGTTTATTGACCTTGCCTGTTTATGACCATGTTTTGGAATAAAGCCCTGCGAATGGATCCGCACGTCTCTTGTCTTGTTCAGCCCGTAATAGAATACTCGGCCACACAAGGATCCAGCGGCTTTTCCTGTGGAGATTGGCCAGGTATGGACACAGCACGAATGTTATTAAGACTCAAGCAGGGTTCGCGATCGCTCGAGGAGTATATACAAGAGTATTTTGGCGCTTTTCCACTGCATGGTACGGTACGGTTCGGTTCGGTACGGCACGCTTTGGCGCTTTTCCACTGCATGGTACGGTACGGTTCGGTTCGGTACGGCTCACTTGTGGTGCTTTTCCACTGCATGGTACGGTACGGTACGGTGCGCTTCGGCGCGCTTTAAACGGTACCTGATCTGTTGAGGTTCCAAGCGTACCGTACCGGTACTAAAATGTGACGTGAAACACTGCAGATCACTGATTGGTCAGACAGACAGAATCGTCACTACCAGCGTCATTGGATTTGCGACACGAGACCGCTATACAGAGTCATATAACCAGTAGACAACAGCCAACACGGTAGCACCTGTGTTTTACTTACTTGAAAAAAAAGAAGAGATCAACACTTTAAAAAGGAAATGGCTGAATCGTGGTCGAGGTGCAGACAATCCTCTCGTTGGTTGCCTAGGAGCGGGTCCAGCGAGAGCTGGATGGGGCAAAACAGAATGAAAAAGTGTTCCAAGAAGTAGCAGCTAGCTCAGCTCTTAGCCGCACACGGCTATCACCGGACCTACAAACAGTGTAACGATCAGTCCCACCCACTTTGAAGGGGTACTAACTGCAGTGGAAAAGCAACCGAGCTAGCGAACCGAACCGTGCCGTACCGAGTCGTACCACGCAGTGGAAAAGCGAAGCCGAACCGAACCGTTCCGCGCCGAATCGAACCGAACCGAGCGTACCATGCAGTGGAAAAGCGCCATTTGGATCTCGCCTATTCCTCTGATCTGCCGGATTGTGTGCTCATTGATTTCTTTTGTGAGGGCATTAATCAACCGCTCCGATCACGGTTAGTCTGTGAGGGTCCCCGTTCATCTCTCAGTCAGTTTATGGATTATGCCTTGGTGTCTGTTGGTTCAGCTTTCACTGTGGGTGTCGCAGAGGAATGCGACTCCGCACTTACTCATGTAATGCCGGCCGTACCAGAGCACGGTCACAAGATGGCAGACACCACAACATCCCGTTCTGTCACAGTTGATCGTCACCAGTCAAGCCAAGTCACAGCTGATCGTCACGAGTCAAGCCAAGTCACGGTTGATCGTCACGAGTCAAGCCCAGTCACGGTTAATCATCACGAGTCTCGTCATGTCACCGCTGACCAGCCAGAGTCTTTTCACGTCCTGTCTGCCACGCCCAGATATTCAAGGTCAGTGCTTCGATTTCCCAGTCTGGTTTCTAGTGTGAGGGATGCACCACTGGGGTCGGCACGTGCAGCTGGTATCCCCAAATCTACTGCCTTTAATCATTCTGTTCCTGCATTAGTTACCCTGTCCGAAGCACTTCCCATGATGAGAATCGCTCTATGTTGCGTTTGGGCTGCGTACACAACCTCAGAACTGCCCCAGGCGATGGCACCCGCTGCAGTTTCACCAGAGGTGGCGGCACGAGCTGCAGAACCTCTCGAAGCGGCGGGGCTCGCTTCAGTCCCTTGTATGGTGGTAGCGCCCAGCAATGTCTTCCCAGCCTGTCATGTCCCGGTCAAAGGAACCGTAGATGAGCACTGTACCTGTCCTGTTAAAGAACTTTACCTGATTCTTGATGCTACCCCTGTAGAACCTCCAGAGATGGTGGTGTCTGCTGCAGAACCTTCGGAGGTGTCAGAGCCAGAGACCGTCCAGCCAGAGCTTCACGTCAGCCACGTCCAGCCAGAGCTTCACGTCAGCCACGTCCAGCCAGAGCTTCACGTCAGCCACGTCCAGCCAGAGCTTCACGTCAGCCACGTCCAGCCAGAGCTTCACGTCAGCCACGTCCAGCCAGAGCTTCACGTCCAGCCAGAGCTTCACGTCAGCCACGTCCAGCCAGAGCTTCACGTCAGCCACATCCCGTCTGCCGAGCCTGCTGTTCCTGTGCGTACTTCAGCCTATGACCCAGTAGCTACCCTCAAGAAAATTTTGGGGGGGGGCAGTAGGTACCCGCCGTGGCCGCCCGAGGGGTCTTCACCGCCGTGGCCGCCCGAGGGGTCTTCACCGCCGTGGCCGCCCGAGGGGTCTTCACCGCCGTGGCCGCCCGAGGGGTCTTCACCGCCGTGGCCGCCCGAAGGGTCTTCACCTCCCTGGCCTCCTGAACTACCTACCGTCCTGTCGCAGTCTCCAGGCCCTTTTCCGCCCCATGGGCCTGGCCCTCCAGCCCACCCCCGGGTCCGCCTCCGCTCCACCGCCCTCCTGGATTGTATTGGAGCGTCTGGAAGCCGCTCCTTGTGGGGGGGCTCTGTCACGAATCCAGTCTGTGGCCTTCCGGTCAATCACCACCAGAGGTCACCAAATCACAGCATGGACTTTTGCACTTCACTACAATACCCATCATTCATTGCATTGACTACTCGCACAGCTGATTCCACTAATCACGCTCACACCTGAGAACTATCACACACTATCTCACACACTTTATAAGCCTTGGACTTTCTCTCCCTTCTGCCGAGTATTGTATTGCATTTAGCGCTCCTCTAGTGTTAGCTACTCTACAGAGCCCATCCAGTGTTCATTGCCTTGCCTGTTTTCCTGTGTTCTGATTCTAGCCTGTGTTTCCTGGATTTACCCTTAGCCTATCCCTTTGGACTCTGGTTGCACCTTGTTTGGATTTTGCTGGTTACCTGGATTATCTCTCTTTGCCTTGCCCCTGTTGGATGTTGTTTGCTGATCGTCGACCCACGCTTGCCTTAGGATCATTCTGTGTCATGCCTCTGCCATTCCTGTCTACTGTTTATTGACCTTGCCTGTTTATGACCATGTTTTGGAATAAAGCCCTGCGAATGGATCCGCACGTCTCTTGTCTTGTTCAGCCCGTAACAGAAATATTCTGTTGGTTTTGCTTCTTGCATGTTGTTGTTTAGTGGTCAGTAATTTACTCTCTGTGAAAGTTTCATGAAAGATTTTGGCTCAATTCGCTGTAATTTATTCTGCATTTTCCATGTGACAGAAGACAACTTTGTTTTTAATTCTTGTCCAATTTCAAATATGAGCCGTGTTTTTATGAATCAATTCCTATTTATCCACTTAAAGCAAAACCCTTTTGTCCAAAACACAAAGTATGGCTTTATAGTGTTTGCATAAAGCAGAAAATGAAATGGTCTTTTAAAGGAAGAGAG
>CM070828.1:3142500-3210000 GCA_036326025.1 Chrosomus eos
GTATAATTTTTGTTCTAACATTTTGAACATTGTGTTCATATTTAAAGCATAATTCGGGTATTTAGCACTTTGTGTTTTGGATGAGCTAGAGTGGTGGACACAGAAATGTTGACGATGGGTCCTGTCTCGACTATCAGACTCTTTTAGAATCGCCTCTGAGCGCTTCAGAGTGGCTGTCTATGGGCATGCACAAACATGTGCTTCAAACAACCCAACGTTCGTTTTCAAAACTGTGACACTCACCGAGTGGTTAGTGGTGTTTGTTGATGATTAAAAACAAATATATCGGTGCAATCTATGATTACAATCCGTGTTATTTGCTATAGTGGAACTATTTTTTCAGATACCTCACAACCGCGTATAAACTTGCGCTGGATATTTGAGTCTGAAGCGTTAGCATTAGCACACTCCCGACCACTTGATGGCGACAACCACTTTGCCGCAGTTGCTCTGCTCACGCTAGCCTTCTGAGAGACGGAGAACCGAGCGAAAAGTATCCAAAAACCACTAGGCCAATGTTATATATTATGTTTAGTTGATTACTTACAATATCCCAAATGTTTCCAACTATTTGTAAATCGTGAGAAATTTTTGGGCGTGTGAGCAGCGGTGAGGAGTCGCCAGTCAATGCGTCATATCCGCGTTACCTCTCGGTTAACGCCAGGTTTGCGTTCGCACTGCCATAGTAACCATGGCGACAGACGTGGACAACCAATCAGGTTATGCCCGTTATGCCTAGCAGGACACTCACGAATTTGTTCAAACATTATGGACCATGGCAAGCAGACTTTGAGACAAAAAGAGACTAAAACGAAGATCAACATGTTTCGAGATGCGAGAGCTCCACGTCCGCGACTAACTTCCACTCGACAGAGACGCGAGTGTTCATGTACTTTATTAGACAGGAGAGCAAATGTACATAAAACTAATCAATGTTATTTAGATCAACATGATGAAATGTTAGAATATGATCTGTATGTTATTCTAATGTTGATCTAGCTTACTTAGTCTCATACAGCCAACAAACAACCCAACTAACAACATTCAACACTCAAATGGCGTTTAGTGTGATAGTGTAACTGTTAGAGCGAGTGAAACAGCGCTGCGTTACCTCAAGTTTCATTCCTTTAATAAACTGAGCTGTGTGAGTATTAATTCAGCACTTGCGTGTAGTTTGGTAGAATGAAATGTCCTCATTCCTTTATATCCGCGGGACTGGCATTGCGTGTGGCGCTGGTGTACGTCTAGCAATCGCTCCTGCTTCACCACAGTCATGTTAAAAACATCAGTGTATTCACTCATCCATAAAAGATCCATCAGCTTGACCACAAGATCCATAATTCGCTCTGTGCACGAGAAAAATGCTAACTTCCGGCTTGAGGGCGGACGTTGGGTACTTCGTTTCCGGTGCCGTCTTGTTTACATCAGTGGAGCGGCGTTAAGTTAGTTTAATCGTTCGCAATGGACCTAAAACATAAAAAACTTACTGTGGCTGAGCTGGTTAAAGCGTAAGCCTTGTTTAACTCGACGCGTCCGCATGAGCCCAAAGGTGCGCGCCGCAAAAATGACGTGATTTTAACAGCGCGCGCGCCTCCGCATCTCTTAGACACCATTTACTACACACAATAGGCTTTTTTCTCTGCATGATTTTGAAAACTCTTCGCGATCGACTTAAAATGCTTCCAAGATCGACTTGTCGACCGCGATCGACGGGTTGGTGATTCCTGTAACGTTACTGTTTTATGGTCAATGACAAAAGTACTAATCAGCTGTCTCTCACGAACGTAACCAGCACATTAATCCCCACATAGCAAAGCCATAACACAGCGAGGGAGAAGAACTAACATTAAGTTACATGAAACAACCCAACTACATATTTTACACCACTGACAAGGGAAAATTCACTACTCACGGTGTCTATAGCCGCTTTCCGCCCGGAGGGACTTTTGCAGTTCCTAGAACCTAACGTTCCTATAACCATTTTTTTCCGCATGTTCTGACCGGACTAAGTTGGGGATTTTTTAGTTCCTCAGACCGTAGTTCCTATAACTCTTTCAGTACCTAGTCTAGAGCGAGGACTTTTTTAGTTCCCTTTCCCAACGTCGGATACCTTTAAGGCTCGTACACACCGGGACGAATATCGGCTCGCGTTTATTCGTCAGCGTTTTTCAACGCGTTTTTTGTGTTCACACCCAAGCGTTTTTCGCTGACGATGAGCCGAGTGAACATGCAAATTCATTCCCTGACATTAGATGGCGCTAAATGTACAGAAATACCCCGGTCCACAAAGTGCTTCTGACACTCGCTTGTCACTCAGAAGAAGAGAGCAAGTTTGTCGCGTTTGTCATACAGTTCTTTATTCTCATTGGTGTCTCTTTATATAGACACCAACAAGACCAGCAGCTCTACATTCATCTTGCCTTGCATCTTCCTCGTCTTATTTCTTCCCGGCAGAGTGTAGTAGACGGACGCTGTGTATCTTCTTCGCCATTACGTATGTGTGCTCGGCAAGACCGTTTTGTGTTTGAGCGCCCCCAAGTTGTGCTTTACTGTAACTTCAGAAGCTCCAGACACGTGAGCAAAAGCGCCAATCTCATTGGTCGGATAGTTTTTGACGCGGCGCGTCAAACTGAAAAAACGAACCCGAGGCGTTTTTTTAAAAATGACGCTTTTACGCGTGGCGTTTTACGCGTCGGTGTGAACACTCACATTGGCGCCCTTTGTTTAGTCACGAGGCGTTAAACGTCGGCGAATAACGCGCGCGAAATTCGTCCCGGTGTGAACAGGCCTAATCCCTGTATGACATGTGTACTACTACTCCCTGTATGACATACTGAGAGATGTAATATTTAAACCCCTTCTCTCTCTTGCTCTGGGGAGCTGGAGAAAAGTCACTGACCAGTCGATGAACATCATCGACTGTAATATTCGGCAAATGTCCAAGACATCTGGAGAAATATACATCCTCTACGTCAGGGGTCGGCAAGTAACTTTGGCCGCGGGCCAATATTTTTTTTAGCCAGTAGATGGCGGGCCAGCTACACGGAGTAGGCCTACGGGTACAAATTAAACCGCTTAAAATACCCTCTGTGTTCACCCGCTTTTTATATCCCGACCTGACGGATCCTCAAAATTTAGATCTAATTTCCAGAATCTCTCATTCAAATGTCTCTAACGGAAAGAGAGAGATTAAGTAGCCTATAACAATTATAAATGCTATACAAAAATTGTGTTCTTGTCAATATAAATATTATTTATTACTGTGTCAGCAGAGAAAAAAAATGTCACAGAAAAAAAATTTATGAAATATAAATAAAAAATTAAATAGGGCAAAGCCTATCACTCAAATCACTTAAGCAACATAGGGTAACACGGGTTTAAAACAATCACATGCAAACGTAAATTATGCATAGTTTTAGGAACACATCTACAAAAATATGGTTGTATTTCAAGTTGATAAAATAATTAAAAATCCACATCAGTTTATTTGTGCCCACGCGCCACGCCCTCCCAGGACCTATAACGTTACTACTTTCACTTTTAAAAAAATCCTCATAACCGCGCGCGCGCGATGCCGCGATCTGCAGTTGTGGAGATGGATGCTGAGGAGTTGATGAAAAGAATAGCTAGTGGGGATTGTAAAGTTGTCGACAAAAGTCATCAAAAATCAAGTCCAGTGTGTGGGAGAAATTTGGAGTTATCCGAAGAAAATATTGTGAAAGACTTGCTGCATGCATTTTCTTGTTGGATAGCCGCAAATGTGGAACTTTATCGCTGAGGAAGCACGCAGATAACTGTGGTAACAAAGCAGTTCTATCAAACAGTATTTTCCTAATTTAACACTGTTAGTAGCCTATGTGTGGTTTGCAGATCAGCCGCTCATGTGAGTGTTTGAACCCAAAATTGTCAGATGTAGGCGCGCAGCTACGGCTTATCTCAAGTAGTGGAATAGTTTTGTGCAGCATTTAGTGCAAATATTTTTTATCAGGTAATACATATTATTTATCAGTGTGTTATACCCGAATAAATAATGAAAAAAAGTTCAAAAGTCGGACTGTAAGCGAATGAGACTTACAGGAGAGCATGATTGCTATTCAAACCCTTATTAAAATGGCTGTAATCTGTTACCACAATAGTAGCCTATTGATCTGTTTAAAATGATTTCATTCGTATATGTCTGATAAGGTGTTAAATTAAGATTCAAAATTAAAATTCGTCTATACCCGTTATTCATTCTTACTATTTTTGATCTGAGCGCACAATCAGAAAATCGGAAAACGAGTCGTTATTCGTTTTTTTTTTTCATTTTAGTTCAGGAAATAATGGAAAAACAAGTCGTTTTTTATTTATTTTTGTTTTTACTTTGAAAAAAAAAAAAAAAACGATTGAACGAATGATAGCTACATGGCGCCTGTTTGTAAACTGTTATTGTAAAATAAAAATAGGCTGATAAAAAAAAAAAAAAGGAATTCCAAAATAATCCGGTGGGCCAGAAAATATTGCTGGCGGGCCAGTTTTGGCCCGCGGGCCGCCTGTTGCCGACCCCTGCTCTACGTCGTCCATCAGGCTACCGGAAACTAGACACCCCCTATCGGTTTCGCAGCCGGAAGTAGCATATGCTAACGTGCACATAGTCTATTACGCTGAAAGCGGAATATACGTCATAAATATACGCCTTTGTTATTGTAAGAGGTTAGCGACCCCTGGTGGCGGAAAATCCTACATATTGTACCTTTAAGTGTATGATTTGAAATGAAAAACTCATTTAATTTAGTTGAAAGAAACAACATTCTTGAATGAAAAAAGTAACTCTTATAGAGGCCTTCATCAGGACCAGGTGATTCTGTTGGAGAGCTAATGCTGTAACAGGAGCTTATATTCCTCATGTGAAGCAGCGCAGATCTCCTCACGGTCTGAGATGAGCCGCAGAGAGCCAGAGAGAGTCCAGCGCACGTCTAATAAGACCCAGGGGGAGCATTACTGAAAACATGGGCTTGTTTCTGAGAAAGAGCTCAGAACCGTTTGGACCAGAACACAGTAATGAACCCAAGGTGAACCTGACAGTCTTCAGAGTAATAACACACTCACTAGATACTGCACAGCTCACGCTATATACTAATGTTTTTAACGAAATACTATATGAAACAATACACATATTACAATGATAATTCAAAAACGCGTATTACACATTATCGTCACATGACCTTATCATGTTCACATTAAATTCAATCATGCATTTGTGGAGACGTTTATCCAACACTCTAAAAAATGCTGGGTTGTTTCAACCCATTTTTGGGTCAAATATGGACAAACCCAGCCATTGGGTTACATTTTTAAATTACATTTTTAACCCAATGTTTGAGTTTGTCCATATTTGACCCCAAATTTATTAAAACAAGCCAGCATTTTTTAGAGTGAACACTGTATTCAAACTACATTTGACCAGTTCATCCACTGAATGAGCTTGGTATTAATAGCGCTATGCTCTACTGTTTGAGATTATATTACAAATAAATTAATTTAAAAATGATAAAAACCTTTTATCGATCAAATGATCAAAATCAACCAAAAATGAGATTGATAATCAATAGAATCTGAAGAAAGCTATTCATTAACTTGCCCGTTCACTCGTCTTTTGATAAACTACTGTAAATAATGACACATTTGTCAAAAAAAAAATACTTACAATGTATTACAATGTATACTATTTATATAGTGCTTTTTACAATACAATTTGTTTCAAAGCAGCTTTACAGAGATAACAGGAAAATAATGTTATAGTATTGTTAAATTCAAAATGAAATGTCCCCAACTAAGCAAGCCAAAAGCCAATGGCGACAAACGTGACAGTGACAATAATGCATTTGAGCCTTTAATATCTGCATAACCATATTGATATTAAATTAATTTGAGCTCTAAATGATTTTTTTACAGTTGGAGTGTTTGAAGGCTATTGAATGTGTCTGAAATAGTACAAATAATAACCCAAAATTGAAGGAATCTGTTTAAAAATTAAAAGAGGCAAAAGAAGGGAAGGGGGAAAGAGAGCAGCGTTCAGAGCGCTGAAGTGTGTGACAAAAGTTTGGGAGTGTGTAGCGGGACACGCGAGTCCTGGACGCTTCAGAGCTGCTGCATATTTGATGCTGTACTCAAAGTCGTTCTCAGTCACGCCTGTTATTCCCAGCAGATCCTCACACACACACACACACACACACACACACACACACACACACACACACACACACACACACACACACACACACACACACACACACACACACACACACACACACACACACACACACACACACACACACACACACACACACACACACACACACACATCTGAGGATTCACTGGGTGACAGTGTGCAGTTTCCACACAGGCTAAGAGAAAAACAGTGAATGCTGGAGGTTTTTTTGAGGAGGTGTTTCTGGGAAAGAAAAAGAAAGAGCATTTTCTTTCTATTTTTAGTGGCATCATCACATCATATCTGCTGTTGTTTACGTGGAGTTTGCAGTAGTTTCTCTCTGACAGACTTGAGAGAGAATGAGTAATGATCATCTATAATGGATATTGCAATATGCAAAAGATGAGCATCAAACTACACAATTCATTGTAAAACCTGGAATAAATGTGTGCAACGTCGACTCTTTGAGCTGAACACTCTTGCTAAAAACATAAATACATGCATATCAGGGCTGGGTGATATAGTTTATAACGTGTTTTTATATTTTTGAGCTGTTCAATGGTATCTATTATACATCTCAAAATGTGTATATTGTGAATTAAAATAATTAGATGTTTAATTCAAGAAGTAAAATGCAGCAAAAATCTAGTTTAAAATAACAATTTTAAATAGTTTTGCACAGTTTTACTAAAAAAAAAACAATAAACAATAATATTTAATATATTTTTTAAAATATATTTCACAATTTGTACTGATTCACTGAAATGAACTGAGCTTACCGATATATCAATTATCCAACTCATGAGAAAGAATTGTGAAACTAACGACACAGAAACTTTCAAATTTCAAATAAAAAGTGCAATAGATTCATCACAATATTCATGCAATATATTATTGGCAATCATTACATGAAAATTCAATAAGTTACCAGTCCTATTAAACACACATGGTCTCTAGATCTCAATATTTCTCACTGAATAACTCCTGACAGTAAATGCATGCACAATATAAGAGTTATACAGTAAAACACAGAACTGCCCATATGCTTCCATTCTAAAATCACCAAAATATGATCAAATCGCACTCAACTTAACACCATAAAGAACAGGACGATACACACACACACGCCAACATCTGGAGAATTTCATAATCTTCACCCACATTCATCTGACTAAACAAACCTCCCTCCAAGGCCCTTTAAAATCGAGAAAGCTTCGAACAAACCTTGATGCATGTTGATGACAGCAAACGCATGTTAGGATTGTTGTGAATTTTCTTACTGCATCACTGTATAGACTAGAGGTGTTCAAGCACAGTCCTGGAGGATTCACCCGCCTGGAAAGCTTCGAGTTTGCCCAGAAGACGTGGATTGGCTGGGTCAGGTGTGTTTAATTGTGGTTTTAATTTATGTATACACGTAGTGTAATAATAGCACAGCGCTTCTGTGTTGTACGTCATACACACACACACACACACACACACATGACCAGCGTCAGCCAATAGTGAGCCTACGTGTAACACAGAAGCGCTGCGCTGTTACACTATGTGTATATATAAATAAAGTTGTTATTTTTGTTCTTTTTTTGCGCACAAAAAATATTCTCGTTGATTGATAAACTAAAGATTGAGCCACTGTAGTCATTTGGACTATTTTAACGATTTCTTTAATAACTTTTCTGGGTCGGCAAGTTTCAATCCCTTAGGAGCCTATGGAGGAGTGACCCAGCTCTCAGATTTAATCACAAATATCTTCATTTGTGTTCCGAAGATGAACGAAAGTCTTACGGGGTTGGAGCAACATGAGGGAGAGTAATTACTGACAGAGTTTACATTTTTGGGTGAACGAACCCTTTAAAAGCTCCAAAATAAGCCGGATATCTGCTGGCTGAAGTATCTCAGAGAAGAATGGGTTTTCCTTTACTGGGTGTTCATGTGTGTGTAAAGACACGCGTCTGAGAGGTGTAGGTCTGTTCTGTCAGATAAAGAGCGCTGGAGATATCATGAACGTATGGCCGGTGTCGTCTGATGATCCGGTCAGATTGATAACAGCCGAACACTCTCACAACAGCCGTCAATCAAATGAAAGCGTCTCCACAGGCGAACTGATGGCCACTGAGATTAGGACACCAGTCGCTTTTATCAAGGTGTTTCTGTCAATAATGTTATACACACTGAATCAGAACTAATCACACAGCAGAATCAGTGATCTGTTGGGGGAATATATAATGTGACATACACTACACAACCCCGCCAAAAGATGCAGTTTGGGTTTAAATAGGCAAATGCTTAAGAGCCAATGATTCAATCATTATTGCTGTGATTATTATGTTTCTAGCATGTAAAATGTGTGGCAATGAATGAACATCTCGATGGAAATAACATCACAACATTTATTTCCATCACAAGGTGCATCAGTTTCTGCTCAAGATCTTGTATTGTCAAAGCAAGAGTCCAGCACTCTGTAAAGTCTCCTCAGCACATCCAGAAGACTTTCAATGAATATAATGGCGCATTCGCACGGGATAACCAAAGCCTGTGATTTTACTCAAATTTACTGACTTATCTTCCGGATATCACGTCAATAGGCTATTGCTTGGAAATTTCTTTTCGTTATCGGTCTAGCTGTATGATATATTATTTATGACATAAACAGAATAAAGTTCCTTACCGCACGCTGCTATACATGTCATTCATCTCCATCTAATCATTATTTTGTTTTTGCTGTTCTGATGATTTTCAGCTTTCACTTTTTGCAAATTGTGTAGTTGTGTATAGTGATATGACCCAACACCCAAAATACTATCAAAACACTCCAAACAGCTTCGCAAAAGATGGTTAAAAAGGCACACATGAAACAAAAACTTTGAAAAAATGATATACGATCCGGCCAAATCACAGAGATGGCGATTCGCACGGGACTGATATTATCACAGGATCTCGGCGAAATATAGTAGGTAAATTGCGATTCACTCAATTCATGTGTGGAACTGATTCTTCGAGCTCCTCACAACCATTCACAATCTGAGCCTGATGAAACTTTACACGCTCACGCTGGAATATGGCCATGATGTGTGTTCCTACATGAGTGTTTAAGAAATGAAAATCTACACACTCCATTAATTAGGGTTAGAAGAACTGTAGCCAAACATATAGAGACATAATAAACACTGCAATATTAATCCAGTCATAAACTTTGAATCCAAACAGCGATGTTAACATAACTGTCATAACGATTTGTTGTGTCTTAACAGAAATTAATCTTCAACCATAAACTCATCTTTAGAAATATTTCCTGGACAATAAAAGTGTTTAAATACTCATAGATTTTAAACTTTGGTTTCATAAATCCTCATTGTGCTGCAGTTGTGCGGTTCACAATGAGGACAAAATCATGAGCAGAACTGAACAAAGGTTACAATATATTAAGCCCAAAGCAATTGATTATTGCGGGATATGGTAAATCGCCTTCCTTTGTTCCGTTCGACTATTTTCTGAGGGTTTTATGTTATTGCGAGTTCATTTGTCTCTGTGTCCCCCACATGTGGGATCCCATTACTGAAACAAAAGCCACAGAAATACGGTTTCTCTTTCATTCCAGCGTCATGCAGTTTGAATGTGTCTTAAACAACCTGCTGCGTTCTCTGAAGATTAGCACCATTAGCACGTCAGACCACTGAGAGTCAGGTTGTGTCCGTCTCAATGGGGTCTGGCTTTATTAAAAATCATTTCCTTTTGTTGTCACCGCTCCTTTCAGAACCATATTTCTATGTTCTATTCAGAATCAGCCAGATGCACAACAAAGAGAAACTGAATTAGAAACTTCTTTTGCTGTGAAGCCCAAGAGCTGCGTTCACATTTCCATTCACACTCTCTCTGTTATATGTCGATAATTAAAACCTCGAGAAACATATGATTCACTATAATAACCTGACATTTGGTTACAAAACGTTTTTTAAAAGTAGATTTAGGCAATCATTTCAAGCAATTTTACATTAAAATGTTTTAGAAATCATATGACTACCCTTTATAATAAGGTCCCTAAAATTATTCAATGCATTAACTTACAATGAGCAATAGGTTACAGAATTTATGAATCTTTGTTATGTAAATTAACTGTTTATTGTTAGTTTATGTTAGCTAAGGTCCATTTAATAATATTAATAGATACAACTTTTGATTTTAATAATGTGTTAGTAAATGCTGAAATGAACATGAATTGAGTTTAACTAGTTAACTAATGTTAACAAATTGAACCTTGCAAAGTGTTACCAACTAATTTATAATTGTAGAATTAAGATTTTTACATGGAACAGGAACAATCAACGCTTCAGAAACACACCTCAGGCAGCAATAATCAATTAAAATATTCATGGCAGCACCGACTGCAGCATGAACATTATTTCATACAAATTAGCCTTTACTAATTAAGCAGCTTTATTTAAAAAAATTTGCATGAGTGTGTGTGGTTTCAGCACTGTCACACACACACACACACACACACACGCACGCACGCACGCACGCACACACACACACACACACACCTTGTGTCGCTGATGAAGTTGGTGCTGATAGTCATGACAGACAAAAGTGTGTTTGGTCTTGAATTATTCAGTAGATTAACATATATTCTAGGCTTTAATGTTTAGCAATCTATTTTCATTTGCAATAGTGTTTTTTTCAGAACAACAGGTCTGGATTTATAATGGAAGCCTCGAGGCAAACAATATATTAGGCTACACTCTTAAAACAATATACATGCATGAGACTAGAAAACAGACACAACATCCTTTTATTTATAAGACATTGTGTAACACACACGCACACACACACGCGCGCGCGCGAGCGCACACACACACACACACACACACGCGTACACACACGCACACGCACACACACTCTAATATATTCTCAAATGGGTTCAAGTGGACTGCAAAACATTTTCTTCACCAAAGTAAAATTGGTCTAATATAGCCGGTAATACATATATTGTGTGGTACGTGTTTCTCCATGTTTGAACCGGCCAGACAACAGCTTATTAATGCATTCAAAGGTTCTATGTCATATTCTTGTATCAGCCACACGTGAGAGATGACTATAGCCTGAACCTGAAGCTGGTGAGAACGAATAAAGAACTTGATGTCATAACTGAGCCAGAACACAGGACTCTGTAGTCAGAGTAATTCACTCAGTGAAGCTCCAACTCCTGAAGAATCAACTCCTGCATTTCTACAGACCATGAGAATCTGCATTTGAGAGGAGCAAGAGAGCTGGATCTCAGTCTTCCCGAGGACGAGTTTAAGCTGATGTTTCTGAGGTCATTGATTCAACACAGACGTTCCCGTTGAGAGGTTTACAGGAGTGATTGACAGGCCGAATCCAATGCAAGCACACTGGACAGGGCTTGTAAAACTCAATCCCATCATGCAGTTCAGTGTGATCTTGTGAATAACGGTTCACAACCTCTGAACAAATGAACTTAAGATCACAGTTCTGCTGTCCTGTGACTCTCTGGATCATGACTGATGTACAGTGCATGTGCGGCTGTGCTCGGCACAGTCATTCATTTGCTTTTTTTCCCCTGAGTTTTTTTTTTTTTTTTACAAAAATACAATAGAAGAAATAAATAAGACAATAAGACATATGTTTTCCATTACAAATACCATATTTATTGATAGTAATAATATTGTTGTTATAGAAACCATTTACATTTTCAAAAAACATCATTATAATCAGAATAACTGACTTTAACTTAAACTGAGTTTAACTGCAGTGCAACATTTAAGCTTGTCTCAGAATTAAGACAAGTCATTTATATGGCTTTAATGTTTGGTTAACCTACTGTTAAAAACTGAATACATTTTCATAACCAAAATTAATCAACAGTGTGGCACGCTCTATTAAGGACCTCAAAGTCAGCGCAGTCTCATCCCAAGAAGTCATATACTGACGTCTTGGGACGTCTTTTGACCATACGTCAATATCCGCCTTTTTAGGGTACCCTTAAACGTCGGTTAGCTGACGTTATCGGATCCTAACTCTACCCCAGACCTAAACCTACCCCTAAACCTACCCCGTCACCTATTGACGTTAAAGGTAAAGCGTCAGTTGTATGACGTCCCAGGATCGTCATTTACCGACGTTTAGGGGTACCCTAAAAAGGCGGATATTGACGTATGGTCAAAAGACGTCCCAAGACGTCAATATATGACTTCTTGGGATGAGACTGTGTTATCAAAGTCGACTATTATACAATGCATTTTGCATTTTGAAAAAACAAAACAAAAACAAGACGTGGGCAGCAGAATAGGAAAAAAACTCAAGATTATGATACTCGAGTTTTTTTTAAATTTAAGTTTTTAAATTGAGCAGCACATTTTTAGATTACAGTTTCATGTGCGCAAGTGCAATAGCCAAACATGTCTGTCAAGCACATATTTACATTGAAAAAAGAATGCGGTGGAATGCAAAATCCTACGAAATACTACTGTATGTTTGATATTTCATGTTTACATGATGGCGACAGGCTAAAATGTGCTGTTATGGTTAATAATAGCATACTAGTGGTGTTATACTTTTAGTCATTTTGAATTGCCTTGACTTTTTGGGTTGACCCCTAAAATGGAATTTCTACTTTTTGGCTAAGAAATATTTAGCTTATTTTATATTATTTCAGAACATATAGGATGTGTTTAAGATAAGTTTATAAAAACTTTATAGAAACCATTTACTTGTTTACAGCTCATGAAAAATTGGGGCAAAAACAAAAGTGTTGTGGTTATAATTTTGTCCAATGTAAATTGTTCTAGAAGCGTATGCTAATATAGGACAGCTCAGATAATACTGAAGGTGGGTATTGGTAGATTTGAGACGGCTGTGTATTAGCAAACATTATATTAAAATCTGAACGGAGACATGCAAAGATCTCATTATTCATCAGGCTGTTTGAACACCTGCTCCAGGAAACATGGCATGGATGGAAATGCATATTAATGCACATTAGCTATGTAAACTTATGGTAGATTTCCATCTTTCTGCATCCATATTTAGACACTAGAGGAAGACATGAGTGCATGAGTGTGTTAGCACTAAAACACTGTCATTTGTAAAGTGTCCACAAACACAATATTTGACTGTAAGACTCCTAATTATCCAAAAATATCTTAATTCATATCTCAAACAAGCTTTTATAAGCTCTGGCCCTTGTTTGCCTTGAATTAAAAACAGGTGTACTACACATGAGCCCTTGGGGTGTCTCTCTCATCTGGCTCATCTCTCTCAATGGGGAAACATTAAAAATATAATTTTTTCGTATCTCCGGACTTGTAGGGGGAACTGCGCCGAAACACAGTATGTAGCCTCGAGTCATGCTTGTGATGACCTGTACCAAGTTTGGTCTGAATACGATAAAGCGTTTCAGAGATACAGCCTTATGTCTGTTTTTGCAAGCACTACAGAAATTATTTTGCACAGTATTCGAGAATGGTTTGATGAATCGACATGAATTCCATAAATGTATGTCGGCATGGTCTGAAGATGATCTGGTTCAATTTTCATGAAAATCGGAGCAACGGCCTAGGAGGAGTTTGAAAAAGTAGGTTTTTCAGATAATTCAAAATGGCGGACCAATTTTCATGACGGAAAATGACGTCATAGTGTGCATTCAGATCGTCTTGAGCAAAGAAATCAGAGGAAAAATGTTGTTTTGTTTCTAGCCCTTACAGTTCAAGTTATTAACATAAACATGAGGGAAACTTTGGACAGATGGTGGCGCTAGAGGGATTGAGTTAGAGACTCCAAATTTGCTAGGGTGACAGTTTAGACTATCCTCTATCAGTGTGCCAAATTTCATAACTTTCCCGCAAGCGGTTCTATGGGCTGCCCTGCCATAGACTTCCAAGGCGGAAGAATAATAATAAGAACGCCAACGATTTCAAGAGGTGCCTACGCACTTTTAGTGCTTGGCCCCTAATAACCAGAACACACACTGTCTCGTAATAGATTCTCAGATGGGATCAGTATTTAAAGTGGGCTAGTTGTACTGCATAACATTTTCTACAAAGTTAAAGTGGGTCTGTTGTGTCCAGTGATTTATATATATCTATATCTATCTATATATATACCCTTCTTGTTGTTTAGTCTTGTTGCTTTTTGTTGTTTAGCTTTCTATTGTCATGCTGAACCATGGATAGATCAAAATCACTTAACAGATCAAAATATTTTAAATGTTCCTTCAACAGACAAGAGCATGAGAACTTAAAGAGGTCAGACAGCAGCTTATTGCTGAATGCAAAGATTCTGATATCAGCCACAAGTGAGAGATGACTATAGGCTGAACATGAAGCTGGTGAGAATGAATTAAGATTTTGATTTCATAACTGAGAAAGAACACAGGACTCTGTAGTCAGAGTAATTCAATCAGTGAAGCTCAGTCGGCAGTCCTGATCAACTCCTGCGTTTCTACAGACCATGAGAAACTGAATGTGAGAGGAGACTGGGAAGGTTGAAAGGGGCAGAAGAGCTGAGGGGAAGAGGATTTCAATCTTCCTGAGGATGAGTTTGAGCTGAATCTATTCTGTAATTATACTGGAGTTTCTTGATCTTACAGACTTTAGATTGTGTTTATCTGAATCTGAATAAAATATCACAACATCTATGAATAACTACAAAAAAAGAAAAAGAAAAAAAAGTCAATAACCAGAGTGGAAAAGAGAAAGCAAATTATAGTTAAATCCAAATTCAGTGTCTATTTGTTTTCTTCCTGCTGATTGTTTTATATGCGAGTGATATTTCAGCCAACCTGTGATTCCAATCGGCCTACACAGAATCTGACGATCCTCATCAAATCTCTCTGAAAGATGATGATAGAACTGATGTTCTCCTCAGACAGAATGAGACAAGTGTTTGCTGTGTTTTTTATCCAGTGTGAGACCACAGAGGTGTTAACCTAAGAAGAAACAACATTTAACATCATAAAACAATAGATCTACAGTGTCATAGTCATAAGAATCTCTCACATGATCCCTCCTGCAAAACACACACGTTTACATAGTTATCTTAATGAGGGCATAACATAATTTATTGTGTTATATTAAATGTTTACCCAAAAACAAGCTCTACCCAAAAATTAAAACTAGTTGCATTTTAGAAATAAATAGTTTTATTTAATCAAATGAATTTATGAATGTAACAAAGGGAGGTTTTGTTAGACTAAAATATAGCAAAGTAAACCCACCCACACAAACATCCTATATTTTTCTCATATTTGTCTCACACAACCACGTGTTTACCAACCTGACTAAATAATGAAAAGCTTAGACAGCTATGGTTATTTTTAAAGGTAATTAAGCAATTTTGTAACAAATGGACTGTACAAAAGGTCCGGATGCCCTTAAATGTCCTGGACGTTTTCGACCAATCACAGCGCACAAGGTTGCTATAGTGACATTCATGCTGCTGAGGCGAACTGTGAGGGAAAGAGAAGATGCATCGCAAATGTTAGTGAGAATGCTCGATAGTTCAGTATAGTATCTGTGGTTTTCGACGATTATACAGCTGGTATACATGTACATTGAGTCGCTGTGTGCGTACATACCAAGTAAGTTCATATTTCTATGTTTGTTCCATTGATATTCAGAAACTGTTCAGTCTATGTTCCTCAGCGCGAGCGGTAGCCGATTAGCATAGATCGTCCTGTATTACTTTCTATTCAGTATCTTTTCGGAGTTTCTATATGTTACTAATGTAATGTACTAGATATTATTTATTATTGGCTGTACGATTACTTTGGAGATGATTATTATCACGCGGTGATCAGCGTTCTATCCTGAATATATGGCATGTCTAGTTGAACGCATTTACGTGCTATCAGCGCCTTCTTGTGGCGATGTTTAGTATAATTATTCTGTATAATAATACTTCTTTATGGGATTGTATATAGCCTGAATGCTGATAATGTTTATGTTATGTATAATGTTTATGTATCCTAATGTTTATCTTTTTGTTTGATTTGTTATAGAACCACACTCATATACTCTATATGTAAATCTACCAGCTCTTCAGTAAAAGCAAAGCTTAAACCCTGCTTGGAGTATCTGTTCAATTAAGCGTCAACTTAAACAGTTCTGACCGACTGCCTGCTGCGTTTCACATCATTTAAAGTAGTCTACAATCGAACCTCTTCATTTCAAATGGTCCTTCGAGCCGGATCGTGAATCACAGCAGAGAGATGACATCCCACTTTGAGCTAGATACTCCTGTTGTTCGACCTAGACGACAGATAAGGCTACCTGCACATCTAGCAGATTATCAAGTTACTGATTCAGCGAATATGAAGAGAGCATTACCTCTGTTTCCGCCTACGGCTGAGAGCGTGTCACGATCATCTTCTCCAGAGAACCAGTCACCGTATGCAGAAGATCTACGACTATGTGATGAATGGCCAGATCCAGTAGAAGATGTGGCACCAGAGTATGAGGAGCGCCGCCTCCAAGACCAGCAGCTATACGATATTAAATCTATGTGGGCTGAGATGAAAAGAGATAGCAATGAGCTTCGTAGTCAGATCCTACCTGAGATATTGTCCACGCTGCGAGGGCTCCAAGCGGAGAATGTAACGTTAAAGCAAGAGATACAGCAGATAGCTACAGAACGAGGGATCCCTGGTCGACCAGTAACGCCAGTTCCAGCCCCTCGCACCCATGTGCCACCGTCCGCCCATAGACAGAGAGGTTCTGCCGAGTATGCTGGAGAGGCTTCTCTAGACCGATCTGCCCAGTGTGAGCAGCTGACAAAGCAGATGGGAAACTTCACGTTCTCACCCAGGTCAGAGCACCCGTATGCTGGAAGGAGTCGCCCTGTCCCCTCTCAGAGGTCCTACGCCCACTCAGCACAGACTGTAACAGCTGTTCAGCATGACGACGAGACGCCTAGTCCCAGACGCAGCCGTCACCAAAGTGATAGAGACTTCTGCCAGACTCCATACCCAGAGCTGACGCCTAGAGCAGAAATGCAGCATGTCAATGAGCAGGTATACCGAGGCCCTAAGCCTACCATCCCCAGTCTGACAGCAGCAGATCCCAGACAGTTTTCGAGATTACGGATGGCGTTAGAGAACCTTCTGCCAACGAATGCGAGTGAACGCTTTAAGTATCAGATCCTGACTGATCATTTAGAGCTAGAAGAGGCCCTACTAGTAGCAGATTCCTACTGTAACTCTGTGAGACCCTATACAGACACTATGCGAGCTCTTGTGAAAATGTATGGTCAACCCCACAAGCTGGTGCTGCGAAATATCGCTGAAGTACTAGAAAGTCCCAATCTCAAGCCAGGTGACGTCAAAGCATTCAAGTTCTTTGCCCTCCGTGTACGCTCATTAGTGAGTATGTTGGAGCAATTGGGGGCTGAGGGAGCATCTGAATTAGAATGCGGCTCACACGTGTCCAGACTCCAAGGCAAGCTTCCCCACGAGCTCCAGATCAGCTTTAAGAGGTATGTCCACCCATCTAGGATCACAGTCCCCACCCTCATCGACTTTGCAGACTGGTTAGAGTATGAGCTCCAGGTCCAAGACGACACTGCCAAGGCAGCTACTTATGCTCCACCATTAACTATTAAGAAGCGAGAAGGTCGTTACAACCCCAAGCCACCTGGGAGATCCACAAGTTTCCTGCTGGGTACAGAGAAGCCTGCTGCAGACAGTGAACACAGAGCGTCCGCTCCAGAGTCCCGGCCTAACTCCGCCAGGTACCAAGAGAAGTTACGTGCCTACTGCCCTTATTGTGATAATGCCAATCATTTCCTTAATGGATGCCAGAACTTCAAAGAGTTAACTAAGGACCAGAAAGAGGCCTGGATTCGTAAGAATAATCGTTGTTGGAGATGCGGCCGCAATCATCACGCTTCCAGATGCACACTGAAAGCCTTGTGTAAGACCTGTAACAGGAAACACCTCCTTATATTGCATGATCTAAACGAGAGAGCCGCGACTGCCAGTACAGCGCCCAATCCCCCAGAGAACTCCTGTCTTGTGAGTACCACAAAAGACATCCTGTTTGTTGACCGTTCTGTCAGTAGCCGTAGAGTTATGTTGAAAGTGAGTAAAGTGATCATCACGAATGGAGATATATCGTTAGAGACATATGCCGTGCTCGACGACGGGTCTGAGAGGACTATCCTCCTTCAAGCAGCCGCACAGCAACTGAATCTCAGAGGACAGCCAGAAGACCTGATACTGAGAACAGTGAGACAGGATCAGCAGGTGCTTCATGGGGCGGCCGTTTCCTTCACCGTATCATCTGTGTCTCATCCCCACAAGAAATACCTCATCCAACATGCCTTTACAGCTGAGAGACTAGGTCTTGCTGAACACACCTATTCAGTGGCTTCCTTGAAGAAGAGGTATCGACACCTAACTGGCCTCCCGTTGCAGCATATGGATAAGGTGCAGCCGATGTTGCTGATTGGGTCAGATTGCCCACACCTCATCACGCCTGTTGAACCAGTCCGGTTAGGCCCACCAGGTGGACCCGCTGCAGTTAAGACCCGCTTAGGATGGACTCTTCAAGGACCTACCCATGAGATTCGTCGTGAGATTAACACGCACCAGTGCTTCTTTACCTCTGTCATCCCTAACGCAGATCTGTTTGCTCACGTAGAGAGATTATGGCAGATGGATGTGATTCCGTACCGCAGTGAAAAGGTGGTGACGAGATCCAAGCTAGACCAAGAAGCTATTAGGCTCTTGCAGGAGAAGACCGTGAGAGTGGAGGTAGAGGGGACGATGCGGTATGCTACGCCGCTGCTTCGGAGGCAGAGCATGCCACAGCTGACCATGGCCAAAGAAGCCGTTCTCCCTCAGCTTAGGAGTGTCGAGAGGAGACTGCTTAAGAATCCAGATCAGGCTTCGGCCTACCAGGCGGAGATCACTAGGCTGAAGGAGGCAGGTTATATAGCCAAGTTGCAACCGAAAGAAGTGGTGAGCTCTACAGAGTCATGGTACATTCCCCACCATATGGTGCAACATAATAATAAGAATCGGGTCGTCTATAACTGCTCCTTCCAATATGAAGGTCACAGCCTTAACGAGTTTCTTCTTCCAGGACCCACGCCAGGCTCATCACTGCTAGCAGTTCTGCTCCGCTTCCGAGAGCATCCGGTTGCCATAAGCAGTGATATTCGAGGTATGTTTCACCAGGTGAGACTGCTCCCTGATGACATGCCCTTACTCAGATTCCTGTGGCGTGACTTGAAGCCAGAACAACCCCCTGATGTGTACCAGTGGCAAGTCCTGCCCTTTGGCACCACATGCAGTCCCTGTTGTGCCACCTATGCCCTGCAGAGTCACGTCATAGCTCACAGCCAGTCTGAAGACTCAGTCAGAGAGGTAATTGAGAAATCATTCTATGTTGATAATTGTCTACATAGTCTTCACTCCCCCAGAGAAGCCAGAGACCTAGTTAATCAATTATGTTCTCTCTTAACCACCGGAGGATTTGAGCTTCGACAATGGGCCAGCAATTGCCCGTCAGTGATTACTCACCTCCCTTCTGAGTCGAGATCAAATACCTGTGACCTCTGGCTTAGTCAAGGCCAACAAGACGTCCATGAGTCTACGCTTGGATTACACTGGCACTGTCAGTCTGACACCCTACGTTACAAACACAGAGGTAGCCACTGCTCTACTGTGACAATGCGTCTACCACGTACTGGCCAGCCAATATGACCCTCTCGGTTATATTATCCCTTATACCACCCGAGCGAAGGTATTGGTCCAGCGATTATGGGATAAGAAGCGCGACTGGGATGATCCGCAGTTACCTGAGGAACTCCTTGCTTCATGGTTCGAGTGGGAGAAAGAGTTGAGTGGACTAGAGAAGATATCCTTACCCCGATGCTATGTCAGCTCACAGATGGATCACCCGTCCTGCAGATACGACATCCACGTCTTCTGTGATGCATCTGAGCAGGCATATGGTTCCGTGGCCTATCTGCGGACAGAAGACAAAGAAGGTCAAGTAGAAGTCATCTTTATCGCCGCCAGATCCCGTGTTGCGCCCCGCAAGCAGCAATCTATACCCCGCTTAGAGCTGTGTGCTGCACTTACTGGAGCACAACTCTCTCAACTCCTGACTACAGAGCTTACAATTCCCATTCACTCCACCACGCTCTGGTCAGACTCCACCACCGTGCTCACATGGCTTACTTCCAGTTCATGTCGTTACAAGGTGTTCGTAGGAACTCGGGTGGCGGAGATCCAAGAAATAACAGCTTCGTCCACCTGGTGCTATGTCAGATCCGCAGACAACCCAGCGGATGACATCACGCGAGGCAAGCCTCTTCGTGACCTTGCTATAGGGAGCCGGTGGAGCCAGGGGCCGATATTCCTCAAGCTGACACCTGATAGTTGGCCCGGACAGCCCTCTCTGTCATTTGAAGAGCCAAGCAGTGAGTTAAGACAGTCAGCCTTCTCTGGGTTAATGACCACAACTGCACACTCACTTCGGTCACCGCACTATAACACGCTGTCGGAGTGCCTGAACGCCTATGGGCAGGAGCTTCACGGGGCGGCCTACACCTCCAGTGCTGATCTCCAACGAGACGTTCAACAAGCAGTCCTTCGCCAAGCTCAGTCAGAGTCTTTTCCCGATGAGCTAAAACTTCTGAAGTCAGACAAACAAGTGTCAGCCTCAAGCAGATTGGTTTCACTTGCCCCTGAGCTTGATGCTACTGATGGATTGATTCATGTAGGAGGCCGTCTACGACACTGTGAGGTACTAGAAGCGGATGTCACTCATCCAGTGGTTCTCGACCCTCGACATCCTACTACGGAGTTAATTATCAAGGATTATGATGAGAGACTGTGTCACCCCGGAACAGAGAGACTGTTCACCGAGATCAGGAGGACATACTGGATTCTGAGAGGCCGAGAAGCTGTTCGCCGACACCAGCGTCAGTGTACAGAGTGTAGAAAATGGAGAGGTCGTCCAGAAGTTCCCCTCATGGCTGACCTACCCCTGACCAGACAGAGATATTTCCGTCCAGCCTTTTACTCGACTGGCATGGACTGTTTTGGCCCTTTCATAATTAAGATCGGCCGACGTAACGAGAAAAGGTGGGGCATAATCTTCAAGTGTATGACCACCAGGGCAGTCCATCTCGATCTTCTCACCAGTATGGACTCTGATTCGTTCTTGATGTCTCTACGGCGGTTCATTGCGCGTCGAGGGAAGCCGTATGAGTTATTGAGCGACCAAGGTACCAACTTTAAGGGAGGAGAACGGGAATTAGATGACTCTTTCGCCACCCTCCAAGATGAGCTACAGAGTCACCTCGCCAGCCAGCAGATAAAGTTTGTTTACAACCCGCCAGGCGCTCCTCACTTCGGCGGTTGCTGGGAGAGAGAGATCCGCTCGATCAAAACAGCCCTCAGAGTGACCATCGGGGCTCAAACCGTCACAGAGGAAGTCCTAAGAACAGTTCTGATTGAGGTCGAAGGTATTCTCAACTCAAAGCCCCTTGGGTATAACCTCCTCGGACGTGGCTGACCCTGATCCGATAACCCCATACTGCTTCATAATCGGCCGTCGAGACGCATCCTTACCTCAGGTAGTCTACCAAGAGTCCGAGATTCTGAGTCGCAGACGTTGGCGCCACAGCCAACTGCTGGCTGACTACTTTTGGAGACATTTCCTCAAGTACTACTTACCTGGTCTCCAAGCTCGCCAGAAGTGGAGGGCCGAGAAGAAGTCTTTGGAAAGTGGAGACGTGGTCATGATCGTCGATCCCCAACTTCCTCGTGCTCTCTGGCCAGTAGGCAGGATCACCCAGGTGTTTCCAGGTTCCGATGGGTGTGTTCGGACAGCCAGTGTAGATGTCAAGGGTAAGACTTACACGCGGATCGTGGCTCGCCTCATCCAGCTTCCAGCTCTACCTGAGGACGACCAGGACAAAACATAGACCTTTTCGAGATGATCGAATTCAGTTCTTGAATTCGGGGGCGGCTGTACAAAAGGTCCGGATGCCCTTAAATGTCCTGGACGTTTTTCGACCAATCACAGCGCACAAGGTTGCTATAGTGACATTCATGCTGCTGAGGCGAACTGTGAGGGAAAGAGAAGATGCATCGCAAATGTTAGTGAGAATGCTCGATAGTTCAGTATAGTATCTGTGGTTTTCGACGATTATACAGCTGGTATACATGTACATTGAGTCGCTGTGTGCGTACATACCAAGTAAGTTCATATTTCTATGTTTGTTCCATTGATATTCAGAAACTGTTCAGTCTATGTTCCTCAGCGCGAGCGGTAGCCGATTAGCATAGATCGTCCTGTATTACTTTCTATTCAGTATCTTTTCGGAGTTTCTATATGTTACTAATGTAATGTACTAGATATTATTATTATTGGCTGTACGATTACTTTGGAGATGATTATTATCACGCGGTGATCAGCGTTCTATCCTGAATATATGGCATGTCTAGTTGAACGCATTTACGTGCTATCAGCGCCTTCTTGTGGCGATGTTTGTATAATTATTCTGTATAATAATACTTCTTTATGGGATTGTATATAGCCTGAATGCTGATAATGTTTATGTTATGTATAATGTTTATGTATCCTAATGTTTATCTTTTTGTTTGATTTGTTATAGAACCACACTCATATACTCTATATGTAAATCTACCAGCTCTTCAGTAAAAGCAAAGCTTAAACCCTGCTTGGAGTATCTGTTCAATTAAGCGTCAACTTAAACAGTTCTGACCGACTGCCTGCTGCGTTTCACATCATTTAAAGTAGTCTACAATCGAACCTCTTCATTTCATGGACATAATAAAAATGCTCTAGACATCATAACACCTTCCCTTCCCTTCTGTTCAATCTAAGTCACTGGTCCCAAAATAGTCATGGGTCCCACAAGTCCCACAAAACTAGTTCTTCAAACACCGTTACCACCTCGACCTTAGCAGAGACAGTGTCTGTAACCCTAAAGGACAGCACAGTAGACCAGGCGACACTAACCGTTTGGTCAAAGACTAGAGACAAACTTTTAACTTGAGCTCTGTCAGAGTGACCATAGGCTTCTTGGTCACCTCCCAGAATAAGGGCCTTCTTCCCCAATCGCTCAGTTTTGCCGGACGGCCAGGTCTAGGAAGAGTCCTGGTGGTTCCAAACTTCTTCCATATATGGATGATGGGGGCCACTGTGCTCATTAGCCGCATTTCCACTGCCGGGCCAGGGCCGAGCCGTGCTAGTGCGTGCCAGGGTCAGTCGCATTTCCACGGTCACATCCGGGGCTTGATCGGGGCCAACGGCCAGGGTTTCTGGCCCGTCGAATACCTTGGGCCAAAGCGGGCCAGCTCGGGCTAGAGGCGTGCTCAAGGTAAAAGGCCGAGTTTATCGGTGTTAGGGAAAGTTATGGTCTGCGACAAGATGCACATTTCACTTTTTTATATCGCGCAAAATAATCACTGCTCGAAATGGAGAATCGCCTGTACTGGTCTGTCGAAGATACCAAAGCTCTTCTGAGCATTTGGGCAGAAGAAAGGGTACAACATCAATTTGACGGCGTGTGAAGAAATGAGGACGTTATAAAATACATCGATGCTAAATTTTCTAAGCTAAGCATTCTGCGAGCAATGCTTCAAGTTCGGCAAAAATAAAAAAGTTGCGGGCGCAGTATTGTACAAGGCGATTAAAATGCACAATGGACAAAGCGGAGCTCAGAGAAGGAACTTTCCATGGTTCGACTTGATGGACGGTGTGCTGGGTCACCGTCCCTCTGTTAGTGGCGACTCGCGAGACAAGTCGGGACACTATTGCAGCCACGGCCGGTGAGTTTATATACATGCTATCTTCCTAACTTATAAAAAAAGAAATAAATTCATAATACCCGCTGAAATGGGTTAGGTTGTATGACATTTGATCCAGAAAAGCCATGTTAGGGGCGGGGTTTAGGGCAAAAAAAAATAGAAACACAAGCCCGGTGCTTAAGGCCCGAGGCGACTGGCTCGGCTCGGCTCGCTGTTAGCCCTGGCCCGACAGTGGAAACGCGGCTATTGTGACCTTCAGTGCTGCAGACCTTTTTCTGTACCCTTCCCCAGATCTGTTCCTCGACACAATTCTGTCTCGGAGGTCTACAGACAATTCTTTGGACTTCATGGCTTGGTTTGTGCTCTGACATGCACTGTCAACTGTGGGACCTTATATAGACAGGTGTGTGCCTTTCCAACTCATGTCCAATCAAAGGAATTTATCACAGGTGGACTCCAATCAAGTTGTAGAATCATCTCAAGGATTATCAGTGGAAACAGGGTGCACCTGAGCTCAAACTTGGCCAGGAAGATAATTTATTTACAAAAATTGATAATTGATTATGCTGTCTGTTTCTTGGACAAACTGATTAAATAACGTGTGTTAGCTCATCAGAATGATCCCTTTTTATGAGTGTATTTTGGTTTTTAAACGCTATAAAGAAAACTCAAAAGTAACATGTAAAACCTGTACATTAGATCATGTGTAGCTACCCAGAGAGCAAAATATGAAAAACACAAGTCCAAACACAAGCAGCATGGCTATATCTGAACTTCTTACCAAACCAAATAGTACAATTATTTAATCAAAGAAACAATCCACTGATTTTTCAGCCAACTAAAACCTGAGTAATCCCTTTGTTAAATTAGTAGATAGTTCAGCCAAATGTTAAAATATTCGCCTAAACATAATCAAACTTGTATGATCTTCTTCTGCCAAACACAAAAGATATCTTGAAGAATGTTTCACTGAGAAGAAAATATCTTTTATATTTCCGCCCAAAAAAGGTTTGGAATGACGTGAAGGTGAGAAAATGATGACAACATTTTCATTTTGGCTGAAATATTTCTTTAAGATTCCTTTTAATTGAGAATGAGATGTAACCAAATTATTTAGAAAAAAAAACTGAAATAAACATGATTTTCCTCCATATCTTGCAGCTCTACAGGCTCTTTTGAATGGCATTTTACTCCACTTGGTAAAGCTGCAATACATATACAGAAATTCGCAGGACAGAATGAATCTTATTGCTCAACGTACTCAAGTTTGTTCAGTGTGCAGTTTGGATCATTCAGTAGATCAGAGAGCATCTTGCCTCCTGATTCTCCCGTGCGATTGTTGCTAACATCCAGCTCTCTCAGGTGTGGGGGGTTTGAACGCAGAGCTGAAGCCAGAAAACAGCAGCCTTCATCTGTGATCTCACAGTTAGATAATCTACATAGACACACAGAAACAATGAAGATATCTGTTATATTAGTGCCCGGTTTTCACAGACAAGGCTTAAGCCTAATTCCAAACTAAAATGTATGTTTGAGTCTCTTAACTGAGATTAACTTGCACTGACATAGCTTAAAATGTCAGTACCATTGATTTGTCTTAAGATGCACACTAGTACCATGTATACCTGAATATAAGACGAGGTTTTTGTCCTAAAAAAAAAGCTGCAAAATGGGGGGGTCGTCTTATATTCGCGATATAGACATAATCACGGGGGGGAAAGGGAGAAATTTCTTGCCAAGCATTTCGGTGAGCTATTTATTTGTGTATTAAAGTAAAAAGAAAATTGTGAAAAGTTACAAAACCCACTTAGAATGGCCAGTTTAAATGTTTAGCATATTTGTATAAGATTATATTTCAAAAGTACCTCAGACAAACAGGTTGATACTCATGTCCAGCTCTTTCAGACAGCAGTTTGAAGATTGTAGAAACTGATGACACATCTTTACAGCACTCATCAGTGAGTATACAGCCTGCCAATCTGAATAGAATAATTAAAAAAATGAATAATTACACTTCCATATATCCTTAACTGGTAAAGGTGGAATCTCTCTCATTTTATAAATTTTAAGTTCTGCTGAAAGGAGAGTATGGTTCTGATCACCAGTTGATCTATATAGACATCTACCAGATACTGAGGATCATAAGCAAATAGATTTGTATCTCCCGAAGTAAATAGCCGTGTTCAAGTTTTGGCTTTAGGTTCTGAGTAAATAAACGTCAACGGCACATAAACTAAACTGTTGACACTCGACAAATTGTTTTTGCACAACAATATTCTTCTTTCCTTTTAGAGAAGATGACTCTTATATATATCAAAATCCATATATTAAAAAGCCTACTAATATTAAATATATAGTAAATGTATAATGCTTCAATATACTGATTGAGTGAATCTCAAACCTCAGTATCTTCAGCTGACAGTTTGGGCTCTTCAGTCCATCAGAGAGCAGCTTCACTCCTGAATCCTGCAGGCCATTGTCCTTCATGTCCAGCTCTATCAGACGGGAGTTTGATGACTGTAGAACTGATGCCACATATTTACAGCACTGACCAGTAAGTCCACAGCCTGCCAATCTAAACAGAATAATAAAAAAAGGAATAATTACACATCCATTTAATATATACTGATAAAAGTTGAATCACTATGACTTCATAAATAGAATATGGAGAATATGGTTCTGATCAGTCGAACTGGACAGCCATCTACCAGATATTGAGGATCACAAGTAAATAGATGTGTATCTCCTGAAGGAAATAGTCATGTTTGAGTAAGTTTTTGTTTTAAGGTTCTGAGTAAATGAAGTAGCCGATAGCAACAACCGATTTCTACCTTTTCCGATCCCGTCCCCCTCTCTCTTCCACTTAGCTTCCTGTCGATTATCTATTGCATCTAAAAATTCTCATTGTATATCAGCCAAAACTAAATACTAAACATAGCAAAACTCAGACGGATTGAGCTTCGGGCAACCTGAGTTCGAGTCCCGGCTCGGGGACCTGTTCCGATCCGGTCCCCCTTTCTCTCTTCCACTTAGCTTCCTATTGATTATCTATTGCTTCTAAAAATTCTCATTGTATCTAGGTCAAAACTAAATAGAAAAAAGAAAGAATAAATAACCTATAAAACATTTAATATATAGTCATAAATTATATAATGCATCAGCATAAAGAATAAATGAATCTTAAACCTCAGTATCTTCAGCTGACAGTTCGGGCTCTTCAATCCATCAGAGAGCAGCTTCACTCCTGAATCATGCAGCTCATTGCCACTCATGTCCAGCTCTATCAGATGGGAGTTTGATGGTTGTAGAAGTGATGCCACAAATTCACAGCACTGATCAGTGAGATAACAGTCTTTCAAACTGAATAGAATAAAAGAAAACAGAATAATTACACATCAATTTATTAATCATTGACAAAAATGGGAGTAGAAAATTAGCCCAAAGGGAAATATGAATAATTAATCCTAACTTATTATAATGAATGATAAATAGGGGTGAAATTATTATTTTCTCGATGCATCGAATACAAATCCTGACTTTGCATATGCATCAATCTTGAATTGTCTATTTTTGAATTGTGAATAGGTGTTATAAATTGTGAATCATGTCAAGAATCGAATGAATCATGATTCGATAGGGATTCAGTGCTTTAAAATATTTAAACATTAAATTAATACATGCACAAATTAATGGAGACGTTGTACGCTGTCATTCGAGCCCTCACAGCTCTCCTTCATAGATATGCACCACACTCCACTAGTGAAAAAAACTAAACCAAAATGTATTTAAGATACATTTATTTCATACTAAGTATAAAACAAAACCATTAACCTATTTACTGACTTGTCGCTTGAGACTTATTGATATAATTAAACTTTATTTAAAGAAGACTTTATTTTAATTATATTAGTAAGGATAGTATGATCTCTGTATAATATCATTCTGTAAATGCAGGATATTTATAATATAATTCTTTAAATTCAGAATATTTAAAGTGTCCCTAAAGTATACTTGCAATAGTTCCACTTCAGCACAATCAAATATTTAAGTATATAGTTAAGTATATCTTTAGTTGGACCTTAGCACAAATATCATGAGCAGATAAAATAAAAAATGCTTTCATTGTGTGGAAAAGTAACCGTTATTTTCTATAAGATAAAATACTGAAGTTTTACGGAAATGGGTCATACCATTGACATTACCTGAGCAGTTTAAGTAAAACACCGCTTTTTCAAGGGCTTGCATTTATTGCATGGATAGAGCAAACAAAATCTAAGTGTCTAATATTCATAAGCAGTTCTGATGAATGATAAATTAAATTTAACTTAATGTCGTTAAACTGAATGTACGAAGGAAACTGCTGAAATAACTACAACATTAACAATACTGTAATAAGAGCGCACGGTTCATCTATCGGTTTATCCGCATTAAAGTTGCGTTCATTACTATAGCAACAGAGACCCCTGGTGCGTTTTCTTTCAGAATCATCATAAAGAAAATGTTCCATGTAAAGAGAACAAAGAGAGCTTTTCTTACTATTCCATGAAAAAAAAAGTTAGTTTAAGATTATTTGGGAAAGTGCATGCTATTCTAGGGCAGTCTCTCCATGGAAGCATTTTATGTTTAATGAAACTGGATCAATTTAATAAGGTTGTGTATCCATTAACACTATCCTACATAATAGTTAACATGAACTAATATTACTTTTAAAATATATATTTTTTTTATTTTGTCATGTGTAAATTTCTACAAAAGGCAATTTCTATAGGCTATTAAAATAAAGTTATGTAGCATCATTAAGAACTAACATGAACTACATTAACAATGGAAAAATGTTTTTTTTCCCCCCATTTCAATAATCGTATGAATGCATATAAAAAATGCAGAATTTAATAAATTAAATCACATCAAATTTTAATGTGAATAGTCTCGAATCGAATCATCGAATCAAAAATCATTCTTGAATCAAATAAAAAACTATGGCTGCTGTTTCATTTGCAGTGCTCAGTGACTGACGTCCAGTGATGGGAATAACGCGTTACAAATAAACAGCGTTACCAACGGCATTATCTTTTTCAGTAACGAGTCTTCTGACAAAATACTGTTTTCCCCCGTTACCATTTCCATTACTGACAGTACTGAAACCACTTCAGTGAGCTCAATTATTGTAACGATGCCATTTCCATTACTGACAGTAAAATGCGTCGTTACAATAATTGAGCTCACTGAAGTGGTTTTTATCCGAGAAGGCTCTCTCGGAGTATCCATAGGACCTTCAAAGTTTTTTTCACTGGTGTGTGTGTGTTTATGAGGCGCTGTACTGGACAAAAGCAAAGCAAACGCCGCGAGAACACTTGACAGTGCGCAAGAGAGACCCGAGTGTGTCCGAGCATTATATAGTTTGTTTAATAAATAAATTACACATTTCAGCATTAGAATAATCTCTGTAGCCTATCATCTGCAACATTTTACTTAATTTACATGGTTATAATAATAAAATCTAAAAATAACCTGGGAACGTTCTGAGAAGGTTATAAAATAAAACACAAAAATAACCTGCAGGGAACGTTCCCAGAAAACAATCTTTGTTTGACCGGTTGTGAACACGTGCGGGTAACACGCCTAGAATTTGGTTTAAATAACCTCTGATGATGACATTCTCTGTAGGTTATGAAAATAAATATATTATATTTTATTATTATAATTTATTTTTAGTGAATTGTCGAGTATTATATTGAGAGCACTTCTTGTTAAACTGTTTACTTTTGTAGAAAATACTACTTGTTCCACTGTAGCAACTGATATATTTAATAATATATTGATAATAATATAATAGTATATTGAATTTTATAGGTGTCTCTCACATTGTCCCACAGCAACAGTAAAATAGCGTAGATTAGTGTACAATGTTTTTTAATAATAATTTATTCTATAAAGTCTCCATTTCATTCATTTAACATTTAATATTGGGGGCATCCAAGTTATTTGACATATTTGACATTTAAAAAAAAAGTAAAGCAAGAGTTACTTTCCCTGGTAATTAGTTACTTTTATAATGATGATTACTAACTCAGTTACTCAGTTATGCCCAACACTGCTGATGTCTGTCTAACATAGCATGAAACATGTGTGATGTTTGCAAGAGCAGGGTGCACGGAGAAATGTATATGGAAATATACGCTGACAGGCAGGTAGGACATTGTATCATTCGAACCGAATGCAATGATTGGACAAACATTTTAAGGTCCTACACCTTCCACAGATGAGATTTACAGTCATGTGACACCCTTTAGTATTTTATGTATCAGAACATAATAAAAATCCTCTGGTCTTTAGACGGTCTTAAAATGAGGTAAATACAACCTCAGATGAACAAAAACAAATGATATATTACACCGTGTCTTTATTTTTTTAACAAAAATAAAGCCAAAATGGAAAAGCCAATAAATAGCAATAAATACATTGAAGGAATCGTTTTCTGTATGACAGTATCAGTCTCTTGCATTATTCTGGAGGAATTTTGACCTGCTCTTCTTTACAAAGTTGCTTCAGTTCATTGAGGTTTGCAGGCATTTGTTTTTGCACAGCTCTCTTAAGGTCCCGCCACAACATTTCAGTAGGGTTGAGGTCTGGACTTTGACTGGGCCAGTGCAACACCTTGATTATTTTCTTTTTCAACCATTCTGTTGTAGATTTGCTGGTGTGCTTACACTGTAAAAAATTCACCCGTATATTTACAGTAAAGAACTGGCAGCTGTGGTTCCAGCGCTTTACCGTAATTTTACAGTATCAACAATGCTGTAATTTTACAGTAAAGTACTGGCAGCTGTGGTTCCAGCCCTTTACCGTAATTTTACGGTTTCAACTATGCTGTAATTTCACAGTAAAGTACTGGCAGCTGTGGTTCCAGCCCTTTACCGTAATTTTACGGTTTCAACAATGCTGTAATTTCACAGTAAAGAACTGGCAGCTGTGGTTCCAGCCCTTTACCGTAAGTTTACAGTTTTTAATTTTACGGCTGTGCTGTAATTTCACAAAGTCAAAAATTGTCACTCAATGGGAAAAATAAAGACAAAATAGAATATGGTAAAGTACATTGTTTGCCATTTATTTAAAACAGGTTACAGGTTTTAACAATACATTAACAGTATTTAAGGAAAAAAAGTCACAGAAAATACATTTTAAAATTCAATGAGAGGAACCAGTAGGCAAAAACAAAAACCTTACAAAGAGGCAAAAAAAAAAAAAAAAAAAAAAAACGAACAAACAAAAAACTAAAACCAGCCAACATATCACATCGGCAACCAGGCCAGAGAGGAAGTCTGGGTCTGAGAGGAAAACATTGAGAACCAATGGAAGAAAAATCCTTGATAGAGGCAAAAAAAAAAAAAAAAAAAAAAAAAAAACTGCCAAAACATCCCAAACCTGATTTTGAAAGATCTGGCCTGAGAGGAAGTCCGGATCTGCGAGGACATAATCACGAGAACCAATGGGTGAAAAAACGTAAGAAGAGGCAAAAAACAGCCAACACGTCCCACATCAGCTTTTGACACATCTGGTCTGAGAGGAAATCCAGGTCTGAGAGGAAAGAAAATCAAGAAAATATTAGTAGTAAAATAAAGCACATGGCAAAAACTAGTGATCACACTCTGTGAACACTTTTAAAAGAGACATAAAATTATCATGTTAAAGGGATAGTTCACCCAAAAATGAAAATTCTTTCATCATTTAGTCACCCTCAATTTGTTCCAAACCTCTATGTGTTTATTTGTTCTGCTGAACACAAAGGAAGATATTTGGAAGAAAACAGATCTCAATCCCCACTGACTTCCATAGTAGGAAAAAATACATACTATGGAAGTCAATGGGGATTGAGATCTGTTTTCTTTCAAATATCTTCCTTTGTGTTCAGCAGAACAAATAAACACATAGAGGTTTGGAACAACTTGAGGGTAAGTAAATGATGATAGAATTTTCATTTTTGGGTGAACTATCCCTTTAATAATCCCCATCCCTGGGGGTCACCTTTTTTTTTCACCTCACCTCTCCTCATGTCATGCTGTATTTTTTCTCAAGATTGGCGCTGATTATAGCAGCCATGGTAGCATCTTGCTACTTGCTATCTCTAATCCCCATCCCTGGGGGTCGCCTTTTTTTTTCACCTCACCTCTCCTCATGTCATGCTGTATTTTTTCTCAAGATTGGCGCTGATTATAGCAGCCATGGTAGCATCTTGCTACCGAAGCACATTCCTTGTGTGTGAAAGCACTACTTGGCAATAAAGCTGATTCTGATTCTGATTCTGATTCTGATTCTGATTCTAATAAACTTAACTAATCTTAGTTAACCAATTCTTTTGACACTTAAAAAACAACACAACGACCCCAGTGGATGAATTAATGTCTTCTGAATCTGAAGCCAAACGATAGATCAGATGTGTGTAATAAAAATATTAATATTTTTAACTCATTTTATTTTTGTGTAAGAAAAACAAAAAAAATGTAAATACTAAATGAACTATAAATCATTACTTCTGATCTACTGTCATAAGACTGTACACCAGGGAAATGGTAATGTGATGCAAGTCAATTGTGAAGCTAATGCTAAGTGTCAGTGACCCTAGCTTCTGTTACTTCTGGAATAGCAATGCATTTACAAATGATAATGCATGTTTGTGCACAAAGTTTGCAAGTATACATGGCGTGAAACTCACCAAAGATTAGGGCAAGCTGTCTCAGTAAAACATTTACATCAAGTGAATGATTCCTAGGACAAAAAGAAGAAAATAATTATTTCATTATCTTTAATAAGCAAAGAAATTCGACGTCAGTCGAGCACGGAGAACAACATGAATAGTGAAATGCCTCAGCTGTTGAGAACTGTCTGACTCTGCAAAAACGTGTTTTCGCGCCGTCAAGAATATCCGTCTCGTTTTTTAAAAACTGATGTCAATTTTGCTCTTGGAATTTTAACAGCTTTACATTATTTGCATGGAAACTAAACAAATTGATCACTACATTTTAATTACTACAATGGATCTCGATATTTCGAGTAGTTTTGTAATTATTCTCCATCTTATGTGCATGATTTTATTCGAATTGATGCATCTGGTAAGATTCGCGTCGTGTAACTTAACGTTACTGAATCACAAATTCATGTAAATCGAGTTAAGGGTTAGGCTAGCCTACTACAAAAAGAAAGCCCAACTAATTTCTAAATGGTAACTTAACTTTAACCAAGCAAAGAAGTCGCAGTAATAATCGCATAGTAATCGGAGCTCAGAGAGCATTCACTAGCAGGCGAAAGTCCTCAACCGTTGAGAGCTCTGTCTCCAAAACGCGATTTGCGCTCAGTAACTTAAGCACATGCAGTCAAAAATACCTCGTGAAAAGACGATTTTACAGGTTGGGATTAACATAATGGAATAACAGCAAAGAAATAAACTTACCTTGAACAGTGTCCTTCTTTAAAACAGCCCAGAGGAGTGTTGTGTTGTTGCGAAACAATTCTGCTGCTTTCTGTTCGAAAATAGACCGCGTTGAAGATGCCCCGCCCCCACGTGCTATTTTTTACAGTCCAAGACTGTTTTTTCCAAGAACAAACTGGTTTACACATAAATGCTGTAAATTTACGGCAAGTAATTAATTTATGGAACATATACTGTAAATTTACAGGATTAAACTGTTTATTGAAATAACAGTATTTTACTGTTGGAAATTGGCTGTATTTTTACAGCAATTTTTAACAGTGTAGGATCATTGTCCTGTTGCATGTCCCAATTTCGGCCAAGCTTTCAGACAGATGGCCTCACATTTGACTTTAGAATACTTTGGTATACAGAGGAGTCAGTGGTTGACTCAATGAGGGCGGGTAACCAGGTTCTGTGGCTGCAAAACAATCCAAAAATCATGAACCCTCCATCAGCATGATGGACAGTTGGGTCAGTATAAGGTGTTTGTGCTGATATGCTGTGCTTAGTCATCACCTAACTAGGTGCTGTGCATTATGGCCAAACATCTCCACTTTGGTCTCATCTCTGCAAAGGACATTCCAGAAGTCTTTAGGTTTGTTCAGATGCAATTTTGCAAATCTAAACTCTGCTGTGTTGTTTTTAGAGAGAAGCTTTGTCCTGGCAACCCTTCCAAATATGTCATACTTGTCCCATCTTTTTCTAATTGTTTTGTATGAACTTTAACATTTAACATGTTAACTGAGGCCTGTAGAGGTGTAGTTCTTTAGTGTTTTGCTAGTCTCTGAGCATTGCATGGTCTGACCTTGGGTTAAATTTGCTGGGGCGCCCACTATTGGGGAGATTTGCAACTGTCTTGAATTATTTCCTCTTGTGAATAATCTTCCTTACTGTAGAATAATGGACTTCAAATTGTTTGTAAATGGCCATATAACCTTCTCTAAGCATCCTTCTCTAAGCATCCTCAGCATCCTTCTCTAAGATCATATATTTTCTCCTTGGCATTGTTTTAACCAGCCCGTTCTCATCCCAAGGCGTCTTATAATGACGCTTTTGCCAAAGCGTCTATATCTAACGCACATGGCACCCTTTAGCGTCAATATGAGACGCAGATATATTTGGGGCAGAAGGCGCCTCCTAGCGGTCTAACCCTAACCCTACACCATACCTAAACCTACCCATATCTGGGCGTGTTATATTGACACTAAAGGGTTCCATGTGCGTTTGATTTAGACGCTTTGGCAAAGTGTCAGAATATGACGCCATAGGATGAGAATGCGTTGTTTTAACACACACCTGAATGATCCAGACCAGCAAACTGCCAAAACTTCTGCTTTTATAGAAGCAAACACATTTGCTGATGATTAATTCATCAAAGACATTTGATTAGCAGCGCCTGACTGCTATTTACCCTTTTAATTCCTATGAAGCAGTAAGGGTGTACTTAGTTTGTCACCCATGGCTTTTCCATTTTGGCCTAGTTTTTGTTAAATAAATAATGACATGGTGAAATATGCCATTTGTTGTTGCAAAATCGCAAAAATCATGCAACGCATCTGAAAGAATATACTACAGCAATAATCCTCAAGCGGTTCTAAAATGACTGTTAATCATGGTTTCACTGGATTACTGCTTTTATAAAATGGTTACTACCTGCCAAAGTTTCATAAAATAAACACACAAAAACCAAAACCAATTAAATAAATAATGATTCTTTCACCAACCAACGTAGTTCTTCAGCAATGATTGGGAGAATGAATGCCATGCAACATACAGACACAGCAGAAAGCATGCTTGCCACAGTAATACTGATGTAACGAGGTTACAGGTGTGTGTTTTTAGAGCAGTGGTTCTCAACTCCGGTACTGAGACTCACCATTCTGCACCTTCTGCACGTCTTATTTAACACACCTGATTCAGATTCAGAGCTATTTTTTTGCTGTGTGACATTATAAAACACATTGGTCATCTTGTATTGTATTAATTGTGCTATATAAATAAATGTCCTATTGCTATAAACTGAACTGTGAGTGTGTCAGATAAGAGAAAAAAACGAAATGTGCAGAGCAGTGGGACCCCAGGACCGGAGTTGAGAACCATTGTTTTTTTACAATGGCTTTGAACAAGAATAAGTCAGTCGTAATGAAGAAATGGAACAATCTGTTTTATAAGAAAATAATTTCAACGCATAAACTTATAATTCTGATACTGCCTTCTGATTGGTCAATCCAGTGTTCCAGTGGTGATCCATTAACAGCTGTGATGTGAAACATATCTACTGTGTATATCACTGCACAGCACTCATTGAAAGCAGCTTAGTTTACCTTAGATCTACTACCAGACGCTTCGTGGATTTGACTACTAAATTAATTATTGAATCTCAAACCTCAGTTTCTTCAGCTGACAGTTTGGGCTCTTCAATCCATCAGAGAGCAGCTTCACTCCTGAATCATGCAGCTCATTGCCACTCATGTCCAGCTCTATCAGATGGGAGTTTGATGATTGTAGAACTGATGCCAGACTGATTTCACAGCACTGATCAGTGAGATTACAATTTGCCAACCTAAATAGCATAATTAAAAACAGGATAATAATTACACATCCATTTACATTTAAATGACTTCACAGCTTAGACCTTACAGATTCTCTTCTATTTTACTATATACTAACCAGCCACATTTCCCGCTTTAAAAACAGTTGACAGAAGAAAATCTGGTAGGGAATTTCTCATATTCTGTAGTTCTTTTATTTATCATATTATATATTTTTTTACCTGACAAACATACCGTAACTGTCTATCATTTCCTCTTGGGCTCTTGTTTTTACTTGGTTTCTAAATAAATCATTAGTTAGGCTGGAAGTTGACCACAGGGGTACTTAAAGTCTAATAAAAATGTTACCACAATATTTAATCTTAAATTTCTGGATCTATAATATGTTTATTTACGTTTATCACCAATCAGAAATAACCATATACTACACCTAGTGTTGTTTTTGGCGGCCTGTTTTAATTTTAGTTTTAGTCTAGTCTTTGTGTCAAGCTGTCATTTTAGTTTTTATTAGTTTTAGTCACGTTCATACTCTTTTTAGTCTAGTCTAGTTTTAGTCGACGAAAACTGATGACATTTTAGTCTAGTTTTAGTCGACGAAAACTGATGCCATTTTAGTCTAGTTTTAGTCAACGAATGACATAGTCTAGTTTTAGTCAATGAAAATTTTATGTTAGTCTCTTTTTAGTAATGCAATTCTATTTAACCCAGTCAATATGTATACCTAGTAGTAGACGAAACCAACATTTTCTTTTAGCCAAACCCATTTAAAAAAATCTTATCTTATTATTATATTATTATATCATTCATATATTATTGTTCCCTTATAGACTCAAGAATGCTATTCCAGACACAGAAGACGCTCTGATATGAATTTAGAACATATTTATTTTACCAACCAAACTGCCTACACACGATGAAATTAAAGTTTTTCCAAATGTCATTTCTTCTTTTTCTCCCAAAGACGAATCCCTTTCTCTGTGTCAGACTTAACTGCGTTTGTTGTCGTTTATGCTAACGCCTGTTTCACACATAGCCTACTCCGTTTGCGGTGTGTATTTTTTCCCGCACCCATGTTGCGCTCACACCGCACGTGGGAGCGGTGCGTGCATAACAGCAGAGCAGAGATCTACACAGTAGCCTACCTCAACAACGCGACATAATGGATGTAGGCTAGAAATATTGATTTGAAATAAAAAATAGAGAATAAATGTTGTGATTGTGGTATTACAGCCGTAGATCAGCTGCGCACTGCAAACGTAGCACATGTGAAAACACAATAGCTCGAGCTGCTCCTGCATACACACCGCACCGCATACGCACTACACACGGAGTATGTGTGAAACAGCCGTAACTCACGCAGCTGCATCTTCTAAATAATGCCGCGAGTGGGGCTTGAGGATGTGATGTCGCCTGCGTCTGCGCAGTGCGATCTGATGCAGCCCCTGAAGTGAAACACAGGAAACAGAAATGCTGCATACCGGTAATAACGCAAGTAAACGAGACGAAATAACGTTAAATAACATTTCGTCTCGTCTCGTTTTGGTCAACGAAAATGAAGAGACATTTTAGCATAGTTTTTATTTTGTAAACCACATTTAGTCTCGTTTTTATTCGTCAACGATATTACATTATACATTTAATTATAGTCATCGTCACATGACCAGCATTTACGTTGCGTCTCGTCTCGTTTTCGTCACGTGAAAAAGGTTCGTTGACGACGATATTTCGTCATAATTTTCGTTGACGAAAGCAACACTAACTACACCCCAGACCCCATTACACCAGCCCTGATGTGTGATATAATTTTTATGTATTTAAATAGGTTATTCGTGTTTTCTAAGTATTTCTGTGTATGGTCTTGTCATGTGAGGTGCAATAGTTTTGTTATTGATGCAGTAATATTATAATATAGCCCCTTCCACACAGCACGTTGATCCCGTGAAATTGCCGGGAAAATTGCCAGAACGCCTTCTGTGTGAACGCAAACACGACCCGGGATTGATGCCAGGATCGATGCCGGGTTGGGGACCTAGTAACATTGCCGTGTTCAGTCCCGGGAATGTGCGCTGTGTGAACAAAAGCCGCAATCAATGCCGTGTCGTAATGATGACGCTGAAGCCGGGATCGTTCGCCAGCTAGTGAAACAGTACGTAATGCGCTAGTTTATGATCGAATCAGAGAAAAAAATGCACAAGCGTGGTTTCTCTCTCTCTCTCTCTCTCTCTCTCTCCTCTCTCTCTCTCTCTCGAGAAATCGCAACTCATGCATGTGAACGCACTCTCTGATTCCAGAAAATAACTGGCAGTGTGAATGAACCAAAATCCAACGAACCCAGGTCAAATCCCGGGTTACTTTATCCGTGTATTTCCCGGAATCTCTGTGTGAAAGGGGCTTAAGTTGCTCAGACAATCAGATTATTTTGTCATTGTCTTTATTACATTATAATTAAATTCAATAATTTATTTGATTTGGGTAATCATAGTTTGTGTATACGTTGTGTTAAATCAACATATAAAAACACATCTGAATCTCAAACCTCAGTGTCTTCAGCTGACAGTTTGGGCTCTTCAGTCCATCAGAGAGCAGCTTCACTCCTGAATCCTGCAGCTCATTGTCACTCATGTCGAGCTCTATCAGGGGTGAGTTTGGGATCTGCATGGCCAAAGCCACAGTTTCACAGCAGGTGTCATCAAGTGCACATGAGGAGAGTCTGTAAATACAGGATATTCGACTAAGACATATATTGTGCGTTTATTTTGTTGGAACAGTGTTTGTTTGACAGTGATAGGTTATGTCATGTTCTCAAAACATTACATTAGTATTAAATATTAAAGTCACGTATGTTGGTGAAAGCCAAGTGAAAACATCATTCACAACAAAAATAAGTAAAAACATGATACTTCACAATGCAACTTCATTACTGCACTTAAACAAACACAAAAAGTTTCAGAGTAGAGAAAAATTTCACTAAACAGCAGTCAACAAGTTACTTACATGGCTTTTCTGCAGCATCTCACAGCTGGCAGAAGATTAATTCGGCTTCCCTGTGATGTCTTGTACATCTTCAGGTCGAGCTCATCCAGCACCTCCTCTGACATCAGCAGTACGTAAGCCATCAATGAGCACATGGAAGACGAGAGGCTTCTTTCTGGAGATGATCTGAAGTATCTCTGGATTTCTGTATTTAATGAATTGTCATTGAGCTCCAGTAAACAATAGAACAGGTTCACTGAAGTTTCAGGTGAGATATCCTGGTTTTGTAATTGTTCTGTAATGTGTTTGGTTGTTTCTGTGACGCTGTCTTTGCTGTCTTCTATGTCTGAGATCAGGCCTTGGAGCAGGTCCTGATTTGATTCCAGTGAAATGCCCAGCAGAAACCGTAAAAATAGGTCTAAATGTCCTTTCTGACTTTGAATTGCTTTCTCAACAGCCTTCTTTAGTAAATCATGCAAGAGAATGTTTTTCTGGGGTTTGTCTGTTTTAAAAGGAGAAAGAAGTTTTTTTTTGAGTTTTTGAGTTTTTTTAAGTTTTGAGAAACAGTTTTGAGTTTCTTCAAAGAAAAACTGCAGTTCATCCATGTTCTTGTTCAGGTAGCAGAGGAACACGTGCACTGCAGCAAAGAACTCTTGAACACTCAGATGCACGAAGCAGAAGACCTTCATCTCATGAAGTCCAGCTTCTTGCTGAAAGATCTCAGTCAGCAATCCTGTGGACTCAAAGTCTTCAATACCACATGCTTTTAGATCTTTTACGTAGAACACATAGTTTTCTTTCTTCAGCTGTTCAAACGCTAGCTTGGCTAACTTCAAAATCATTGTTTCATTGGATTCTAAGAGGTTGGTACGTTCTCTTTCTGTTATTCTGTCACACTTCTGGCTCTTCAAGGTCATCTGTATCAGCAGGAAGTGGATGTACATTTCAGTGAGAGTCGTGTTGATGTTCTCGGCATCATTACCAATGGGGATGTTTTGAAGAACAGTGGCTATGATCTCACAAAACATGGGAATGTAACACATGATGTAGAGACTTCGAGATTTCTTAATGTGTGAGATCATTCTGGAGGCCTGAGTCTCATCTTTGATTTTCTTTTTGAAATACTCCTCCTTCTGCTGGTCAGTGAATCCTTGCACTTCTGTGAATAACACATACTTAGGAGGAATCTGATTGGCTGCTGCTGGTCGTGATGTCACCCATACGTGAGCTGATGGAAGCAGAGTCCCGTTCACCAGACTTGAAAACAGTTGATCTATAGATGATCGCTCCTCAACACTCATCACCATTCCACTGTCAATATTCATCGGCAGTTGACTCTCATCCAGTCCATCAAAGATAAACGCAAGCTTACAACTATATATCTTACATATCTTTGCTTTTTCCAGGTCTCTCAGTTCAGGATTAAATCTCTGTAGAAACTCATGTAGACTGATCTCTCTGTCTTTAATGCAGTTAATCTTTCGGAATTGAAGCAGGAAAACACAGTCTATATCTTGATTGGCTTTTCCTTCTGCCCAGTCCAGAATGAACTTGTGCACTAAGACAGTTTTTCCAATGCCAGCGATGCCTTTGGTCAGAACAATATTTTTCTTTTCACTTTTGTTCAGACTAAATACATCATTGCATTTGATTGAACTGTTCTGTGATTTACGGGGTTTAATGGTGTCATCAATCTGCCGAAACTCATGTTCTTGATTGACTTCTTTAAGATCCCCCTCCGTAATAAAGAGTTCTGTGAAAAAATCCTTTAGATGTGCTTGATCTTTCATTTTACAATCAAAAATGTGTTCGACTTTCTCCTTCATGTTCATTTTGTGAGTTTTCAAGAATTCCTGCAGCCATAAATAATCTGTTATAAAAATAATAATAATATATTTAAAAAAAATATATATAATATATAAAAAAGGAAAAGTGTTAACCAAAAAAACTCATCATTTACATAAAAACAAAACACCATCAGTGTAACACACAACACTAAAATAATGCAATAGACATTAAGTAAATAACATGAAATGTAACACAAAACAAAAATAAGAAGAAACTATTATTAAAAAATATATGTGTAACAGGGGTTTCTGGGAATGTCCCTTTACATTTGACATTTAACCATAAATTACATGGTAATTCATAGCTTTCACTTGAAAATGCCATCAATTTGATGGTGTTTTCCAGTAAATTAATGTGATGTTAAATAATTTACAGTTGTTCACCATATATGGTAAGGTAACTGTCAGGGTTGTTGGTGCAGGTAGCTGAAGACGAGGACACGGAATTTCAAAGATAAGAGATTTAATAAACAAAATGAAACTTCCAAACTCAAAACAAGAACAAAACTCCAGGAATTCAGGATTGACACACAACCATACGTAGACGACGATCGACAAACACAGGGAGAAAACACAGGGCTTAAATACACATGGAATGATTGAATGATTAACTGAACACAGGTGATAAAACTGAACACAAACGAGGAGCGGGAAAACTTAACAGGACTAAACCAAAAACCACAAAGACAGGGGGAAACAAGATCTCAAAACATAACTTAAACACACAGAAACGTGACAGTAACTTACAGTTAACCAATTAACATGTTTTTACTGTAGCATTTTTACAGTATTTTTGAGTAAAAATAATATTTACTGTATTTAAATTCATAGCTGAGATCAGTATACATTAGGGGTTTAATGGTACATGTATTCGTCCCGAACCGTATGGTACGGACGTCACGGTTTGGTACAGTCGCACAACGAATACATTCAGTCACAGGCGATCCAACCCGATCTCACGGCAATTCGTACGAATTCATACGACCTCACTCGTACGAATTAGTCTGATTTTTGCTAAATCGTACATATTTTACGAGTTGCCCAATTCGTATGAATTCATACAATAGCCTACTAGTTTTGATTATTACCGGTATATCTAAAAATACATAGCAAATTAATTTAATAATATGGGCTCTGTTTTTAATTGTAACATTTAATATTATAGTAATGTGTAATTAAGGGCTCCCCATATAGCTAAGATAGATTTTTTTATACTTTATAATTTAATTGTAATAGTTTTTAATTTAATTTTATAATAAATTCAATTTATCTAAACACAAACACATTTGTTTAAAAAAAAAAGTTTAAAGGCACAATATGTAAGATTTTTTTTATTAAAATATCCAAAAAACACTAGAACAGTGTTATATATTTTGTTGACTTGTGTACTTACATTATCCCAGATGTTTCCAAGAGTGTTTAAATCTAGAGAAATAAGCAATTTTTAACCAGGACACGTACCATGTCATTGTATCGCCTATCATTAATGCCATACCTGCGTTACCCTCAATTTCCTCAGTTTTATTTAGCAGAAACCATGGAAACACCAAATATGCTTTAATATATTATATGTTTTATTTGACAAGGGAACAACTGTTTGGATACATTTATAAACAGAAAACTAATCAGTGTTATATATCTCAACACTGTTAGTCTCTCTTTGAATAGCTTGTTTTCTTGATTTTCCACGAGAACCATGTTTTTACCATGCCTCAGAAAAAAACCCCACTATTTTGTCAAGTGGCTAACATAACATAATCAGATGCAGATTTATTTTTAGTAACAGTAATGTAGCATTTTCTCTGTCATACAATATGTTTTAAAATTAATTGCATACCATTTAGCAACACAAGCCATCCAGCAATTAAAAATATGACATTCTATCAACAAGTGTTTTATAGCAGCTGCCGAGTGAACGCACAGATTAACTTTATAACATAATTTTCAACAGACTAATGTAAATGATAAAAAACAGCGCTGCATTACCCCAAATACACTTGACCGGAAGAAGCGGAAAGCAGCGTCTGCGGCATAATAAAAGTTCTGCTGCGCTCAAGCTGTAAATCTCGCCATCATCAAGCTACGCCTTTGTTTTGAATACCTGACCTCTAGTGGCGAAAAACTACATATTGTGCCTTTAATTAAAAAAGGTTTAGTTATCTCCCCCCTGCTGTACCAAACCCGTACCGAACTGTGACTTTAATACTGAGGTACGTACCGAACCGTAATGTTTGTCTACCGCTACACCCCTAGTATACATCAAACATGCTAAAATAATTTGGTCCCACTTTAAGGATGTGTGTAAGGTTAATTCACCTTTTTTTCTTCCGTCTTTCTCAGCTTCTTTTAATGATTTTTGTACTGTGGAGAAAAATAAATAGAATAGGACTTTGTTTATTAAAGCATCCTGATGAAGGCACTGCATCACCAACTGTTGTCAACATTGATAATAATCAGAAATGAGTAAAAAATAAAAAACGGATGACGAGTCGGACATTCAAGGTCCCACATGAAATTTAAGACCTCCTTATCGGAAATTTCTGATTTCAAGACATTTTCAGACCTTAAAAATCAAAATTTTATTTAAGACGTTTCAAGACTTTGGTCTTTGGGTATTTCCGAAGTATCACGTGACACTGAAGATACTGGAGTAATAATGCAAAAAATGTAGCTGTAAAAATCACAGGAAGAAATATATTTAAATAGAAAACAGAATTTTTTTTTTAAATTGTAATAAAATGTCCCAATATTTTAACTATTTTGATAAAATAAATGCAGCCTTGAACATAATAATTTTTTTGAAAGTAAAAACTTATATTATGCACACTTATGCACATTTCTATGAATCCATGCTGCCTCTCATTCTTTATTATTTCCTTTATTACCTTCAGGGTACTTTTCCTGTAACTCTTCAGCCAGCTGATTCTGGTTCATCTTCCTCAGGATTTTCAGTGTGATCCTCACAGCTTCTTCTTCTCCAAAACACTCAATCATTATATCCACTATATCAGTGACATCAGTATCCTTCGGTTTACCAGCTCGAATGGGTTCATGTTGTTTTAAGAGACTCCTAAATCTCCTCAGATCGTCTTTTTTCAGGTCATCTAGAATATATATGAGCAGCTCTAAAACCGTTTCCATCATCTTTCATGGACTGAAAAGAAAAAAATCTTCAAATAGTTGCACTTTGTGTTAGAAATATTTTATGTAATGGGTATTTTCAACATTAAATGTACAGAGAAATGCAGACTAAGAATGCTTAGGTCAAATGCCATATATACTTAACCAAAAAGTGCTTAACACAGTAGAACTAACAGTCATATGATTAGCTTAGATCATTACAAACCAATCCCCAGAACAAATCACAGTGAAGAAGACATGAGTGACATTGATTTTTACTCAACTGTATGATATAAATGTACATGTATATTTCTATTCAGGAGACTCACTTGGTTGTTGTGGCCAGTGATCTCCCGGCCGTGAATAAAACTTAATTTCTACAAAGAGCAACTTGGAAGTCGTGTCAGGTATATGCTGTGCAGCTGAGAAATAGATTATACGCTCAAAAGACAACAATAGTACATCTATGTGTGATTGAGGTAGTGATAGAAGTAGGCCTACTAAAGATTCTACGCTCAAAAGACAACAATAGCACATCTATGTGTGATTGAGGTAGTGATAGTAGCTTCTTGACGGGACGCAGTCACCTTACTTCAAGGAAGTATTGTATTGTATTGTAAGATTATTTTAACAACTGCAAGTTGTTTAAATTGTCCGTGGTGAAGAAGTCAGATTAAGTAGATTGTATAAGTTCTATACATATTAAGAATTTCCACAGCAACTTTTATAGCAGGGATCGATGCAATATGTGTAAATAAATGTGCATAATGAAATGATTCTGTGATTAGATAAATTATTATGAAACATATTTTAAAAACTTTTAACTAATCTTCTGGTTGTTTTTCAGTTTAAGGTTCTGTGCACATTAGTAGATTATTTTGGTCTGATAGATTCAGCTGAATGCTGGTGATGATTGAGTCAGACTTCATGCTTTTTGGTCCTGCCTTTAAAATACTAGCATTTTGGGCCAATTAGGCTCAAGAAGTAGTTTCACATTTTGTCCTAGTCTTTTTGGAAGACTTGTCTTTCACATTTCAGACCAGACTAAAAATAAAAGAAGAACGTCACATTGAAAATACTAAACATTACAATAGTGATTGTGAATGTTACCAATGGAAAATATGTTTCCAATATCCAGTTATTCTAGTTATTCCAGTACTGGATCCCTAGACTGACACCAGACACCAGAGCAAAAAATGCAAAAAATGATCATCTCAAAAATAAGACAAGCAACGAAGGTCTACAAAACAGTGACCTGCATGTTCTTAATTTTTATGGTTTTGATGTTTGGTTACCCTTACTGCTAAATAATGAATACATTCTCATTATCAAAATGAATCATTAGAATTATATAAAGGTTGTAATGTTGAATCAGTCTGTGCATTCATGAGTAGAGAATAGGAGATAAAGTTAGAAAAGTTAAGTTGAGAAGGTTGTTTTTTACTGCTTTAGTGTCATAGACAGCAAGGACATAGCCTTATTTAATATTTGACAAATAAACCGAAGCTGTGAGGGATACTGTAGAAATACAGTGTGTTCAATGTTTCATGTTTCATGTTTAACAACATGCTGATTGTTCAGCTCACAAAACATCTTCTCAAATGATTTTCAGAAGACTCAATAAAAAAATTCTATAAAACACAGTATTGAAAGTTATGAGTTTCGTAAATGACACAATCTAGAACTTGTATTAAGTGGATGCCACTGTAAAGACTATAATCAAACGCCTCGTTTCAGCAGTGTAAAATTCATGAATATGCTTGCATCTTCAACATTAAAATTAAACATTGGTCAGTAACTTAAAGTATTTACTAACTTACCTTGAATAATGACAATATTTGTAGATGTTTCTTTGTCCTCCTCTGAAATGGCACCTTGATCATCAAAAGCACTGATCTTCCTTTCACTTCCTTCTCAGGTGTTTCTCTGCAGAACTGTTTTTCAGGAGTGACGAGATGTAACTGTGAGAGGAAAACATTCAGTCAAGCAAGCAAACACATACCTTTGTGTATCTTTGTGTCTTTCCATCGACTTCTATTGTTTTTATACTAGGATAAAATGTTCTGTCCTAACCCTCATGAAAAACATTTGTATTTTTACATAATTAAAGTTTTTATAATCAAAACTTTATTTTAAAATAGAAACACTCATTTTATGTTTCTTGTATGGAACACAAAAGCAAATGCTAATGTGTAGAATTGCCCTTTCAGACACAGTTTTTACAGTGTACATGTTCAGTTTACTTAGTTTTGTCGTGGCCACGACAACGTGATAATATGTTGTGGCCACAAGATCGTTTTGCAGAGGTAACTACTACATCCTTATGTTGTGGCCAAGTGATGTAAAGTCATGGCCTATGTTAAGGGAAAGGCATGTTTTTCTTGTAACCATGACTTCTCATGTTGAGGGTTATTTCCCGTGGCCTCGAGCTTAATGCGTAAAATAACCTGCGTGACCATAGCAACATGGAATTATCAAAAATGGACATTATTAATAAATTCATATTTTATTTTGAATTAAGAAATAATTAAATCAACCTATTGTCACGGCTGGATAGTGGAAAGGATCGAGGACTCAAGTGCAGGAAGAGGATTTAATCAACATGACATCATGACTTTTGCGTAAACATACACGCCACTTTCAAGTCAAGTGGCGTGTTATTTATACGCATTTGAGCTATCCGCGTGTATGCGTGTATATCTACGCCGTTATGTCCGAGTGATTCCGCGTGTATGTACACGCCGTTAAAAATCCGAGCGAAATAAAGCCAAATTTTGATATACATCTGGGGGAGCGATATTTTTCTTACTAGGATGGTAGGGAAAGACTCATAAATGGTATTAACCAGTGACGGGTAGGTTTAGGGACGGGGTTGGGGTAGGTCATATATTTATATATACAGTAATGTAACGGAGTTCATAAACACGCTGAAAATCGATTATGCGTGTTGATAGCACGCCAAAAATGGAAATACGAATTGGCGTGTCATACATACGCCCTTTCATGAGATCAGTCTGGATTTAATAAAGTAAATATAAAAACAAAAACTAACAAACCAAAACAGACAAAGAATAAATCAGGTCCAGCAGGAAACACGAGGAACATGATAACAACGAACCAGCACAGGACTACAAACACAGGGAAACTAAATAGGGGAGCAAACAAGGAAGGTAAAGAGAAAAACAGGTGAGACAAATTAACCAATAATCAGATAACAAGGAAGGAGGAGTCAAGACAGAGACAGGAACACAGAACACCACATGTGCTATGACTTGTGACACCTATATTATTGTAACGCTTAAGTTCCAATGAAGATGAAGATAGTATAACAGGGTTTATTTAAATAAATCCAAATAGACAGCCAACATGCGAGACAGTGTGCTAGTGCACAGACAATACCGGACAAGGAGTGGTAGCTTAGTTACCAATGATCGCATGCGCGAACTCGACAATCGACTACTGTGGACTTCGACCGAAAACAGGAAGTAAATACAGGTATGTGAGCACTTTTATTCATATCTTTCACATCTACTGCAGTCAGATTCACCGTGTTCACTCTTAATAACACCACTCACATGGCTGTGCACTTGTAATGACACATCAAGGATGCTAAGAGGCTAAAAGCAGGTTTAAAACTTGCCCCGTTTAAGTCAACAGGGTGCACATTTTAAAAAGAGGATAACACGGTGTAGGAAACACAGATTTTTGTCGTTGTTCTCTGTACTGACAGCACTCCAAATTTACAAAAAAATTAGCTCAATGTTAAAATTGACCGGAGTTCTCCTTTAAGAAGGAACAACTAATCACATACAGCTGACACAAATGAACTAATGATAAAAGTAAGCAAGGAGAAAAACGAGTGGCGGGAATCTGAACAAAGAAGACACGTGACAAATGAAAACAAACAGGAAGTCCATGAAAACGAAACTAAACAGAACAGAATGTTGACAGAACACCTCCTCCGGCAAGGCCGTAGCATTTCACCGTAACAAAATGAAGACAGAGGGAGGTATGGGGGCGGGTTACGGAAGAGGACGGGGATGTGGCGAAGGGCTGGTGATGGCAGGACGATCAGGCAAAAGGATGAGGATGGCAGGACGTTCAGGTAAAGGGATGGGGATGGCAGGACGAGGTACAGAAATGGCGACAAGATACGGTGAAAGGATGGTGATGAGGGATGAAGAGATCCCTGCAGTGAAGATGGGAGCATCCTGATGGCATTGACCCAGAGCTCTCCAGTGCCGACAGCTCATGGCGGAGTAGATGGAGGGAGGAGCCAAGGTGGTGTCAAGGCCACCTGCGCTACCGGATACCGAAAGGGGTCTGTTTACATTTGGTTGTAGTCTTTTCGCTCGGTTCTCCGTCTCTCAGAAGGCTAGCGTGAGCAGAGCAACCGCGGCAAAGTGGTTGTCGCCATCAAGTGGTCGGGAGTGTGCTAACGCTTCAGACTCAAATATCGAGCGGAAGTTTGTACGCGGTTGTGAGGTACAAGAGTTCCACTATGGTAAATAACACAGACTGAAATCATACATTGGCGCCGATATATTTGTTTTAATCATCAACGAACACCACTAACCACTCGGTGAATTGCACAGTTTTGAAAACGAACGTTGGGTTGTTTTAAGCACATGTTTGTGCATGCCCATAGACAGCCACTTTGAAGCGCTCAGAGGCGATTCTAAAAGAGTCAAAAAGTCGAGACAGGACCCATCGTCAACATTTCTGTGTCCACCACTCTAGTTCATCCAAAACAAACTAGAAAATAGACTCAAAAGTGCTAAATACCGGAATTATCCTTTAAGCATTTTCCCATAATCGGGTATCGGTTTTGTAATATCGGATTCTCCGATAAACGGCGCCATCTTGTGGCCGTTTTGAGAAATTCGCCATTGCAGCCCGCGTCTGAGGAGATCAGTCAACAACAACTCTGTGCACAGGTAAAGTATATATTCTACTTGCTTTGCTTTAATTATTCAACTTTATTTAACATAACCGACATGCAGAAATGAGATTTGAGACATAAATGCCTGATATAGTTTATTTATGCAGCTTGGTTCTAAAAAATTGAGACGAACTCATGGAGTCACGTAGCCCCAATAAAGACGTAACTTTACATGAATTAAATAAAACAGACATGAATGAGTGCATGTTGAAAATAAAAGCGCTGAATTTAATTCTCTATCTGTTGTATTTGCTCACCATTAGTCTAAAAAAGTTTTTTTGCTCACCATTAGCCAAAAAAAGTTTTTTCATATTGCTGGGTGAGAAGGGTATTCCTGCACAACCGGAGGCTGCAGTTTTAGGACCCTAGTTTTCTGTGACAGCGCCAACTACTGAACTAGACCACCAAAAACACCAGACATCCCAACCTGCAAGAAGTCATTTCAGGGAGGTATCTTGGTGACCGGATTGTTGACGGGGGGGGGGGTTCGGACGAGATTGTTGACGGGGGTGGGGGGGGGACGGGGCGGCGGCTGAAAGACTTATACTGCGCGCATACATAGCGAGCGCACAGGAGAGCACGAGAGACACTCGCAAGGTGTGTTTCCCTTTCTGTCGTGCGCGCGCGCTGTTTGTTATGCGCGCAATTTGTTCTGTCTCGCACGCGTGTTATAGATTCCGGGAGATTTGAACTAATTTGCGGGCATCAGGGAGACGCTATCAATATGCGGGAGACTCCCGGAACTTCCGGGAGACTTGGGATGTCTGAAACACTAATTTAACCCCTTTCTTGGCAATGATCACAGACGGCCCCAGATTATTGTTGTTACTTATTTGATCTGGACAAACTGAGCATCATTAGAAAGATTTAAAATTCCAGCTTTGATATTTGACCACTGTTTATGATAAACCTGGTTTGCAGTGACATTAATTTCTTAATTTATAACAGGAGTGCAAAATTAATCTGTAACGTTCGTTATTTTGAATAGAAATCATCACTCATAAAGCATGTCATTCACGTCTTCACCAGTTTATTTGTGTTCACACATACAATATACAGCATCCGCCAGGGCTCTTAATCCAATGGTGCACATATTTGGAGAAATAATGATTTTCATGTTCCACTAAATTATGCGATCTCATCAGAAGCTCAAACAGTGAACACAGCGGGATCTGTGTCTCCTCTTCCTGATTTGCGTCATGATCTCAGGGCTGTCTTATTCGCTATAGAGCTGTCAATCATCTCACGTGGTTGAACGTGACAATAATCCCGCCCTTCTGCATGACGTGCTTCTGTGTACACTTCCTCATTCTGACCTCCGTGATAACAAAGCTAAGACACATCTCTTCACCTGAAACAAGAAGCTAAATGCACGATTTCGAATATATGTGGTTTGTGTGTGATTTTTCTTGTGATTTTGGATATTTTCATATGAATAAAGAATGTTAACAGTATTGCTAAGCAAGGTGTAGCCATTAGCTGCATATAAAATACTAAATATAACATATTTCAACATCTTTTTTTGACTTAAAACCATTTTAAACCGCAACCGGAATATGATACAAATACTCGATGGTGGTTTAAAGTGAGCTTTAAGTAAAAGTGTAATATCAATCTTTTAAATTGTGTCATGTAGCTTGATGCTACTTGCTCTAATCCACCTGCTGCAGGAGCTTTTATATTTCATAATCTTATTTGTTAAAATATCTCTCTCTCTCTCTATATATATATAGGCTATATATTTTTTTCTATTTTTTTGTTTTCTAACAAGACTTAAGATAATTGGTGTATCTTAATAGCTTACTATGCAGCCGCCGCTATTTCATCCAGTTCGGTAGGTGGCGCTGTCACAAAAACCTAGGGTCCTGAAACTGCGGTCCTAAAACTGGGGTCCTAAAACTGCAGCCTCCGGTTGTGCAGGAATATACCAAGGGGGTAATCCATCAGCCGGAAGTTGAAGCTGCCTCCGGGGGCCGCCATTGTAGCTGGCTATCACCTGCTGTTAGCATCCCATTGACTCCCATTCATTTTGGCGTCACTTTGACAGCGAATAACTTAACATCTGAGGCGTCCAAAGACTCCATTTGTCCATTATTTATTTCTAAAGAAACACGACAGTGTATAAAAGGCTCCATTACTTTGTGTCTTACGTTATGGCCCCGTAGAAGCCGTTTTTGTAAAAATAGGCTAACGATTGCGTCATAACACGCGACTCTCTGTCGCGCAGAAGAGACATTTACCGTAAAGACAAAAGTAGAAGTTCCCGGGCAATCGGGGGGACGTGGAGGCATAAAGTCAAGAGAGAAGTCCATAGAGAGTCATAAAGTTGCTCCTGCTGCGAGCTCATGAACAGCTAATACTCACGATCTCCGGCTCTGTGAGATTCGGAAGGGAATGATTCAGATTCCTCTTGGCACCGCTACTAGAAGACGTACAACTGTCAGTCAGGTTGCTCACGTCGTCAAGCTCAGTTTGAGCATGCGCAGTACGCTTGGCTATCAGGAAGTAAGTGCCCATGTTGGGCTTCAACTCTCTCCGTTGAAATCAACGGGGTCGCTGTGTCCATTTCTTTTACTGTCTATGGAATATACTATTGCACTGGGTTGATGATCAGGAATGCTCAAGCACGGCCACTGAATGAAACTTTTGACAAGATTATGTCGTTTAAACACCCTAGATTATATTTTTAATTTACTACAGCAATTATTTCGCTAATAGGCCTACACATAGCGCTTTGTGGAAATTAACACAAATTTGTGGCAATTAATTATTTATTATCTGCACGCGCGATTGCGTTTGAGCAAGTTATAGTTCTGTGGAAATGCATAGATAAACAGCACTTTCTCAGAAAGCATTTCATGATCTAGACCGAGAAAAATATTATTAATAATTAATAACATAGGCTACTAGTTGGAAAATGCAATGATGTATATTTTGTTTTATTTGTTACTTTCCTGACAATGTTTTATTCCAGCTAATATTATTCAGTGAATTAATATTACCCAGTGAATTATGGACTTAGTTTAAACCTATTAAACGGCACATAAACCTTCTAAAACTGTTTAAAATGAATTACATTTCTGCAAAGGTGATATGACTCCGTCCCGTCAATTATTTTCTCCATATGAAAACATTAGACTTTTAACATTTATTTTGCCTATTGTTAACATTGTTGCTGCTGATGCTTATAAATTATATGTATAATTTAGATATAAATTACATAATGTAATAATATACTGTAAATGTTTTTATTGTAATTTGAAGATTTAATTTAACATGAAAGACTGCTAACTTTCAACACTTTTGTTTTGTTTTTTAAGATGACTGAAAGGAGGAAAAATCAAAGTGAAGTATGGACTTATTTCACTCAGTCAATGGCAGTTTTTGTGTATAAATATAAAGTTTTTTTGTATGCAAGGAGGGAGTGATTGTTATAAATAAAATGGTTTGTTCAGTTCATTTGTGTTGTAATAATTGTGTCAAAAACAGAAGTATATAAAATATATAGGCTACTATAAACAGTATAAAAGTATACAAACAAAGTAAATAAATATCGGATCTGCATATCGGTTATCGGGCACATAAACATGCAAATAATCGGTATCGGTTATAAAAAATCAATATCGGTCGATCACTAGTTATGTAGATAAAAATAGTTAAATGCACCGTCAGTGTTGTGAATCACCAGTCTCAGAGAGATCCATTTGCAGCAATAAAAGTTTATTAACAGAATAGTCAGGCAGGCAAGGGTCGATGACAGCAAACACAGCACTGAAGACAAGGCAAACTCAGGGTCGATTACCAGGCTGAATGGTCAGGGCAGGCAGAGAACAAGCAGGGTCCGATAACCAGGCAAGGGTAACGTAGGCAGGCAGCAGGCAAGGAAGGTCTAGATGGAAGAGGTCGAGAAACGGTTAGGCAGTCAATAGGAAAATGCTCAGTAGTGTTCACAAATAGCAAGACAAAACTTCGCACTGAGAGCTGTGCGAAGTGGAGTTAAATAGCCTGGTAGATAGGCTGCAGCTGAGCACAGTGATTGAGTCATTAGAGAGGCTTCTGGGGAATGTAGTGTGAGAGAGTCAATATTCGGGTGAGGGTGACCTCTGCTGGCCAGAGAGAGGAGTTGCAGAGCTTGGGATTGTGACAGAGCCCCCTCCCTGCGAGCGACTCCTGGCGCGCGGAGCCTGACGGCGTCGGGGTCTACCTCGAGGTCGTGGGGCCGGTTTGGTGGGATGAGCTAGATGAAAGTCTGTGATCAGGCTGGGGTCCAGGATGTCAGAGGCGTTTACCCAAGAACGTTCCTCAGGGCCAAATCCCTCCCAATGAACCAGATACTGCAGGGAACTTCCCCGACGTCTGGAATCCACTAGCTCCTGAACTAGATAGGCCTCCTCACCTTCCACTAGGATGGGCTGAGGGCTCTGGTCACGGGACTCCCCCGCCTCTCCCACGTTGGGTCCATCAGCAGGTTTGAGTAGAGAGACATGGAAGGTAGGAGCGAGACGGTGCTGTCTGGGCAGGTCAAGGCGATAAGAGACTGGAGTAATCTGTTGCGTAATCTTGAATGGACCTATGAACCTGGGACTGAGCTTCTTGCAGGGAAGACGCAGACGTAGGTCTCGGGTTGACAGCCAGACCCATTGGCCCGGGAGATACTCCGGTCCCGGCCGACGATGACGGTTAGCCTGTTCCCTCTGACGGCGAACTGCTCGTTGGAGGTGAGTATGGGCCTGGTTCCAGGTCTCCTCGCTGCGTTGGAGCCAGTCGTTCACGGCGGGTACATTTGTGGGTTCTCCTGACCACGGGAAAAGAGGCGGTTGAAAACCTAGGATGCACTGAAAGGGGGTTAGGCCTGTGGAGTGTTTCCGGATGGAATTCTGGGCGTACTCGGCCCAGATTAGGTAACGACTCCAATCCTGCTGGTGCTGATGGCAGTAGGAGCGCAGAAAACGGATTACCTCTTGATTTAAGCGTTCGGCCTGTCCGTTGGATTGTGGGTGGTACCCGGACGTTAGACTGATATTGACCTGTAGGTTCTTGAAAAAGGCTGACCAGACTTGAGAGGTAAACTGTGGTCCTCGGTCAGAGACTATGTCTTCGGGCAAGCCATAGAAACGGAATACCTGATTGCAGAGGTGTTCAGCGGTCTGTAATGCCGTGGGGAGCTTTGCAAGAGGAATGAGGCGACAGGCCTTGGAGAAACGATCGATCACGGTGAGGATGGTGGTGTGGCCTTCAGAAACAGGAAGATCGGTGATGAAGTCGATGGCAATGTGTGACCAAGGACGTTGTGGAATGGGGAGAGGTTGTAACAAGCCTGCAGGTAATTGGCGGGACGACTTCTGAGTGTTACAGATCCGGCAGTGTTGCACGTGGGTTGTGGTATCAGAAGTTAGAGAGGGCCACCAATAACGGTTTTGGAGCAGGTTTTGGAGCAGCAGAATAGTGGCCGTGATCCCTGGATGCCCCGAGCTGGGATGTGCATGAACGAGTTTCAGGACCTGATGCCGAAAGGTCTCGGGGACAAAGATTCGATCGGGCGGACAGCCGGGTGGGACTTCAGCGTGAGAGTTGACCTGCTCGATTTCCGTGTCGATGTCCCACTGGATGGGAGCGACAATGAGGTTGGGAGCCAGCACCGTTTTGGGGTCCTGTGGTGTAAGTTCGAGGTCGTTTTGGCGTGAGAGGGCATCTGCTTTGACATTCTTGGAACCAGGGCGATAAGTGACAGTGAAGAGAAACCGGGTAAAGAAGAGTGACCAACGTGCCTGCCTGGGGTTTAGCCTCTTAGCGGTGCGAAGATATTCTAGGTTCTTATGGTCAGTAAGAACGAAGAAAGGATGAAGAGAGCCCTCGAGCCAATGCCGCCACTCTTCAAAGGCGGCCTTCATGGCCAGCAACTCCCGATCACCCACATTGTAGTTTCTTTCGGCGGCATTCAACTTACGGGAGTAAAATGCACAGGGATACAACTTGGGTGGCGAACCTTGGCGTTGTGAGAGGATGGCCCCCAAGGCGGTGTTCGAGGCATCTATCTCGACAATGAACGGAAGACTGGGATCAGGATGGTGCAGTATGGGAGCTGTGGTAAAGCGTTGTTTGAGCACATTAAAAGCCTGGGTGGCAGACTCCTTCCACTGAAGACGATGTGTGCCCTTCTTCACTAGAGAGGTTAGTGGGTTGGCCACGGCACTGAAGTTTCTTATGAATCGTCGGTAAAAGTTAGCAAACCCGAGGAAGCGCTGTAGCTCTTTCAGGGTTGTGGGACGTGGCCAATCACGGACTGCTTTGACCTTTCCCTCGTCCATAGCGACTCCCTCCGGGCTAATGACGTAACCCAAGAACGAAATGGAGGTTTGATGGAACTCACACTTCTCCAGTTTGGCATACAGATGGTGGTGAATGAGTCTCTGGAGGACGGCTCGCACGTGCTGCACATGGTTTGTGAAGGTGTCAGAGTAAATCAGAATGTCGTCTATGTACACTATGACTGTACGATGGAGCATGTCTCTGAAGACGTTATTGATAAACGACTGGAAGACAGACGGACTGTTCGCCAGGCCGAACGGCATAACCAAGTACTCGTAGTGCCCCGTGTTGGTGGAGAATGCTGTCTTCCACTCGTCCCCCTTCCTGATGCGGATTAGATTGTATGCACAGCGAAGATCGAGCTTAGTGTAGTACTTGGCAGTACGAAGTAATTCCAAGGCAGCGGGAACCAACGGGAGCGGATAGCGGAACTTTACTGTGATGTCATTCAGAGCACGGTAATCAATGCAGGGTCGGAGGCCACCATCCTTCTTCTGGACGAAGAAGAATCCAGCGGATGCAGGAGACGTGGAGGGCCGAATGAAACCCTTTGCTAGTTCCTCCTCTATATATTTCCTCATAGCTTCGGACTCTGGTTGAGAGAGAGGGAATATACGACCCTTGGGAGGCACCGAACCGGGTAACAAATCGATGGCACAGTCGCTGTCGCGATGAGGCGGGAGCTGAGAAGCGCCTACTTTGCTGAAGGCCTCTGCCAGATCATGGTATTCGGTAGGGAGGTCGTTCAGGTTGACCTTAGCCACAGGCAGGGAGATGACTTGAATGGTAGATGGAGCAACAGGTGAGAGGCATTTGGAATGACAGGATTCGCCCCAGCGAGTAATCTGGTTGGTTCTCCAGTGAATCTGGGGATTGTGTTTGCGGAGCCATGGCAAGCCTAGGATCATAGGGGTGCGTGGAGTGTGGAGGACATAGAACTGGATTACCTCAGAGTGGAGCGCCCCTGTCAGCAGCTGGAGTTCTTGAGTGAGGTGAGAAATGCGACCGGAGCCTAATGGTCTTCCATCGATGGCCTCGACTGTAAGGGAAGAGGGGCAGCGGGTTAGTGAAATGTTGTGTTGACGGGCAAAGTCTGCCGAGATAAAGTTCCCTGCTGCGCCACAGTCAATCAGTGCTCTGGTGGGAACTCGCTTGCCATTTGTCGTTAACACGACAGGCACAAACACAGACGAAGTGTGGTGTAGTGCTTCAAAGTCTGTGCTCACCGGACGAGAAGTGCTTGAACGGGGTTTGGATGGGCAGGAGGAACAAAGGTGGCCAGCCTCGCCACAGTACAGACAGAGGTGAAGCCGGATCCGTCGATCTCTCTCCTCCGTGGGCAGATGGTAGGCATTAATTTGCATGGGTTCAGGTTCTTCAGCGCGAACAGGGGTTGAGGCTCGAGTAGACTGGGCCACGCGAGGAGCAGGAATGGCACGGTGACAGGCTCGACGTGATCTCATGAGGTTATCTATCTGGATCGTGAGGTTGATGAACTGATCAAGGTCCCTGCCCTCGTCACGACAGGCTAGTTCCGACTGCAGATCATGGTTCAGGCCTCTTCGGTAAATTACTTTGAGCGTGTCATCATTCCAAGAAGTCTGTGCGGCTAGGGTGCGATGCGTGAGAGCATACTCAGCAGCAGTAGACCTTCCCTGTGTGAGCTCCAACAAGCGATCGCCCGCGCTCTTTCCCTCCCTGGAATGCTCGAAGACCTCTCTGAAGCGTTGGAGGAAAACTTGGAAGGACGGGAATGCTGTGCCATCGACTCTCCATACAGCTGTAAACCACTCCAATGCTCTCCCCGTGAGCAATGAACTCACAAAGGCTATCTTCCCCGTGTCAATAGAATACAAAGACGGTTGTTGATCGATGTATAAAGAGCATTGAAGAATAAAGCCCTTACATTTATCGGGATCCCCGTCAAACTTCTCCGGGAGCGCGAGACGAGGCGTCGCGGGGGGCGGGGCCGGAGCAGGACTGGCAACTACGGCGGGTTGTTGAGGAGACCTCGAACGGCTTTAACCAGCTCATCCATCAGCGAAGTGAGGTGGGTCAGCTGATGATGATGAGCGGCGATCTGATCAGCCTGGGCTGAATAAGCAGCAGACAAGCTTGACACAGCTGCTGGATCTGGATGCGGCGAAGTTTTCTGTTGTGAATCACCAGTCTCAGAGAGATCCATTTGCAGCAATAAAAGTTTATTAACAGAATAGTCAGGCAGGCAAGGGTCGATGACAGCAAACACAGCACTGAAGACAAGGCAAACTCAGGGTCGATTACCAGGCTGAATGGTCAGGGCAGGCAGAGAACAAGCAGGGTCCGATAACCAGGCAAGGGTAACGTAGGCAGGCAGCAGGCAAGGAAGGTCTAGATGGAAGAGGTCGAGAAACGGTTAGGCAGTCAATAGGAAAATGCTCAGTAGTGTTCACAAATAGCAAGACAAAACTTCGCACTGAGAGCTGTGCGAAGTGGAGTTAAATAGCCTGGTAGATAGGCTGCAGCTGAGCACAGTGATTGAGTCATTAGAGAGGCTTCTGGGGAATGTAGTGTGAGAGAGTCAATATTCGGGTGAGGGTGACCTCTGCTGGCCAGAGAGAGGAGTTGCAGAGCTTGGGATTGTGACAGTCAGTTCCTGTTCTCTAGTTCCTATTTAAAGGCAAAATATAAATTCTTGCAAACTGCTTAAAAACAATAACCCAAACTTTAAACATATGTGGTAACAGCATTCTAATATTGCAGAACAACACAAAAACCCTGTAAATAACCATTTTTGTCACACAAACCATGCCCCACCACCACACATTTTTGACTGACTAAAGTACTGTCCCACATTAGCATAACCACACTGTCCCACGTTTAGAAACCGAGTGGTCCTAAAGTGGGACAAAAATATAAAATATATAGTCTATATACAAAGTTATACTATTTTTGATGGACAAACATTTCATAAGCACATTAAGCCAAAAAGTAGCATGACTGTTTTGTTTTAAAATGATACTCTCTACATTTATACTCCTTAATATCAAGTTTGTCAAAACTCTGTCACTGAGCTTTGTCTTCACACTAGTTGCGTCCTTTTTGATGATTGCTCCACCCTCATGACTGGACATTTGATCACATATCATGACACCATAGCTTATGCCGAGTTCAGACTGCACGATTTTAGCCACGATTTTGGCTCGCCGACAGGTTTTGAGAAATCGCCGACAAATGCCCGAAATCACAGGCAAATCGGTGCTCGTTCACGCGAGTGACAATCACGCAGTGTGAATAAGCAAAGACGCTATCTGAGAGAATCGCCGACGAGTCGCCGACGCCCGTGAGATATTTGGCATGCTAAATATCTGGACCTGTCGGCGATTCACAATCCTGCTGTGTGAATGTGTTCTGACTGAAAACTACATCGGCGATGACCGACAGCCAATGAGAGAGCATGATACAGGACAGCAGGCTGTTCGAGGAGGAGTTATAGACCAGAATATCAGTATTTTAATAGATAGATAGGCCTATATTTACAATTATATCAAACAGAAACAAAGCACAAACATTTGCATGACCAGCAGCAACAGCAGGACGTTTGCAAAATTATTTATTTACCCCCAACTCTCTTTCCAAAACACAGTCCTTGCTCCCCTCGTCTTCCCAAACATTTCCTCCTGCATAAACTGAATATTTATTTGTTTCATTTTCGCTACAAATCAGTGCACAGACAATTTGGATCGCAATCTTCTTGTAGGCTATCATTTTTAATAACAAACTCAGTGTCGCGCGAGAACTCCGGTCTCACGCACGCGTGATCTTCCGTTATTTCCGTATCACTTCTCGCGTTTGTTTGGTTGTGAAACGTAGTTTGCGGACCAGGCAGAGGTTGTCGGCGATTCTTTCTTTTGTAAAGTCATGCAGTGTGAAACCTCCTGTCGCCGATCCATCGTGCAGTATGAACACAGAAGCAACTGAATGTTACCCCAGATAGTCATGCAGTGTGAAAACAGTGTGTGTGGCTCTGGTATTCATGTAGCCTACTTATGGGGGACCTACATAGTAAATACTAGACCAGTACTTCTCAAAGGGAAGGGAATTCAATCTGGGCCCGTCTCCATTTCGTATTTCAAGAGAACTAATTGTGTGTGTAAGGGATTAAAAGTGTGGATTTCCTACTTTGATAAACGCATGTTAAAATCATTTGTTTCGTTTTTTATGTCTTTTTTTATGACTTTTGATGAAATCGGGCGCGACGCGGCACTTCACCGCAGTGAGCGTTTGAATGGGTGTGGAGGATGTCATTGTCCAGGAAAAGAAAAGTTGACAAAGATAATAGAGTTTTCAAAGATGATTGGACAGAGATGTATGCGTTCATTTTGCCCCAAGCCAGCACAAAGCCATTCTGTTTGATTTGTAATGAGACAGCTGGAGTTGTGAAGAATGGAAATCTCAAACGACATTATGAAACAAAACACAAATATTTTGAACAGCAATAACCACAAAATACAGAGGTACAAACAGCAAAACTACATTTAGGCCAGTGTCTCCGTCTAGCAACCACACCTTTTGTGCCACGGTTTCGGCAGCTGATGGGAGACAGACCATTTCTCACATTAGACTGCTCTGTATTTTGCACCATTACTTTTGGCCTACCTCTTGTTGTATTTTGTTGAGAAAAGTACTGGCAATTAAAATAATTGTTTTGCCACTTTTGAACTTGTTATTAATGTATTTTGAATGCAAAAGGCACCTTATTTTCATAAAATGAGTGTTGACTTGTCATGCATGTTTATTAAAACCAATAGTTCCGGACCTTTGACATTGATGAAAATCCAGATTTGGACCTTTGAATGTAGACTTCGAGAAGAACCCCTGCACTAGACCTTAGATGTCCCAGATTAGGCAGCAGTGTCCCACTTTAGGGCAGTTGACCCCAATTATTAAATTATATTGCGTCCGCCACATAATTTATGTTTCGTCTGTGACAGGGCTCTTACTTGAATATTCAACTGCAGCAAGTCCACTGATCTACTGCACATCATATTGAACAAAAAACCCCACCACAACCTTAGATTTGCCTTAGCTACTATCCAACAAGCTACTAAATAATAACGTTAAACAGCGGGACTCGTGGAAAAATAGGCTACATCGGTTATCATCTTTTTTTTTCTTCTTTTTTTTCCAGGACTAATTTATTAATGACTCAGCATCATTTGTATTAAAGAGAAAAAAACACTATATCTGATGTTAAAAGTGAATAAAAAAGCCTTGACAGCCCTACTTACCGGAGTTTCGCAGCTCCTGAAGAACTTTGTCCTCTCCTCCAGACTTGTGTGTGTGTGTGTGTGTGTGTAGGTGAGGTAAGGGTTGCCAGGTTTTCACAACACATCCCAATTATTACTCAAAACTAGCCCAATCGCGTTCCGGGGTTAACATCTGAATTTTTTTTTTTTTTTTTGCCATGGTTCCCCAGGTAAAAAATTGCATTCTGGGATCATTATTGCTTTCGCTTTAACCAGCGGACTTGAAAAACAACCCGCGTCCGGTGTAAAAGTAACCCAATTCCACGGGAATCCCGAACACTTGGCAACTCGTTTGTATTGTTTTGCTAAGCAATATTTGAAGTAGCCTATCATTAAAACCACACAGCGTGGTTTTTAATTAGGCTATATTTTTATGGGGGGACAACCCTCAAATGAAAAATGTGATAGTTCAGCTGAAAAATTAAGGTAGGTTTAAGACTTCTTTACACCGGTAGGCTGTATCTTTGCTGGTCTCCATCCAGATCGAAATATAACGTAGCCTATACGTTATATTACGATCTGGATGGAGACCAGCAAAGATCAGATCTAATTATTCATCAGGCTGTTTGAACACCTGCTCCTGGAAATGCATATATTAATGCAAACTAGCTAGATAAGAAACTTATTTGCATCTTTCTGGCATACTTATTTAGACTCACACAAGAGGAAGACGAGTAGCCTAATTAGCACTATAAACACACTGTCATAGATAGCACAGTGTCTACAAACACACAGTTACAATATTTGATTGTAAGACTAATTATCTAAAAATATCTTAATTCATATAACTCAACTAAGCTTCTTTAAGCTCTGTCCTTGTTTGTTTTGTATTAAATATGGACTACCCACAAGCCCTTGGGGCGTCTCTCTCCTCTGGCTGCTGTGGGAACAGCTTGCAGGTCCAGTGGGGAAACAGCTTGCAGATGAGGAGGCCAAATGTTATAACATGTTTTGTATTTAGGATCAGCTCTCTGTCTTATGCTTCATTTCCGCTAGAGAGAAACGATTTTCTAACTAGCAGCAGATTAAATATAGGAGCCATTCTGTGTAGGTGTCTTGGTTAAGATAACAGGATTCTCCCATTACAGGTCACCATAACTAGATTTAGCCTAATAAATCTTTATAGCAGGTTAAGTCTTATAAAACAGACCGTAATTAATAACAATGCCATAGTGATTGCAGTTATTGTAGTACAGTAAATCAGTGGGTAGCTTTGTCTTAAGCCACCACTCTCAAACAAAAGAAAATAAACTCTCAGCTAATAATTTTGTAAGAGCATAAATGTATTTGCATAAATTTGTATGTTTTCGAGCTCAAATTCACCAGTTTCTCCACATTTAACATACAGTATAACTGCAAGAACTACATACTGTATGCATACAACACACACCACACACACACACACACACACACACACACACACACACACACACACACACACACACACACACACACACACACACACACACACACACACACACACACTAAAAACGTTTGGAATCATATTTTTTGTTAGAAAGCATTCTTATATGGTAATTTGGTGCTTCAGAAAATGTTTTTGTTATCCTTTTTTTGTGGATTTTCCTCCCAGTATTCTTTAATGAATAGAAAGTTCAAAAGAACAGCATTTATTTGAAATAGCAGTATTTTGTTACAATTAAATGTCTTTACTGGCACTTTTGATCAGTTTAATGTGTAGTTGCTGAACAAAAGTATGTTGCTTAAAAAAATAAATAAATAAAAAAAGCCTACGGGTGCCAAACCTTTGATTACATTTGACTGTATATTCACATAGAAAACAGCTATTTTAAATTGTAATAATATTTCACAATATTACTCTTTTATTGTATTTTTGATCAAATAAATGCAGCTTGGTGACCATAAGAGTCTTCTTTCAAAAACATGTTACAAATCTTACCAATTACAAACTTTTGACCGGTAGTGTGTGTGTACTGTACAGTACACACACACACACACACACACACACACACACACACACACACACACACACACACACACACACACACACACACACACACACACACACACACACACACACACACACACACACACACACACACACACACAAAGGAATAAGAATGCTTTCTCATTGGTCCTGTGTTTCTTAATACACTCATGAAGTTCCCTGCTAATTAGCAGCAGCTTAATACTGGTGGACTCTCAAGAACTGGTGAGACTGGCATTAAATGGTAATGGCTGGCACACTGTGTGACACTGCTTGGCATGTGCCTTCCTCACTGGCACAGTCTGGTGTAGATCTGGCTTCAGATGTAGAGGTTGGCACACTGTCAGATGGCAAAGTTTGGCAGGGCACAGCAGAGGCTGGCATGTATAAACAAGGCTTGGCGTGACATGTGCCGTTCTCTGTGCCACCCAAACCACAAAGAAGTTTAATTAGATGACTAATGCCCACTTCTGGGGGTGGCACAGTGGGCAGCTCGCACAGACTGGCAAAAGCACACTGGGGAGCAGACCTGGACATGACGGACACACACACGCACGCACGCACGCACGCACGCACACACACACACACACACACACACACACACACACACACACACACACACACACACACACACAGTGGACTTACAAATCTACTCATCACGTACCTCTATTTTGCAGGTGCTCTTTCCCATTCTGTCTGTCTCACACTTCCTGTAGATATATTGTTGTTTTGGCATGTTTAAGGAAATAATGGAGAATTATTAATGCAGAGATGTCCTTCAATTTGCCCATATTTTCCTGCACATCACAGGAAGGGGAAAACATGCCATTGAAGAATATCTTTCCTTTAATTTATATTTTTGTTTTTACATTTATGGTTTTATTTATGCATTGAAATGTAGAGAATATAAGTGAAAACAAATACATTTCAAAATATTGTTCGATACAACTCAACATTTATTTTCGTTCCATGGCCCTCAATCAAGTTTGATTTTTGGCCCTTAGTACAAAATTTGGCCACCTCCATCTTAATGAAATTAATTTTTGAGAACAATTAGGTTTACAATTAAACAAAAATGTCTAGTTTTTAACTGTGACCTATATATTATATTAATGTGATCAGTTGAACAGCAGGCATTAACGAAGGTCATGTGCTCTGGATGTGAAGGCTAAATTACTAAATCTATTGAAATAATCAAGATTTACATATGTATTATGACAAATTATAGCTAATTAACCCTGAACTGCTACAAATGTGGCTGTTCTGAGCTATCCTTCATCAGACCCCTCTCCTTATTCATTTAATTTTCTTCTTAAAAATCATTGAACTAAAATTAAGAAAACACATGGCCATAAAAACGCTGTCATTGTTCAAAAACTCCAGTTGATTTAAAGAGTCACAGTGTTATATCTTCTCATATAGATAAACAGTCAGCGATGATCAAACTGAAATCATAATCATCAGTGTAGGCTCAGGATTTCTAAAGGACAGGACGGTTATCCGAGAACCGCAGATTCTCCTGCTCTTGACCTGAGCTTTTCTCACTCAATTCAAACGGATACGCTTCAATGTGCATCCAAAACCTTTCCATCTAGACAGAGATGAAGAAACCAGATATTAAATATAAAGGAGTGGGATTATTGAAGAGGCAATGACGAGAATGCAGGTAAGAAATGCCAACCCGATCTCACGGCAATTCGTACGAATTTTACGAGTGGCTAATTTGTAACAATTCGTACAACCTCACTCAAACGAATTAGTAAGATTTTTGCTAAATCTTACATATTTTACGAGTTGCCCAATTCGTATGAATTCGTACGAATGACCTACCCCTGACCCCGCCCCTAAACCTACCAAATTTAAAACTCAAACCCAAACTACACTTTTAAAAGGAAAAAGTATTTACCTATACAAAAAATTACACAAATAGCAATGATGCAACTGAAGGGGATTATACTGTAATTATCAGATGATTGATGTTTTTGCAGTATTTAAACATACATGTGGCTTGAACATGAACAAATTTACTATATACAATATGACTAATAAAACAAGAAAACAATTTAAAGAACTAAACCGCAAAAATATTAAATGACACTGCAAAACAGAAGATGCAAAAAGCTACTTAAACCGGCAATCTTGACATGTCAGAGTTTGTTCACCAACTGTTCGTCATGATATGATGGTCTCTCTGCATTATTGAGCTGAAATGTTCTCACAACTTTTTGCGAACAGACTTTTGGCCACTAAAGAGTCACATTTCATCTCAGAACATGAAATTACTGACCTTTTTTCTTCTTCTTGCTCTTCCACACTCCACCGGTCACAATATCAGCAATATTACTGTCCTCCCAGGTTTATACCATCTCAGATACATTTGTCATTTGACTAGATAATATATATATATAGTAGCGCTCCTGTTGCTCAAACATAAAGGTCAAGACAAGAGTTTGATTTTCAGTAAAAGCATGAACTGATGAAAATATACATTGAATGCAATGCAAGTTGCAATATCAGTCGCTGTTAACCCAGTCTTAAGAAGTCTGGCTAACTAGTTTGTCAAGGGGTGATCAGCCTTGTTTTCACATGCTTTTACTGACATAAAGCTATATGACCAGTGTTAAAAGAAAATAAATTACATGACTAACTTGTACTAGTTAAGCAGTTTTTGCAACCAGCCACAGGTTACCAGTTACCCACTGATTTACTCACTGATTTCTTTAAAAAATCACCAGAAACGTCCCCATAGAACTGAATGGGTAACTTACATTTCGTTAGCCGCATAATTGCCTAAGACATATTTCAAATAAACATGACTTAGGCAATTATGCTAAGAGGCTAACGATTTGTATTCTGTTGCCATTAACCCAGTATATGTTGTAGTAGAGTGTTTACATGTTTTATATTATCACAATCTTTCTATAAAGGGGGCAGATTCAAGAATACATGTGGTTAAACTAGTCTTACAAGCCAGTCATCTCATTTTCTTCTTCAAGACTGGTCATAACTTTTTTAATTCAGTACAGGAAAAGGTCTAATTTGAAACTGAAACGTTAACCTGATTAGCCACAACTATTTGCTAACTATATTTCCTATTTGCACTATATTTGCTATTGCAACTATTTGCCTAACTATATTTGTTCATCAGATTAGTTCTTAAGACAGTCTTAAATTCAGTGGCGCACTCTCAGAAAAAAAGGTACAAAAGCTGTCACTGGGACAGTACCCTTCAAAAGTGTTAGGTACTAATATGTATACTTTTGGTACCAATATGTACTTTTGAGGGACCAAAATGCACTCTTTATATATGTATAGGTACAAAGAATACCTACTTATGTATAGTATACCTATAGGTACAAAGGTGTAGCCTATACCTTTTGAAAAGGTACAGCCACAGTGACAGCTTTTGTACCTTTTTATCTGAGAGTGTAACTGTCCCATTCTGCAAAACTGTGGACATAGTAATAAAAAAGAAAGCGTCCTCAAGGCGACACACATTTGAAGGCAGCTGACAGTCAGACAGGCACGTACTGTATCATCCTCAGGCCTTTAGAGAGTACTAGACTGTGAACTCGGCCCACGGTGCAAATCAATGAGCATTTCAAAAGACCAGAGTTAGGACCAGAACAACACTTATAGACTTCATTTCTGTGGCTTAGAGGTACTGAGAAATATCAAGCGTACAAAACTAAAATTGTTGTCATTTCTGCCTAGCCGTGAGGGTCTAAAATGGTTTGTGTTTATCATTGTTTCCGTACATAATCTTAAAAAGAAAACCTCACGTACTCTTTACTAAGGTTGTGTTTCAGCAACATAATCAATGACCACATAATGAAATGAACCTGATGACCGATGCAGTCACTAAATTTAACATGGAAATCTGTGAATCAATAAATCAAGTTGAACTACAAAATCCATATAATCCAAAAGCAATAGGTCAAAACACCGATCATTAAGAGATCTCAGAAACAGGCCCGGGTCAGAAACATGCTGAGACAACATTACATTACGAGAGAAATGCTCTATCAGCATTAGATGTGTGAGGCTTTTCGAAACGTTGACGAAACGCTGACTACAACTGAGGGCGTAGGGATGTGTCGGGTGATGAATTGATTAAATCCCTGAAGCTGTTCATTTTAAGCTCATCAGTCTCTAATTCATTGGAGAAAAACCAAATGTGCTGCACATGTCCTGAAAAGTGTTTTGATCAGTTTGATCGCCCCCTGGTGGCTGGCTCCAGTATAAATCCCAAATTCTCCATGTAATCGAATGGGACAAAGGTGTCTGTTCTTTAAGGCAGTTCTTATCACGCAGAGGTATGTTCAAGTTTTAGATTTTCCAACAAGTTTGGTTTTTAATTAGTTATTTGATTATATAAAACAGGGTTTATCGGCATGATTAACAGCGGTGCTGATCATGATCACTACTGAACTCAGGTTTCGATGACGTAACCGGCAACGACCATTATTGGGATATTTTGGCTTCATTTTCTACAAAGGAAGAAAGCAGAGACGTGCTGTCCATCTTTTTTTTACAGTCTATAACATAAATCCATAAAACTGTTAGTCAAACTTACTAAAGGAACAGGGATTCTGCCATTTATTGTCATACTCTATCATTAATATAAGTCCAAGATCTCCTTCACAGTGTTCACATACAGAAGGTCCACAGTCAACTGAGGGATTTGTCTGGTAAATGGTGTAAGAAATCGCTGCTCATTTTAATGGAGTGCTGAATATATTGAGTTTATCATCTGCTTGGAGTGTCCTATCAGCTCCGGATCATTAATACTTTTCAATGCATTATTATTATTGTATTCTCAGTGCCTGGGGAATATTTCACTGCAGAGTCTCAGTCTTAAGAGTCGTTTCCATTCTCCCAACTATAGACCGAATCCTGAAACTCATTCTGAAATAAAGAGTGGACACAAGCTCTGCGATACGATCCATATAAACTGCAGTATTGTTTGCAATTGTGTCAATGTAATAAAGGAGGTTGAACAGAAATCTGGTTTGAACACAACAGTTGAACTAAAAGT